>JAVLUX010000027.1:21017665-21420165 GCA_032164185.1 Moxostoma hubbsi
TGACTTGAGCACTGAAACTGAAACAGATAATCAATGCAACTCAATGATCCTGAACTTACAATTTGGAGTTGGCATCGATTGGGAACTGAAAGCCAGAGGTGACCATAAGGGTGCAGTCCCTTTTTTTTGTACCCCCTAAGCAACTAAGCATTAAGAGGGGACTACAAGGCCTTAGAGACAAAGCATGGTTTAAACCCAAGGAATAAGAGTTCTTATCATGTAAAGAACATTACCAAAATGTACACACAGATATTCAGTATCAATTTGGATAGAGTATCGCTCAAGACTTTAAAATAAATCCACATGACATTTACCACTTATAAACAAACAAAAGTACTTATAAAAGTTTATAAAGGGAGCCTGGGTCAATATGAGCTTTGGAATACATTGCTCATTTGTGTATCAGCCTGGTGCTTTCTATTGTACATAGGAGTTTATGACTGTTGCTCATTTATTTTGGTGTGTATATCTTCAGAACATGACTTTAAGTTGTGTATCTTGAGTAACACTTTTCTGAGCTATCAACTCTTTTGTTTTTCTTACTTGTATGTTTACATTCTTAAAACACCACTTAGCAGGCCTTGAAGGGTTTTTAGTTTTTGTGATTATGTATTTATGATGTTTATTTATACCTTGTTTGTGCAAGTGATGTTTTTCTTTATAGTGTAAAAGTTATACATATTTAAAGAGGGACAACATTAGCATGAACAAATTATGATACCCATAGTGACCAATTATTTTCATGTGCTTGTGCTATTTGTGCACAGTATTAGTATACAAAGTGAACATTATATTGTTAGCTGTCACGCCAAAATAGACTTTGCAAAAGGACAAGACCTCATTCATGTCTTAAAAAAAAAAAATGGCATATATAGTTTGAGACGTGCCCCTTTTCTTGTGTTTCAGCAATTTCTTTGACAAGTCCAGCTTTGCTGCTTTGATTTGAGCTTTGTTCTAAAGTGCTCAAGCTCCATTCCCTCATAATAGCAATAACATAGTGACAGTCACTCATAAATAAAACATGCATTTAATCAACCCTGCCAGCACTACAGATCAATAGTGGTTCCCCTCTAGATTATTTTATTTGTTCCAGATTACCAAATTTAATACGTTTTTTTTTTTTTTTTTTTTTAATAATTGCTGCTTGATGTTTTCATATAAAATAAAGCTCAAGTCCTTGTTTTAGATCTCTCAAGTCAATTGTTGTATGTTGATGTAAGTCCATGAACAATGCAGGTTGACCAAATCATTTCCATAATATTTCCAATTGTTCAGATTACTGGATAAAGATTTTTTAAAACATTTTGTTAGAGATTGCACTTACAAAGAGACATTTCTAGCCAATGGCATACTTTAGAGCAAAAGCATAACTACAAAAAATATATTCACTAAGAGATTTATGACTTCTCCATGCCTAAAAATACCCATTTTAAATTCTGATATTTCCAGGTTTTTTCCTGAACATGAAAACCCTGTATAACTGCTCACTGCATTTTTGAGCACCTCCCTTTTAATTCACTTCTACTACTCTAGAAATTACATAGTCATAAGGAACTGAAATAAAAAAAGAAAATCCCATTGGAAAAAACAACAACATAAACAGTGGTTAATCTAGTAATTAAACTGTCACATAGCAACTCTGAGCTTTTAAAGAAAGGCTAAACTCAGAAATTGAGCCATATAGGAACAGTATGCATAATTTTGAAATAACTACACATTTTATTTGCTCTCTTAAATTGGAATTACAGTGAACAGAGTAATAGTATAATCATAACAATACAAAATAAAATCACAGTACAGTGCAGACAAAGAAATAAGGTTTTTGAGGCAATACGTGAAAAACGTGACAGTCAAAAAGTAATATCCAGGCAATCTTAGTAGGTCACACCAGCTTTGTGCAGTGCATGGGCAGGCCATCGTTGTGCCATCTGTACGCTCACATCATTGGCACTGGCCCCCGTTAGCACCAGAAACCCTTGCCTCTAAAGAACAGTCATACAATCAGAGTCAGGGTCCTAAATGTGGTAAGCCCCCAACACTATACATAAACTGACCCCAACACTTATATATCACAGCGTCTTTACCATTTGATGCTAATAAGTACTGCAATACCTCAACATGCTGCTATCATTAGAAGGTCTAGAGTTTTACTTCTAGGATATAGGTGACCTGCTGACAACATAACATTATTCACATGCACCTGTGCAGCAATGTCGATCCATTCTATTCTGTATCATTCTGTGATTACATTATGTGGAGTTGAAGACAGCTACTGCTGTTGGAAGGGCTTTCAATTCCATCTGGAATGTGTTCTGACACTTGAGAACTCTCTTGGTGAACTATGTTGTTTTACCTGGGGCTAAGGTAATTAAAGTCAAAGTGATCGATACCAAAGGGAAAAAAGAAAATTACTTTAGAGTTGCAGACTAAATGTTGAGGTCTACAGTATTTTTCCACTCTGAGATCATCTTTGGTGACCATTATATCACATGCATTATTAGTTCAGTCTTTACTGATATTATGTCACACAGAGTAAATTTTATTAGACAGTCATTAAGCAAAGACAAGCATCACAGCTTGTGGTAGTTTCCCCATCAGCTGAAATCAGGACAAGACTGTTGTAGGCTAAAACACATAATACATTCATAACTTATCACACTGTGTCTTAACATCTGAGAGTCCAATCACTTCGCCACGACGATTAAAGGCTAATAAACTGAATTCAAGTGACAACCAAAAAGTAAATACAAGTTACTGGTTATCATAAACTGTAGTGGGGTAAGTCAAACCGGGAAATATTTTACATTCGGTGCAATAAGAGAAAAAAATCCAGTCTATTCCCTAGAGTGCTCTCATGTGATGTGGTTGTCAGTCGATCAGTTGGTTTTTCCTGTTCTTACTTTAACAACAAAGTGTGACCTTCAAAAGTACAATGGGTTTGAGGTGGCATTGATGACAATTTTACATGTTACAAACGGAAGTTGGAGGAAGTGAAAAGATAAAACAAAGTCTCTATTCCCTCATTTTACACTCAAAAGGTTGTTGGTAGTGTTATTTAGTTTCAATTGTGCCCAAGAAGAACCTGTGCCTGTTTGTGGGCATTGAAGTACAAGCCAAAGTACTTTCCCCTCTTTTATGCTTTAAGCCGCAGAAAAATAATCTTTCCATGATATGACATCAGTGTTTATTAAAAACTGAAATTTGCAGGAATATTTCAACAATATCTAAGACAAATCACTATGATTAAAGGGACAGTTCACCCAAAAATGAAAATTCTGTCATCATTTACTCACCCTCATGTTGATCCAAACCTGTTTGACTTTCTTCCATGGAACACAAAAGGAGATTTATGCAGAATGCTAGCATCAATCACCATTCACTTTCATTGTATGGACCCAAGATGCAATGAAAGTGAATGGTGACCGAGGCTAACTTGCCACCAAAAGTATCCTGTTGTGTTCCACAGAAGAAATAAAGTAATTTGGGTTTGGAACAACATGATGGTGAGTAAATGACAATTCATTTTTGGGTTTAACTTTCCCTTCAAGTCGAAGAATATTATACTATATTACAGCATAATTACAGCACTGCAGAGCATCATGTGATGGTCTCATTGCACTGGCATAGAAAGCTGTAGAGGTGTAAAACCGCAGTGTTTGAAGCACATGCATGAAAGCAGAGGCGTCCCATGTGACGTTCCATTAAGAAAGGCACTAAAATAAAACCTATTCTATCTCAGAGGATGCAAGAGACGCACATGATGGTGTAGGGAAAATAGCACATTAGCAATAGCTATGGATTGGTCTGAGTCACGGTGTACAGGATGTCTCCTGTACCACGAGCTTAAAAAAATATTCACCCTTATGTTGTTCCAAACAGCTCTTTAAGAAAGGTTATACAGGTTTGGAACAACATTAGGGTGAATAAATGACAGATTTGTCATTTTTGGATAAACTAAGCCTCAAAGTCCTCATCCATTGGATGGTGAAATAAAGAATGCAATGTTGCTTTGTAATCCGTGCCCAATGCATGAAGGAAATGGTATTGAGCTGCAACTTAGTTTTACATGG
Source organism: Moxostoma hubbsi (assembly GCA_032164185.1). Lineage (NCBI taxonomy): Eukaryota > Metazoa > Chordata > Actinopteri > Cypriniformes > Catostomidae > Moxostoma > Moxostoma hubbsi. Next base: position 21,021,736 of record JAVLUX010000027.1, read on the forward strand.
AATGGACACCATTATCGTGTATGGCTGAAGGTGAAGTCTGCAGTCTTTGGGCTCCAATTATTTTCTAACATCTAAAAACAAAGACGTCATCTCTCTACATTGCAAAATTAAATACAGCAATACCTCCAATACTGCACATTTCTCCCATCCACCCCAGACACAACAGCAAAAATGGGGTTGCTACTAAAGACATACATGAGCAAACTTCATACATTTGCAAATGAAATTATATATTAAGACATTTCAGTGAAGATCGGCACAAATGATTATTAAAAATCTGCAATATAAAAGCCTACCATGGCAGGAAGAAACAAAATGAGCTTAGTCCAGACTGCAGGTGGTGACCCTTTGAGATTCCAGCTTTTGGAACCAGCCTCTGTGCTCAAGCCTAGTTGTGCAGCTGCATCTCAGACCCAAAGTAGTCTTGAAGAGGAGGGGAGGGGATGTTGCAGGTGGGTGGTTGGGAGGATGGGATTGCTGCTAGATGCTTTGGCAGCATTGCATCTTTGGTTTATTCTCGGTAGGCTGCACCTGGATGGACACCACATTGTTGCTAGGTGACATGTCATTGTCTCGGCGGTCCGACATCTGCTTTTGGGACACAATCCGGTAGATTTCTGCAGGACAGAGAGAAAGAATGGAGCTATTACAATCAGCCAAGGTCAAAATGTTACGATTTCCTTTGAAAATCATATTTATTGGTAGTGACAGCAATTTACAAAATAATAATGAATGCAGACTGCATGTTGCAATAAAAGCCCACAATCCTACAACCAGTCATTAACAGAAGTTAGAGCAAATGTAATTACAGCAATGCAATTGACTGCGATGCCTTTTAAACATTTATTTGTTCCTGCTTTGCAGATGCCAGGATCTGAACAGAGGAGTAAAAGAAGACAGAAACTCTTTATTTCAGTCACGTCAGGCTAGAGGAACCTACCCAAGCAAGGCAGGGCTTTTGATGAGTCATTCATAAGGATATGGCCTTCGGCCACTGGCCAATCATTTACTATCTTTCTTGTTCCATTTAGACTCCCACATACTCATTTCCTCATGCCCATTTCAGAGTTCATTTTCCTTATTCATCTATTCTATGACCATTAAGAAAATAAGTTCATCATCCTTAACCTATAACGGCTGATTCGCTGTATACAGTGCATCTGGAAAGTATTCACAGCTTTTTCCCCATTTTGTTATGTTACAGCCTTATTCCAAAATGTATTTAATTCATTATTTTCCTCAAAATTCTACAAACAATACCCCATAATGACAACGTGAAAGAAGTTTGTTTGAAATCTTTGCAAATTTATTAAAAAGAAAAAATAATTACATGTGCATAAGTATTCACAGCCTTTGCTCAATGCTTTGTTGAAGCACCTTTCGCACCAATTATAACCTCAAGTCTTTTTGTGTTTGATGCTACAAGCTTGGCACATCTATTTTTGGGCAGTTTCTCCCATTCTTCTTTGCAGGACCTCTCAAGCTCCATCAGGTTGGATAGGGAGCATCGGTGCACAACCATTTTCAGATCTCTCCAGAGATGTTCAATCGGGTTCAAGTCTGGGGTCTGGCTGGGCCACTCAAGGACATTCACAGAGTTGTCCTGTAGCCACTCCTTTGTTATCTTGGCTTTGTGCTTAGGGTTGTTGTCCTGTTGGATGAACCTTCCCCCCCAGTCTGAGGTCCAGAGCGCTCTGGAGCAGGTTTTCATCAAGGATGTCTGTACATTGCTGCATTCATCTTTCCCTCGATCCCGACTAGTCTCCCAGTTCCTGCCACTGAAAAACATCCCCACAGCATGATGCTGCCACCACCATGCTTCACTGTAGGGATGGTATTGTCCAGGTGATGAGCGGTGCCTGGTTTTCTCCAGACATGGTGCTTGCCATTCAGGCCAAAGAGTTCAATATTTGTTTCATCAGACCAGTGAATTTTGTTTCTCATGGTCTGAGAGTCCTTCAGGTGCCTTTAGGCAAACTCCAGGTGGGCTGTCATGTGCCTTTTACAGGAGGAGTGACTTCTGTCTAGCCACTCTACCATACAGGCCTGATTGGTAGAGTGCTGCAGAGATGGTTGTTCTTCTGTAAGTTTCTCCTCTCCTCACAGAGACACGCTGGAGGTCTGTCAGAGTGACCATTGGGTTCTTGGTCACCTCTCTGACTAAGGCCCTTCTCCCCCGATGGCTCAGTTTGGCCGGGCGGCCAGCTCTAGGAAGAGTCCTGGTGGTTCCAAACTTCTTCCATTTAAGGATGATGGAGGCCACTGTGCTCATTGGGACCTTCAATGCTGCAGAAATTTTTCTGTACCCTTCCCCAGATCTGTGCCTCGATACAATCCTATCTCAGAGGTCTACAGACAATTCCTCTAAGTCCAATCAACTGAATTTACGTTTAAGTTGTAGAAACATCTCAAGGATGATCAGTGGAAACAGGATGCACCTGAGCTCAATTTTGAGTGTCATGACAAAGGCTGTGAATACTTCTGTACATGCAATTTTTTTGTTTTTTTTAATTTTGAATAAATTTGCAAAGATTTCAAACAAACTTCTTTCATGTTGTCATTATGGGGTATTGTTTGTAGACTTTTGAGGAAAATAATGAATTTAATCAATTATGGAATAAGGCTGTAACATGACAAAATGTAGAAAAAGTGAAGTGCTGTGAATACTTTCCGTACACTACTCTGTACTTCTATGCACACATACCAGTCAGGATGGTCTGAAAAGCAGTCTCTACATTGGTGGAATCCAAAGCCGAAGTCTCTAGGAAAGACAGTCCGTTTTTCTCTGCAACCATTGGAAACATACATTAACAGTTAATAAGTACACAAAGAAACTTGAACTAACAGAAGAAGCCTTTGTAAAACACTATCTAAACATTCTTTCTGTAATGCATCAGATGTTAAAGTTCAACTTCTGTGTGTTTGTGCATCTTACCTGCAAAAGCACGTGCTTCATCAGTGGGCACAGCCCGAAGGTGACGCAAGTCACTTTTATTGCCCACAAGCATGATGACAATGTTGCTGTCTGCGTGGTCTCTCAGTTCCTTAAGCCAGCGCTCCACATTCTCATAGGTCAAGTGCTTTGCGATGTCATACACTAAAAGCGCCCCAACAGCTCCCCGGTAATACCTTTATATAAACATGATGAACAAATTAAAACTGGAAAATTTTATTGTATGCTCAATAAATGCACTCGGTCAACAAAAAATAAAAATTCTCCCCATTTACTTTAAGGCCTTGGCACACTTCATCCGAAATTGAAAAAAAAATTTGTGTGATGTCATTTAGAACTAAATCTGGACAAAATGTGTGAGTTCAGAGGTTCGTAATAGCACTCCAGTGTGAACTCAGGAAAACTTCTTTGTTGCTGCTAAACACCTTCTTACTGCCATTAGTCCAGGTCATCAGCAGGTGTGGCTTGGAGCTCCACCTACTTTGAGTCCAACAGCTAATTAAATTTAAGTTGTTCAATTGGTTAATCAGTCAACATGAACACACCGGCATGTAGAGTTATTAGCAAGCTGTTGCAAACTAACCTACACCTGCACAATTGTTTGTACAGAGACCTTTTCCAAGAACATTTCATGTGATTTTTTTTTTGTGGTGTTCATTTTAGTCTACAAATCAAAATCTAGGAATCAAATCTACTCAAATACTCTAAAGTGCCCATTTACTCTTGTTTTATATGCTGCTTCAATCATGTGCCTTCAGCAGTGAAAGCCATTCACAAATCTGCCCAAAGTAAGGTATGCCTATCATCATTCTTTGGTCTGTATTCTACCCATTTACACACTTTTATATCTTTGCAGTAGTATCAGTGTCATAAATTATAATAACATTGTGTAAAACAAGTCAGTTATGCCCTCTGCAAAACTATCAGAGCAGCCAAACACCAGTACAGGGACAAGATTGAAGGACAATTCAACACCACCGACTCGAGAAGCACGTGGCAGGGAATTCATATCATCACGGAATTCAAAGGGAATAAAAACTCCCCCATGAACACTGCTGCCTCTCTCCCGGATGAGTTTAATACATTTTATGCTCGTTTCAAGGGAAATAACACTGCCCTTGTGGAGAGAGCTCTTATGGCCAAAGCAACAGAGGTTAGTTCACGTTAGTTTCTGTAGCGGATGTACCCCGATCCTTCCGATGGGTGAATATCCGTAAAGCCACAGGTCCAGACGCCATTCTGGGCTGCGTCATCAGAGCATGTGCAAACCAACTAGCTGGTGTTTTTACTGACATTTTCAATCTTTCCCTCTCCTTGTCTGTGGTCCCCACATGCATTGTGCCTGTAACAAAGCAATCCAAAATCACTTGCTTAAATGACTGGTGTCCTGTTGCTCTGACCCCCATCATCAAATGCTTTGAGAGACCAATCAAAGATTACATCTGCTCTGAACTACCTGCCTCACTGGACTCCCTGCAGTTACCGCAACAACCACTCCACTAATGATGCCATTACATCTACACTACACACTGCTCTCTCTCACCAGGAAAAAAGGAACATATGTGAGAATGCTGTTTGTAGAATACAGCTCAGAATTCAACACCATAGTGCCCTCCAAGCTTAATGTGAATCTCCGGACTCTGTGCTTAAACAGCTCGCTGTGCAGCTGGATCCTGGACTTCCTGTCAAGCAGATGCCAGGTGGTTAGAATTGGCAGCACTGACCCTCAACACTGGTTTGCTATCCTGTGTTCTCAGCCCACTCTTGTGCTCCCTGTACACACATAACTGTGTGGCAACACATAGCTCCAATGCCATCAAGTTAGCTGATGATACGACGGTGGAAGGTCTGATCACTGACAATGATGGAACCCCCTATAGAGAGGAGGTGCACACTCTCACATGCTGGTGTAAGGAGCACAACCTCTCCCTCAATGTCAGTAAGACCAAGGAGCTTGTGGTGGACTTCAGGAGAAAAGACAGAGAACACAGCACCATCACCATCAATGGAGCACCGGTTGAGAGAGTCAGCAGCTTCAAGTTCCTTGGTGTCTACATCACAGAGAAACTCACATGGTTCCTGAGACGGCTGAGAATGTTTGGAATGAATCACCACATTTTCACACGAGTCTACACCAGCAATGTAGAACATCCTGACTGGCTGCATCACCTCCTGGTATGGCAACAGCACCGTCCTCAACTGCAAAGCACTGCAATGGGTGGTGCAAACTGCCAGACACATCACCTGAGGTGATCTGCCCTCCCTCCGAGACTTATATACCAGGTGTGTGAAAAAAGCTCAGAGGATCATCAGAGACTCCAGCCATCCGAGACATGGGCTGCTCTCACTGCTACCATCAGGCAGGCGGTATCGCAGCATCAGGACCAGCCGACTTCAAGCAAGCTTCTTCCCTCAAGCAATTGAACTATTACTATTATAAGACTATTGAACTCCTGATCTCTCACAATCAATATACATTAGCACTGCACTTTATTAATCTTATTAAGCTCACCCTGGACTGTCATAAATTATGGGGATTTTCCACTGAAAGGTACAACTCGACTCAACTTCCACTTCGGTCGAGGTTCCAAGCGAGCCAAGCCGATACTAAATGTGATGGCAAAATCCTGCATATCATCGATTGGTCAGGGAGATTCGTCACTACCAGCGTCACTGGATTTCCTACACGCGACATCAACCCGCTAGTTTTAAAGTTAGCAACAGCGATAGCAGTATCATTTGTTCATGCGACTTTCGAATTGTGAAAAAAGAAATGGCTGTGCGCAAAACCAAGGTGTGGTCAATAAACGAGGTGCAGACGGTCCACTCATTAGCAATGAGCGAAATGATGAAGTCTCTCAGGAAGTGTATCAGCTGTTGGCCACACACGGCTACCACCGGACCTACCAACAGTCCAGGGAAAAGTTAAAAAAACTTAAGTGACTTCAGAACTATCAAGAAAAAGTGGAAGTGGTTCGACCAATGGATGCTATCTAGCGAGCAATGGGAGGGAGAGTGCCCTGGACTGGCGTTGATCCACAGAGGATGGTATGTTTTATGTTAACTCTATACTCTGCTTGAAAGCTTCACTTTATTTAGCTGACCAGCTACTGAAAGCTTGCTTCTAAAACAACCAGGCCAATTTAACTGTTACACTTGTGTAAACTCACCATGCAACAACTGCTTTATGCAGCACAATGAGCTATTAGCTAACAACTAGCGGTCGTGTTATTATTTTTGTAAGTTTGTGTCGTGTTTAAGATGATGTCACGGCAGTAGAGGCAGCGCAACTATGACGATCAGCCTATAATCCTACCCGCGTTGAGGTGGCACTAAACTGCAATGGAAGATGAGAAAAATAAAGCGAGTAGAGGTGAGTCGAACCATAACGTGCAGTGGAAAAGTGCCATTATATTCTCTCTTAACAACACAATGGCAACTGACTATCAACCAACAGCCTGAATGTCAATACAGCACAATACAACCTACTGTATATTTTATATATACACTTTTTATTTTATACTGTGTATTATATATTGTGTGTATTGTATACTGTACATTGTATATTATTATTTGTATATTGTTTTGTGTGTAATTGTGTATATTAGATATGTAAATTGTGTTGTGTAAATCCGATGTTTATTGTAAATTGGTATATTGCTTCATAGTCACTGTCATGACTGCTATGTTGCTTGGAACGGCACCCAAAATTTTATCCACTGTTGCACTTGTGTATATGGTTGAGTGACAATAAAGTGATTTGAAATCAGAGAAATTTACACATTATTAATTCAATTACACATTATCTACTGCATAGGCATATCACTTTGAATCACCATCAAGTAGTAAAAACTCATCTTTTACTGATCTTGTGTGAATTCTACTCATAGAATAAGCCAAGAAGTCATTGATAACACATTTTAATGTCATATTAGTTTCTCTTTTACATATAGTCTTGAGCGTCCTCATATTTAAATGTACCTCTTAATGCCTCCCGTGACTGTTGTCTGAATATTTGCAAACAGAATGTCGTTGTTTAGCTGTTTGAAACTTCTTTTTTGGCTCTGAGCAAAGAATGAAAAAGCACTTTGCCATGAGTGTGCCGGGGCCTTTAATCCACCTTAAGTCTTCATGTGCACATGTTATCCCAAACAAAACACATTTGTTCTTAATTAAAATGTAATCAATCACCATTCAATTTAATTCCTAATGGATGGGGAAAAAAATTATTGTTGAATATCCTGTTTTACTCAAATACATCAGATTACAAAGGTAAAATAATTTGCAGACTGTATTTCACATTCACTTTAATCTCAACACTGAGTTAGGCTCCATCAAATAGAATAAAATTTATTCAAAACAAATGATTAAGGTGGTCAATAGGGAATTACATTTTTTTTTAATAAATTTAATAACAACAGAGTATCCTTAAAAAATTGGAAGAACAGCCAGCCTTACGCTGAAGTGATGGCTCGGTACCGCTCCTGACCAGCTGTGTCCCAGATCTGAGCCTTAACTGTCTTCCCATCAACCTGAATGCTACGTGTAGCGAACTCCACTCCAATAGTGCTTTTGCTCTCAAGGTTGAATTCATTGCGGGTGAAACGGGACAGCAGGTTACTCTTCCCCACACCAGAGTCTCCAATCAGGACCACTTGGGTTGGGGGGGGGGGGAGAAAAACACATCATGGTTTTATATCTGACATCAAATCAACACAATAGCATAGGGCTGCACAATAGACCCTTCACTAAGCACAACCCACCTTGGTTACGGTTGCTCACTCTGACAAGCTCTGCACAACTCTCCATTGAAATGAATGGGAGATTGCCGCAAACGCCAAAGTTTTTGCCAAAATATTCGCAAACAGAATGGATAATACTTTTATGTGGGCTAGTATGAAGAGTAACATTGTAATGCATATTTATGTGAAGTTTTTCATCAAAGAAATTGTTAAATTACATAGTAAGTGGCTCAAAACCTGTGGAGACTGTGAATCAGAAGACAAACGATTATTACAATCTCTTGAAGAGAAAAACGTAATTTACCACGCTGTGAAAAAGTATTTGCCCCATCCTGACTTATTCTGTTTTTTTTTTGTCCATCTCTAAATTGTTAAAGAAATTAAAACAAAATCTAACATAAAATGAAGGCAACCTGAGAAAACACAAAATACTGTTTTTAAATGAAAAACATTTAAATACCCAAATCTATGAAACTGCATCCATACTGGGGTTCAGCTGGACTAGACACACCCAGGACTCATTACTGCCAGCCCTGTTAAATCAAATCAACACCTATTTTTATTTTCAGCAGCATGAAGTTGCCTAAAACTTCTCACCCAGTAGTACACTATGCCACACGGTCGAAAGAAATTCCAGAAATTATGAGGAAAATCGTGACAGAAATGCATCAGATTGGGAAGGGTTACAAAGCTATTTCAAAGGCTCTGGGACTCCAAAGAACCAGTTAGAGAAATGGAGAAAACTTGGCACAGTAGGGAACCTTCCAAGAAGTGGCCAAAATTCCTCCAAGAGCACAGCGATGACAACGACAAGAAGTCACAAAAAAGCCAAAGACAACATCTAAGGAACTGCAGGCCTCTCTCGCATCAATAAATGTCACTGTTCATGACTTCACTATCAGAAAGACACTGGCCAGAAATTGCATCCACAGAAGAGTGGTGAGGCGAAATCCACTGCTAACCCAGAAGAACATTAAGGCTTATCTGAATTTTGCAAAAATTTTGGGAGAATGTTCTGTGCACTGATGAGTCGAAAGTGGAACTGTTTGGAAGACAGGGTCCTGTTGCATCTGGTGCAAATCAAACATAGAATTCCACAAAAAGAACATCATACCTACGGTCAAGCATGGAGGTGGTAGTGTGATGGTGTGAAGATGCTTTGCTGCTTCAGGTCCAGAGCGACTTGCAATAATAGAGGGAAGCATGAATTCGGCTCTCTATCAGAAAATACTAAAGGAGAACTTCCGGTCATCAGTCCATGAATTGAAGCTCAAGCGCAGATGGATTGTGCAGCAAGACAATGATCCAAAGCATAGGAGTAAGTCCACCTCTGAATGGCTAAAAAGAATAAAAATTACAGTTTTGGAGTGGCCTAGTCAAAGTCCTGACTTTGAGCTGTGGCAGAACCTTTAACTTGCAGTTCATGCTCGAAAACCCTTCAGTGTGGCTGAACTAAAGCAGAAGGGTGGGCCACAAAAAGTGTTGTGAAACACTGATCTCCAGTTATCGGAATTGTTTGGTTGCAGTTGTTGCTGCTAAAGGTGGCACAATCAGCCATTAAGTTTAAGGTGGCAGTTAGTTTTTCACATGGGTCATATGTGTTTTATGTGCTTTTTTGCCTCAATAAAAATATATATATATATTTGAAAACTGTATTTTGTGTTTACTGAGGTTGTTATATCTCGTTTGAAGATCTAAAACAATTTAGCATGAAAAATGCACAAAAATAGAATCAGGACTTTTTCACAGCACTATAATAGCAATTACACATCAAATAACATTAGCGTAAGTGAACTGAGCAGTTTATAACGACTCATAACATCCTCATTTTGATGCTGTGAACTGTTTATTTACTATAACTTTTACTATGACTTGAATCAACACAAATGAATTAATGTTCAGTTATAAGGTTTAGGGGCAGTGGTGGGCTCAGCGGTTAAGGCTCTGGATTACTGACCAGAAGGTTGGGGGTTCAAGCCCCAGCACCGCCAAGACACCACTGTGTGGCCCTTGAGCAAGGCCCTTGATCCTATCTGCTCCAGGGGCGCCGAATCATGGCTGACCCTGCACTCTGACCCCAGCATAGCTGGGATATGTGAAAAATAAATAATTTCACTGTATATATGCAGAAATGTATGTATAATGTGTGACAATTGGGCAATAAAAAAAAAAAAAAAAAAAAAAAATTTAATTACCTTGGAGCAAATCTAGGTGTTATTGCATTTGGGAATGAGGACTGACACAGTTTAATCCATAACAATCTCTTCTCCAGATTTAAAGATTATTTAAAAAGAAAACTAAAAGAAAAACACACCTCTCTGCATACCCCTGTTACTATTATAAATGACCCAGCAACACTGATTTTTTTTTATTATTATTATTATTATTATTTTGATAAAAATCCAGCTGAAAAGTACTCACACATATTACTTCCATAGGCTGTCATTTGAAAATAGCAAACACATGTCAGAGTAATGGCGGCAGGGCAACCGTTGGTAAGACCGGATTGGTCAGAGGAGCTTTTAAGGAGGGGTTTAGCAAAGGGTCAATTAATCGAATAAATTGAGATTACAATTTCAGATACCACAATTAACTACTCCTAAAAAGTGTAAATTATAGCGGTCCATAAAGATGTAATGACGTTGCATCAAAATGTTATATATAACTTGTTTTTGCAGCGGTTGAGCATATCACATACAAGTATGCTGCTCGCTTCTTGTGTACATTTATTCAAAACGGTTTTATTCTTCATGCTTATAAGAGGGCCAAATTTAAGTTAACCATTAAGGCACTACCTTAATTTACTGATAAAACAGCAATACAATAATTCAGAAATAGTTCTTGCCTTGTTTTAGATATGTTGCCGACACAAGTGCATAAGCGCACAAAAGAAAGCATTTTAATGTATATAGCATTAATCAAAATTATTCGCAATGACAATACCATGGGATATAATTGACAGTTACAATTTTTGTCAATCCTGCAGCACTAACACAGCATATTGTTTAAATATGCAGGTTGTACACTACTTCTCTGTAAAAGAAAATAAAGGAACAAACCTCTTCAAAAAAAGGAAACTGTACAGTGCTTATGTCACAACATTATTTCTCACAGCCTGATTTGAGTGCCAAGTGCACACGAATAGATTGTAATAGACCACTATGTGGGAGAGAGAACCATTCGTGGTGAACATTTCTGACGCAAAACTGACAGCGTATAATTAGAAACACTTGCTGATCACTAACCCTATTAGGTAAATAAAAAAAGAGCATCTAATTCGAAGACAGCCACACAACACTGGGACTAAACCACTAGATTTGCGATGGTGTTACAAACACTGACTCACACCAGAACGTAATTTTACTGATGACACAACAGGTCTCACATGAGTGAAACCACACAAAAATATAACAACAATGTATGGCAAAGATTACTAAATGCAAAGGGTTGTTTCAGGGGTTTAAATCAAAAAGGCAGACATTTGTGAAATGTCTTCATGAAAGAATAAATACTGATAAACCACACATAAGCAAAAAGAGAAGTCGCATAAACTAACACTGCGTAAACATAATTCTTATTATCTTAACAGATATTAAAAGCAAGCTAATACGAATAATATATATATATTTTTTAGATACTCACAACTCTCTTCATCTGTTCTGTAGTGTTCGCCATCAAGCACATAACGCCATGAAAACGAAACGAGATTAATTCAACCTCGGGGTGAAAATGGAGCCAATTTATCGAGACTTTAGATTATTATGGGGAATAATTGAGAATACAGACTGTTTCAAATTTCCGCCTGCTCCACTCGAACAACTACAACGGTACCAGCTAACGGTTAGCGGATTCAAGGTGTGGTCCCACCTGCGGTAAATACTGTTTATATCTGCTAACTAACAAACAAAAAAACATACGTGTAGTTGTTGAGTTACAATCAGAGAATCCAACAAAGCCAGAAACCCCCAAATTATGCTATTCCAGCCATGAGCTATTTCTGCAGGAGTTTGTTTGGGTTGTTCTGGGCTAGCTAGCCGGTTAGCTGGCCTTTACAGCTCGAGTTTAATACACAACTACACAAACGGTCCCCGACACAATAACCACGATAATCACTGCTATTCTAACGTATACACTCAAGACTAATGTATTTTATAGTCACCTTTAAATAAGTAGTCATATTCGTCGTCTCTTGTCCCCATCTCGATAAAACAAAAGCGCAAACAATGGAAGAATTGGGAGGAAAAGCGGTGCCGACTCGTCCCTGCCCTCTCATCTGCTGCACTGCAGTGTGTTTGTGATTAGACAGTAGCCATGCTAACAGGATAGCAAACAGGCGAACCAGTGAGCGTCTCCTGAAGTGTTCCGGGTTAGGGCTTTTAAACCATGTCATTATAAAAGCCCTTCGATAAATGTGACATTTAATCGAGTAGCTCTAAAATACAGAATTTAATGAAAAAAAAAAAATTTGTTTGTTTGGAATTTTATTTTATTTTATTTTATTCAAAAAGACACCAATGGGCTGAGCATTTTGCTCAGAGTATTAACCTTTGTGTGACCTTCGGGACATTTTTTACTTTTCCATTTTTTTTGCTCGATCAACTTGGCTGTGTTAATGCCAACGGCATACATTTTGCCATTATGGGGGTAATTTTGTTAAGCGTTTTAATACATCTATAATACACTGTGTACACAATAGTTACACTAAGGATCTTCAGGACAAAAATGTCCCCATTGAAGCCCACTGCAATAGTTGATCCCATTGCAAATAAAGCAAAAACATCATGAATTCTATGATTTTATGTTTTCATTCCAGAGCGCTGGCATCAAAGTTTTTTATATATTCCACCAGATGGCTCAATTTTTCTCATGTTACGCCTATGGAGCAAATACATGATTTTTTCCTATTTTATTAGCTGTATTATAGAGCACTGCAGGCCAGTTGAATCAATTATGCAGCTAAAATTTTGTGAATGTGTTGGTGTGGATGTCAGAGTGTGTTGTGTATGTGTTTATTGAGAAATGTGTGTGTGTGTGTGTGTGTGTGTGTGTGTGTGTGTGTGTGTGTGTGTGTGTGTGTGTGTGTGTGTTTGTAATAAACAACAGTGGCATTATGGAAACAAACTGGCATTTAAAGGGTTAAAATCCTGATAATGAATTAATATTTGGTAGTTATGATCATGACTGATGTTTGTCTAAAATGTATGCCAGTGAAAGTGGAAAATAATATTAAACTAATATTTTTTAGCAGATTTTTGACTGACATTTCTAAGGTCCTGAGTGTGTTTTTTTTATTTATTTATGTTTTATCTGACACTGCATAATAATAATACATCAAAATCAATGTTGTTGCTAATCATTGACATATCCCAGACTGTGATAGTAAAAATCCCCCCTTAGCATTTAGTAGTGAAATTATATAAACAAACTGACATTTAAAGGGTTAAAATCCTGAAAATGAATATTTGGTTGTTATGATGGACATTTGTGTCCTCTAAAAACCTCTGAGTAACTTTTTTTTATTGACACACAAGGGTTCAACAACTGAATGTTTGTGTGAACATGCTATTTAGTTTCTACAAGTTTGCATTGTTAATTTATGGAGATAGAATTGTTGCATATTAACATACAAATTGAAAGAGATTTACAATTAGAATGTTGGTTAACAAATAAATTGAATAAGATCTACAAATAAATGTATGAGTTTTAAAAAATAAAGTGAATTCACAAATAAATAAAATGAGATTTGCAAATCAAATTAAAAAATATACTTTTTAACTCACAAGCACAACTCTGTCCAGCATTCTTTTGTGGATCACGCACATTTATTTGTGGATCACTACATGCATTTGTCGATTTTGAAACAAATCTAGAATCAAGACAAATAGGTGGACTCCACCCATCGTTTACTCATCCAGTTAGATAAAAGCCACATTACTCTGACCAATCGTAGTACATTCTTTCTTCAGCTAATCATGCTTCATTTTACTATCAGGGTATGACCAGAGTCACAGAGTTCTCATGAGCATGGAAGAAAGCACATACCGATAACTTCAAGGCTGTAAACTTTTAAAGAAACGAACACCATCAGTGGAATACTGTGATTTAAGGTTTGTATAATTTTCTCACAGTTATAAGCATGTGTAGTGTCTTGACAAATGTCGACTGCAGAAAATTGCCCATTTGTAGATTGTCCTGATCATTAGCTTCATAGCTAACCTGGCTGAATGTATGAGTCTGCTATTTTAATTTTAACCAAGTTTCTTGACTGAAATGTGTCATCAAAACCTTTACTCTTAATGTTACATGACAGAACAGACACACTACAAAATATCAGTAGTACAGATAGTGTCTTTTATAAAACAGGAGTCATATTAGATGATCTTAGGAGCACAAATCATAAATTAATACCCTATATTACATTGTGTACAAGATCTGCTATGCCTATCATTTGGTTTCACTTTGTTAATGTATTTTTTAAAAAGTAGTTGTAAGGTAATATTTATTAGGATTTTGCATTTTAGCACTTTTTTGTGAATGTTTTAGGAGGTACTATTGCAGGGTCCCTTTCTAAAATACAGCATAATGTTCTGACAGTGATAATTGACACATCAGTAACTGCTATCTTTTTCAGATGTTTGCCCTGTGTACTGCCCATCAACGTTGAGCACTTGACTTACCTGCTCCAAAACTCAATGGTTCAAGCTCTAATACAGGACAGCTTTTAAAACGTGTAATATGAGACTATTTTTCTGTTATGTCAGATGTATTTTAAGTTACAATGTCATGTCTTGAAATTAAATTGCAATACAAAATTTAATTTAATTTAACATTGTCTTTGGTTGACTTAAAAATAAAAATTGTCATTTATGTCACATGTTTTTTTAAAACCTGTACTTTAGTTTCTTCTGTGGAAACTGAGAATACATTGTAAAATGTAAATGCTGCTAATGAGGCTGAAGTGAAAGAGAGGCTGTCAGTCCCTTTCATAATTCCTGACATCTCCTTTTGAGTTCCTCCCACAGAAGGCAGTCGTTTGGGTTTAGAACAAACATGAATAATTATAAATGATGACTCATCTCATTTGAAAATATTTTTTGTCATTTAATTGACAAATCTTTTATTGAGTTATATCAAGGCATTTTTAGTAAATAGGTTTTAAAGAATGTCTGTTGTAATGGTGGAAGCCCCCAGAATAAATGTAAATAATTCAATTAAATTATAATTGAAAATATAAATTCAGGAGCCAGACAGGTTTAGGCCATTCACCAACTCTAATTTAATCCTTGATAGCTCCAAGCCACCTGTCACACAATGTTATAATGAGCACAGTTTTGTTTGAACTCAAAGAATACACACACAAAAAAAGGACACAGATGGAGTCACAAACAAGGGTATGGAGTAGGTTAGCAAATCTAGGTGATCACCTGGCACTTTAGACACTTGTTTCCGACTTAACTCCGCTACAGGGCACTTCAGCAGGTCAGCAATTCTCTACTAATGGGGTTTCAAACATTGATTCAATGGTTTGGTCTATTCTTTGGTTGGATCTGCCATGTAACATTAAAGGAATACTTCACCTCTGGGAAGATGAATGTGTATTTAAAATTGGTCATTTATATAGTATAATATAGTGTATATAGTATTTATATAAATTATTTTTGAATTGATGAATTGATGAATTGATGAATTGATGAATTGAGATGGTGGTGGCGTAGTGGCTAGAGCACAGGGCTGCTAATCAGAAGGTCGCTGGTTCAAACCCCATGGCCACCACCATTGTGCCCTTGAGCAAGGCACTTAACTCCAGGTTGCTCTGGGGGGATTGTCCCTGTAATAAGGGCTTTGTAAGTCGCTTTGGATAAAAGCGTCTGCCAAATGCATAAATGTAAATTTGAAGCATTCTAGACTGAGAAAAGGCAGAAAATGTATTTTTTACACATGTGGCTGAAAGACAACAACTCCCAGAATGCACTTGCTTTGCTGCCCTTACAAGGCCACTCCCAAACCACGCCTACCGGTTACAGGCGGCAGTATCTGAAAATTTGATACAACTAGGCTTGCTTTGATACATCGTGACTCTATAAATCATGAGTTAGTTGATAAATTGACTGACTACGCGGGAAGAATATGATAATGATAATTCCGGGTGTCCAAACTCTGTACATGACGTCTTAGTAACAAAAAGAAAAACAAACAAAATACTCACTTTACACTAAGCCGTCCGTTTGTCCCTGCGGGCTTTGGCTGGCGTTTCCAATTTATCTTCGGGATCCTAAAATAAGTTTCCAGGACTCCCCTGTCCATGTGTGATACAAAACTTGGGTGCTCAGTTATACATGCTCAAGTTAGCGGTGCTGTTTCATCAGCGGATTCAGCGATCTCGTCCAGAAGAGAATGGCATCGCTGAAATTCGCGACAGCAATAGGACTCTCTATCTGTTTCCATAGGTGCACAGCGAGAGCACTGACACCACCAGTCTGCCCCAACTCGAGTCTGGCCGGGCTCTTCCTCCTGACCACCAAGCAGGTTTTTTTCCCCTGCTACAGCAGCTGCTCCGGCCGCCTCTTGTTCCTCCATCTCCCGCAACTGTTCATCGCTGTATTGCGGCTCGTACAGGTAGCCGCGAGCATCAGATTCTCGCAACAGATCTTCGAAATCCCCTTCTGCCATTTCAACTTCAAAACTACCTTCTGCCATCGTGATTAGCCTACTTGTATACAAACTTTCTACACAGAGCAAGAGCCTGTTTTCTTAGCTTCTACAGAAAGATGGCTGACACTATCTTCACATTCTGTGAGTGAGATCCCGCCCCATATGGGCGTGGTGAAAACATGCGGAATACTGCCTGTAGTTTTAAGCTTCTGGCCCAAAAATCCTCCGATGACGCAAAATGACGATTTTTGCGTCATCGGAGGATTTTTTCCAGACTAAAAATACATAAATCTCTCGTCTCAGGGGTATATGGGGGGGGGGGGGGGGGGGAGCTCGGTAATTCGAAAATACCACTGGTTTTCTACTGATACAAAGCTTAATGCTAAATCCTGAAGTAACCCTTTAAGCATAAATGTTTTGATGACATATTTCAGACAAGAAACGTTGTTACAATTAAAATTGGTAAGCTATAAAGCTAATGATCAGGACAATCTACAAATGGGAAATTTTCAGCTGTCGACATTTAACAAGACACTGCACATGTTTATAACCAAGAGAAAATTATACAAACCTTAAATCACAGTATTCCTCTGTGTTTGCAGCCTAGGAGCTATCGTGCTTTCTTCCATGCTCATGAGAGCTCTGTGACTCTGGTCCTGCCCTAATAGTAAAATTAAGCATGATTGTTTGAAGATAGAATGTGCTACGATTGGTCCGAGTAATGTGGCTGTAATCTAATTGGCTTGAGTAGACGACGGGTGGAGTTCACCTATTTGTAGATTTGTGTGCATATCTTGATGCTTGATTTATTTCAAAATTGACAAATGCGTGTAGCGATCCGCAATTTTTTTTTCTCCCCTTTTTTTCTCCCCAATTCCCAATGCGCTCTATGTCCTTGTGGTGGCATGCTGACTCGCCTCAATACTGGTGGCACAGGACGAATCTCAGTTGTCTCTGCGCCTGAGACCATCAATCCGCACAGCTTATCATGTGGCTTGTTGAGCACGCTACCACTGAGACATAGTGCTTGTGGAGGCTGTTATCTGATTGGCTTGAGTAGACAATGGGTGGAGTTCATCTATTTGTAGATTTGTGTGCATGTCTTGATGCCAGATTTGTTTAAAAATCGACAAACGCATGTAGCGATCTTCAAATGCACAGGAAGCGATCCACAAATAAATGTGCACAATGCACTAAAGAATGCTGGACAGGGTTGTGTTTGTGAGTTAAAATGTATTTTTCAATTTGATCTGCAAATCTCATTTTATTTATTTGTGAATTCATTATATATTTGTGAAACTCCTAACATATATTTATAAATCTCATAATTTTTTATTTGTGTATTCATTTAATTATGAATATTTATTTGTGGATCTCATTCAATTTATTTGTGAATCAACTTTTTATTTGTAAATCTCTTTCCATTTGTATGTTAACATGAAACAAATATAACCCCATATTTCATTACTTTATTAAAATTAGTATCATCATTATTAATATTGCTGTTGTTGTTTATTTGGGTTTCGTTTGAAACAATTGGACACTTTTTTGGACTTTTGTAGGACAAAACATTGCGAGGGAGTGTGACAAAATTTGTCGATATATTCATGGTTTAATGTACATATTAATTATTACGGGCTGGATTTGTGCCTTTAACTTAAGCGATATATTTTGATACTAGGCTTCAAATAGTGCGGTGCTATGTTTGTCACACAATAAAGGTTTGCCAAATAAAGGTTTGGGCAATTGAACCACAAAAAGAAAGGTTTAGAAACCATAATTGGTTAAGCACTAGTGAGGTACTGTAAAATGTACACTCGATGCAGAACGGTTCCATGGTGTAATGGTTAGCACTCTGGACTCTGAATCCAGCGATCCGAGTTCAAATCTCGGTGGAACCTAAATTATTTTCAGCGTCGTTAGGACAAAGTTCGTAACAGGGATTTCCTGACATTTCAGCGTTAGACAAAATGACAAAAATATTTGAGAGGGTCCCATTATTAGCTCAAAAACTTTACCAGCTCACCGTCGCTCTTATAAGCCTGTCGCTTATTAAAAATGTGCCCAACAGAAAAAAAAACTATTTTCACGCCATTCTTTTACCACAGTCTCTCAGTTTTCTCCGTACTTTTACTTATCTGAGCGATTTGAAACTTTGTATAGAGATCGCTAAGACATGTGACCAACTGGGCGGCAACGTCATCAGAACGCAAAGAATTATGGGTATGTTTGGCCAGTTTACATGGGCTGGCATAGCAGGCTTGCTTTCTGGGATGAAAAAAAACAACAGTAGTGTGAAAAACATATTATAATCCTACAACATGCAGCGGGCTAAAGATAACATTGTCGGACCATACCGCCTAAAGCTAAATCCTAATGCAAAGACGAGATACGAGGAGAAAATAAAGGGAATCAAAGGACTGGATCCATATGAGCATAGTGACTGGTCAGGAGACGTCAACCTGTTGCCCAACTTCCAGCACCCATATATATACAACTACTCACTACTTACACCTAAGCACTTCTCGTGTTTTTGCTTCCTTATGACGGATCTTTTTGCTGTATTGCTAATTTGTAAGACACTTTGGATAAAAGTGCTGCTAAATGAATAAATTAAATGAAGACAAAATTTCCTATTAAAAATGACATTCTATTAAGCGCATTATCACATAAAATGCTTATTAATATATTTAAACGAATGGGATATTTCAGTAAATTGCATATGACCACAAGAGTGCAGTATTGTGCGTAAATTGGCTCACAGAGTAAGTCCTAAGAGGTCTTGTTGGTAATCTTAAAATGCACAGAATCAGTGATTACATAAAAAAAAAAAAACATGGCACAGTCCGACAACCCTATTTTTGAATGCACATTAAAACACAGCTGTAACTTATGATAAATAGACAACAAGACTATGACTGGCATTGGTTATGAAAAAGTCCCAATGAGTCACACTGAGGAAGAACTTGTAAATTAAGATGCAGATCCTGTTGTATTTAACATAAAGGTATTTCATTCAGGCTGAGCTAATAGTTTGGAAATCACAGAATTTTTAAACAGTCTTAAGCACCAAAAGTATTTACATATTAATTAATTATGCTACAGGAATGTAACACATTCCACAGTCATCTTGGTTACACACTCTTAGCAACCAAATAACATAAGTCTGAAACTTGTGACTCATAACCATATTCATTTCCTGACCTGAATTCTGTTGCTGAATTGAGGAAGCGGGGTTCAGGTAATGTCACACTTCTTTATTCACTCACAATATAGTCTGTATAGTTTTTTTTAAACACACTAGAACACACTCATGCTGCTTCAGTTGTGTAGCTATCTCTCTCTCTTTCTCTCTCCCTGGGCTTTGGTGTGGGCTCCTCTTATCACTTGTCCCAAATTACTGCAACAAGAAACAGCTCTTAGACTTATTTATCACCCAGGGATGAATCTTTACTGCTTCCCCTCTCCCTGGGCGAATGCACAGCCATGCTCTTGCCACACACCCCCACCGCCCAACTCAGGCCAGAGACTGCCCACTTAATGGCCAAACATTCCTTCTCTAAGGTGCTGTACTTAGCCTCTCTCAAGATAGCTTCCAACTAATATACACCACTGGCCTTTCCTACCACTCCACCACCTGCAAAAGCACCGCCCCAACCCCCTGTCTGAAGTGTCTGTCTGTAAATCAAAAAGGAGAGAGAAGTCAAGTGTATGTAAAAGTGGCACGTCACAAAGTAAAGCTTTCACCTGCATAAATACTTGTTGACACTGTTCCGTCCACTGGACCGGATCTGGTGGACAGGTGACAGTCAAATAGTTAGGTACAAACCTACGATAATAGCCAGCCAGCCCCAGGAACTGTCTTGCCTCCATTTTGGTTTTAGGTCTCGGGGAGGCTGCATCCGCAGCGGTTTAATCAATTTGGGGCTGCACCTGCCCATGGCCCAAGTGGAAGCCCAGATATTGTACCTCTACCCGCCCAATTGCGCACTTCTTCGGGTTTGCTGTGAGCCCCACTTATCTCAACGATATCAAGACATCCTGCAGGTGTTGCAGGTGCAGCTGCCAATCATTACTATAAATAATAAGCACCGTGCGGTCTGAAGATTTGTTCCATGAGCTGCTGGAACATAGCCAGGGCCCCAAACAAAACGTATGGAAGCATTACGAATTATTTGAACCCAAATGGTTAAGGGAATTTGCCAATAGCCCTTTGTAAAACCCAGTGCTGAATAAAAATGAGCTGTGCCCAACCAATCAAGCATTTCATCAGTACTCGGGATTGGGTATGCATCAAATTTAGACACCACGTTAACCTTTCGATAATCCACACAGAACCAGACCGACCCGTCGCTCTTAGGAACCAGCACTACTGGGCTGGACCAGTCACTTTTGGATCCTTCTATTACTCCCATCTCAAGCATTGCATCCAATTCTTCTCATACCACTTTTTTTCTTGTGCTCGGGAAGTCGGTAGGGACGAGTACGTACCAATACCCTGGGTTTAGTCTCGATATGGTGCAGTATGAGGTTTGTACAACCAGGTAGACCGCAAAATCTTTCTGCAACTTGGCAATATCTGTGAGCTGACAAGGTGAGAGGTTTCCACATGTGACCGGGGTGAGATGATTGGCTTTTAAGTCCCCTCCAGACCGAGCTCCACCCTCTCCTGAACCACTGTCACCAACATCACAGGGACCGCCTCCCTCCATAATTTCAGGAGGTTGAGATAGTATATTTGGTGTGTCACCTCTATCTATAACACATATAGCACATATAGCACATCTCTACTTACAGGCACTTTCCCACTACATTTAAGCAGGCTCGAGTAACCCCACTGCTGAAAAAAAACTGCACTTAACCCCACACAGATAGAACACTACAGACCAGTCTCTCTCATCCCATTCATGGCAAAAACACTTGAAAGGGCAGTTTTCAATCAGATCTTTGCCCATATCTCACAGAACAAGCTGCTGGATGACAATCAGTCAGGCTTCAAAAGTGGACACTCCTCTGTGACTGCCATGCTGTCTGTCACGGAGTCACTGAGACTGGCGAAAGCTGAATCCAGATCATCCATTCTGATTCTGCTGGACCTTTCTGCAGCCTTTGACACAGTCAACCATCAGATCCTTCTCTCCACCCTCTCTACTCTGGGCATCAGAGGAACTCTGCTTGATTGGTTGAACTTCTGTCTCTCAGATAGTTCCTTCAAGGTAGCCTGGAGAGGTGAGGTATCCAAGCCACATCAGTTACTTACTGGGGTACCTCAGGGATCAGAGCGTGGGTCACTTCTCTTCTCCATATACACAACATCACTGGGACCCATAATTCAGTCACATGGTTTCTCTTACCACTGCTACACTGATGACATGCAACTCTACTTGTCTTTCCAGCCCAACGACACCACAGTGACTGCTCGAAACACTGCCTATCTGGCAGACATTTCGGCCTGGATGAAGGAACACCACCTGCAACTCAACCCAGCCAAGACCGAACTCCTTGTCTTTCCAGCCAACCCTGCTGTTGAACACATCACTGTGCAGCTGGGTTCAAGTACAGTATCGCCTTCCAAAACGGTCAGAAATCTTGGGGTAACCGTCGATAACAAGCTAAATTTCACAGACCACATCTCAAAGACTGCAGATCATGTAGATTTAAACTCTACAATATCAGGAAGAAAAGACCTTTCCTCTCTGAACATGCCACACAACTGCTTGTTCAGTCACTTGTCATAACTAGACTGGACTACTGTAACTCTCTCATTGCAGGCCTTACTGCATGTGCAATTAGACCCCTGCAAATGATCCAGAATGCATCAGCACGTCCGATCTTTAATGAACCAAAGAGTGCATATTACACTCTTTGTCTCTCTCCACTGGCTGCCGGTTGATGCACGTATTAAATTCAAGGCTCTGATGCTGACATACAAAACAGTCACTAGGTCTGCTCCAGCATACCTAAAATAATTTATGCAGAACTACGCTCCCGCCAGAAGCTTGCGGTCGGCTAAGGAATGTTGCCTTGTTGTACCAACACAAAAAGGCACCAAAAACTTTCCCGGACTTTCAGTTTCATCATACCACGTTGGTGGAATGACCTTCCCAACTCCATCCATGAAGCTGACTCACTCTCTGTCTTCAACAAATGGCTAAAAATATGTCTTTTCCAAGAGCACTTAACCAGTCACTAAAAAAAAATTATTAAAAAAAATAATAATTCTTGTTGCAATTTAATCTGTTTTGAATACTATTCTGATGCAAGTGAAACTTTGTAGTATGGCACTTTTCGTACCAATGTCTCCTTAAGATGATGTTCTCCTCTTTTGTAAGTCACTTTGGATAAAAGTGTCTGCCAAATGAATAAATGTAAATATATCTGTTAGTTTTACCTCATAATTGAGATATCTCACTTGATGTGTGACCTCAAAGGGCCCTTGCCACTTGCCAATTATTTTGGAGCTCGAGGTTGGAAGTAATACAAGCACTTTGTCTCCCGGTGCAAATTCTCATAGCCATTCAGCCTGCTTTGGTGTTCTTGTGCACTGGTGCAAATCTATTTAATGCCCAATAATTCATATAGTTTGCATAGTGTACTTGACATGAAAGATTTGCCATGATCAGTGAGGATTTCTTTCGGAAACTCACTCGGGAGATAATTATGAAGAGTGCCTCCATAACACTGCGTGATGAGATGTTGCGCAAAGGCACTGCTTCCGGATATCGTGTTGCATAACCCACCAGAACTAACACAAAGCGATGTCCACATGCCGTCTGAAGTCCATGCGAATCCATGCCTTGATTAATGGCAGAGGGTGCTGTGGTGCTCTTGTGGTGGCTGGTGGATTTATCAACTGACATTCACGGCATGCCACACACCACCTGTGCACATCCCGTGAATGCCTGGCCAATAGAAAATGGGCCATTAGGCGGTTCAGTGTTTTTTCTCGGCCTAAGTGACCCGGCATTGGATTATAATATGCCGTCAAGAATAGCATTTCCCGATTGCTCCTCGGTATCAACAACTGGGTTGTATCTTCTTTTGTCTGAGTGTCCTGTCACTCGATACAACCTATCTCTAATCTTTTAAAAATACGTATAAATGAGTGCAACATATGGCTGGATCCATTGACCATCAATCACTTTTACTTGATCAAATGTGTGCCGAAGGGTCTCGTCTCACGACTGCTCCAGAGGGAAATCCCCATCGGGGAATCCTCTAAGGCCTAGGGAAGCCAAGACTTCCTCCTCCCTTACATCATCCTGATGTGGAGCTAGGGCTGAAACGAGTAGTCGACATTGTCAACAACGTCGACAATAAAAAAATTGTAGACAAAAATTTTGGTTGTCGAATAGTTGTTCTGTTTAATACAGACATAGACATGACATGTTTCATCATTTACAAACCCTGATTATGTTCCAAACTCATATGAATTTCTTTGGAACACAAAAGGAGATGTTAAAGGGATAGTTCAACCCAAAATGAAAATTCTCTCATAATTTACTCACCCTCATTCATTCAAAGATGTGTTTGACTTTCTTTATTTTGCAGGACAAAAATTTAGATTTTTAGAGGAACATTTCAGCTCTGTTGGTCCATACAATGCAAGTGAGTGGGTGCCAAAATTGTTAAATTGTTATGCTCCAAAAAGCACATATAGCCATCATAACATCAAAACTCCAGTATTTGAATCCATATCTTCAGAAGTTATATGACAGGTATGAGTGAAAACCAGATAAAAAAAAAAATTGGCTAGAAATTATTTTCCCTACCCAGTAGGCGGTGATATGCACGAAGAATGCGAATCGCCAAAAACACAAGAAGAAGAATGTGAAAGTTACAGTGAAGATTGAGTGAACAGGGAGGAGAATTTATAGTAAAAATGACTTAAATGTTGATCTGTTTCTCACCCACACCTGTCATATCACTTCTGAAGATATGGACTAAAACACTGGAGTTGAGTGGATTACTTTTATGCTAATTTATGTGATATTTGGAGCTTCAAAATTTTAGCACCCATTCAAATCAAATCAAAATCAAATCACTTTATTGTCACTCTACCATGTACACAAGTGCAACAGTAGGTGAAAGTCTTGTGTGCAGTTCCGAGCAACATTGCAGTCATGACAGTGGCGAGACATAAACCAATTTACAATAACAACATATTTACCCAACAAAATTTACATATCAAATGTACATATACTTACACAACACAGTACTAATATACAATGTAGAATAAACATACAATAAAAATAAAATGTAAGAGTATATAAAAATATACAAATATAAATGCAGTAGTTATATTGTGGAGAATATATTTGACAGTCCAGTGTGTTATATAAGATGATGATTAATAAAGTGCAGTGCTGATTGTTGATCATGAGAGATCAAGTGTTCAAAAGTATGATTGCTTGTGGAAAGAAGCTGTCGTGTAGTCGGCTGGTGCGGGTCCTGATGCTGCGATACCGCCTGCCTGATGGAAGCAGTGAGAGCAGGCCATGATTCGGGTGGCTGGAGTCTCTGATGATCCTCCGAGCTTATTTCACACACCACCTGTTATATATGTCCTGGAGAGAGGGAAGCTCACCTCCGATGATGTTTCTGGCAGTTCACACCACTCTTTGCAGGTCTTTGCGGATGTGGGTGGTGCTATTGCCGTACCAGGCGGTGATGCAGCCAGTCATGATGCTCTCTACAGTGCTGGTGTAGAACCGTGTGAGGATGTGGTGGTTCATTCCGAACGTCCTCAGCCGTCTCAGGAAGAGGCACTGGTGAGCCTTCTTCACAATGGCCTCAGTGTGGACGGAAAATGTGAGGTTTCTCTGTGATGTAGACACCGAGGAACTTGAAACTGCTGACTCTCTCCACCGGTGCTCCATTAATGGTGATGGGGGTGTGTTCTCTGTCTTTCTTCCTGAAGTCCACCACAAGCTCCTTGGTCTTACTGACATTGAGGGAGAGGTTGTGCTCCTGACACCAGCGTGTCAGAGTGTGCACCTCCTCTCTGTAGGCTGTTTCATCATTGTCAGTGATCAGACCTACCACCGTTGTATCATCAGCAAACTTAATGATGGCATTGCAGCTATGCGTTCCCACACAGTCCTGTGTGTACAGGGAATACAGGAGTGGGCTGAGAACACAGCCCTGCGGGGCTCCAGTGTTGAGGGTCAGGGTTAGGGTTAGGTTTAGGGTATGTATGATGTTATTAATTTAATGTATTACATTACATTATTATTCACATGCATTGTATGGACTTACCAGCATTATTTAATGAAAACTAACTAAAATCATTTTTGTTAACTAGAATAAAAATAACAACAGAAACAACAGACATTACATGACAACAGAGACTAAACTAAAATACTTTTTAATAAATCCAAAACTAGCTAAAATTAAATTTAATAAAATATCTCAAATTCATTTTAGTTTTGGTTTTTGCTTTATTAGGGTGAATATGGGAAATTTGGAAATGTCCCTTTTCTGGACAGTTTGAATTATGAATATTGTACCTTTGAAGAAAGCTTGGTGTGGCTTCTACCTTAGTCAAAAGTAAACAATATTCAAAACTGGTAACTAAAACATTTGAAGACCTTCTTTTGACCAAATCACAGATTTTGTTTAAGCAGTACTGGTAAAGTGGGACAAAGGGAAAATTATTCTATAGAAAATATCTACAAAGTATTTGGAATTAACGTTTAGATTTTCGTATGCACTTTCACATCATAACATTAAATTAACTTTCACTTTATTATAACCTTAACAACATTTAACTCAAATTTCTGTTGTGTTTCTTTACCATTGCTTTTCCCACCAGTGGTCATGGTCATGTGAAGCTCTGCCACACATCCCAAAGTAAAATCATTAAAGGTATAGTTGACCCAAAAATGAAGAGTCTCTTATCATTTACTCAACCTCATGCCAACACAGATGTATATGACTTTTTCTTCTGCTGAACATAAATGAATATTTTTATTAATATCTTAAAATGAATAAGTCCATAAACTTGAACCTCCAAAAATCACATAAAGGCATCATAAAAGTAATCCATAAATGGTTTAATCCATGTCTTCTGAAGTGATCTAATCTGTTTTGGGTGAGAACAGATAAAAAAAAATCACATCACTTCTAAAGACATGCATAAATCTACTGGAGTGATATGCATTAATATTTTGCTGCTTTTATGTACTTTTTGGAGCTCCAAATTTTAGTCCCCTAATAACTTGCTTTGTATAGACCTACAGAGCTGAAATATTCTTCTAAATATCTTCATTTGTGTTTAGCAGAAGAAAGAAAGTCATTCACATCTGTGATGGCATGAGGCTGAGTAAACAATGAGTGAATTTTAATTTTGAACTATGCCTTTATTTGTTTACTCCGCAAAGATAGTTTAATCTTATCTAAGTTTAATATTGATTTACAATAATTTAAGGAAAAACATATGGATACAATGTGGATCAAACTTAAATGTCCTTTGTTACTTTACCCACATTCACCCTATATTATACAATTTGCACACATTTACAATACACATTAAACATGAAAATGCCACTAGATAGAGATATCACAAAACTGCCCTGAAAATGTAATGATGTAAGACTTTTTAAATTACACCAGTAAACGCTCAGCTTTGGCAGCCATAAAAAATAAAACTATCTAAACTAAAACTAACAGACAAACTGTGAAAACTATGAAAACTAAACTAAATTGTAATGACAAATTGAATATTAAATAGAAAAATAAAATTATTATTATTATTATTATTTTTAAATCCAAAACTATAATAACACTGGGACATACAGAGCTGGGAAATTCTTCAGATTACAAAAGAAAGTCATACACTACTGGGATGGCATAAGCGTGCGTAAGTGATGACAGAATTTTCATTTTTGCGTGAACTATCCTTTAAAAATCTGAAAATTCAATGTAAAGACTCTCCCAATCAAAGAAGTGGAATGAAAATGCTAAATGCCTGGTCAGAGTCATGGTCAGACACTTGTTGTACATTAGAGTGCTGTAGTTTAAACTCCAGGGTAGACTGACTCCATGATGATGCTCACAAGAAAAGCAATGAAGTTTTACATTCCTAGCTTTTGCCAAGATGGCAGCTAACAAGGTCTGTTGTCTTAAACTGCCATCTGGGTGGCCAATGGCCTTTGGATCGCAGAAAGAGAGAAACACTAGGGCCTGGACGACATCCTAATCCTTCTTATGTTTATGGGTTTGCAGAACCAGCTGGGTGGCCAACCAGCATCCACTTAAATGGTTTGTTTTAGTATTTTTTAGGGTTGTAGGTGAAGAAACCTGAAGCACTTTGAAGACTGGTCATTAGCAGTTGTACTCACTTGTGGCCTTTGCAGCATCTTTTGATGTCTGAACCTTCTAAACAAACACACACACACTGGAGGCAAATTAACCCACATATAAGTTTCCCATATTAGGATTCCATATGTCTCTGTCATTTAGTAATGTAATGTGTGGCAAAATACATATAACTTTTTAAAATAAAACTTCTAAAAGTCTACAACTTCTGAATGTTATACAGTATGTCTGTGGTTGCACATGCACGTTTTATTTTTCTCTTGAAGTCCACTATCATCTCTACTGTTTTCAGCGTGTTCAGCTCAAAGTTGTCTTGACCTCACCAAACAGCCAACTGATCAACCTCACGTCTGTATAAGTAGTAAATATAGCAGAAAGGATTAAGCAGTTAGTTTAAGTGCGAACTTGAAATTATTATGTAAATTATACATTTAAACGTAAAATTGATGCTCTAGCTTATAAGCCAATATTATTAATGATTGTTTGTTATCTTTAGAATGTGTTATCATTTATCAATCCTAAAGCATGTCATATTATTTCCTAATTTGAGTAAATTTAACAGGTTAGTAAAATAAGTAAATTTTACTTGATTTATCAAAGCTGGTGTTTCCCAGCACGCAGTGTGCTTGAATAATTAATGAGCTTGGGAGGTTTCAATGTTTGCATAATGTATTTACACCATTTATATTGTTGATTTGTTATGTTTGGTAACTTCTTGTTTTTTTAAGCCTGAAGTTCATTTTCTACTTACAATGACCTGTTTTTGATTAAAAAAAAATATCCGTTGATTGTTATGTACATCGAGTGTTGAGGTATGTGTAGCTCTGTATCATGTTTTCTATTGCCAGTATGCAGGGTGATGTTGTCAAATAGATTACATCACATGCATTGAGCTTCTCTGTGGAAGGCTTCCATTTGTTATGTGGTACATGATTCAGTTTAAAGAAAGTTCAATATCCGAAATGTTCTAATAAATTGTTAATTTTAGAATTTACTAAGTTTATTTAAGTACCAAGTATTTGTAAATAAAAGTTACCGTATTAACTGAAAAGTTTAAGTTAAACGTACTTACTTTAATCAATAGGATGCCCTGAAGTAGAAATTACTTGTTTTTATGCCATTATACATTACTTAGAAAACACTGTGAAAAAACATGCAAAATAAATAAATTTTTATTGTTTGAGGACATTTACTGATTTGTGCAGGGTCAATGTAATAGTAATAATGGTAACAAATTGAATTTGTTTTACACATAACATAAGGTTGTCAGTAGATTTTGGAACTGACACTGAAATTGAAAATTTGACTCACTCTGCAGTGACCAATTGTCAAATTTCTGCTGATTAATAAGTCTGGCTGAAATGTCAGTCTAACACTAGTAACAATCTATCTCACACTGAACCACACAGTTCAGCACAATGTAGAGGGAGGTCTTAAAGACTTTCACTTTTAATTTTTACTCCATTTTTTTATTATTTTTTTTTATTAATATTTCTGTCTTGTTGCTGTATTGTTTGTGCACTGGAAGCACCTGTCACCAAGACAAATTCATTGTATGTGTAAGCATACTTGGCAATAAAGCTCATTCTGATTCTGAAAGGGAGAGGGAAAGTTCACAAACACAAAATTAAATTCTGTCATCACTCAACCATATGTTGACTTTCTTCCATTGAACAAAAAAGATGTTAGGCTGTATATTAGTCTCAGTAACCATTTACAGTAAATGGTGACTGAGGCTGTCATTGTGGTGAACATCATAGGCTTCATGTGCTTGTTATTTATTAAGGACTGTATCTTTAACTCAAGATACCAAGTCCTAAACATTTCAATAGTATATCAGTTCAATCACATTCTTCCAATAACATTCGTGACCACCGGTTGTATATGGTCTGTCGGGGTGTCCCAACATTAAATCACCGACAGTCCCCGGAATGCTCAAATGACGTCGCAATTTACTGGCAGTCACGTGCCCAGTGAGGCACGTTTTGATAAGCGCTTGCGCGAGACTGAGCGCATCTCTAAAAGCGTACAGAGAAGATGTGGCACAGCCCTCTCTGATCGTGCATTGGTTGAATATAGAATTATTATTACTATACGTGATGGAGAAGTAATAAATCTGTCTGATAAATGGATGAGAATACGTAAGCCCTTCATCTGCGATTAATAATAAAAATAACGGTGCGCGTGTCGATGAGCGTGTCCTCTGCATCGTCGTCATCCTGCTGAAACAGTGAGTGCTCATATCTATTTAATTTTAACGTTTGGTGAACGGTCCTTTGTTTTCATTCTATCATAAATACAAAATATACATATGCCTTATAAAAAACGATACATTTGGCATGTGATATATTTTATAGAGCCCTGTGTTAAAAACTGGCATCCGATGGAGCGCCTGCTGTCATCACGCGACGATAATTGTGCGCTTGTTTTGATTCTGCTTTGTATTTACACACCATGTGATGATAGTAATCTGTTCTAATAGTATTCTGTAAAGCTTATTGTAAGTATTTTAATATTCAGGGATTTTATATTATTGAGGGTGTTAAATGCATGGCCCTTATGTTTCAGTTACTGTCAGACTGACCAAGCCCTGTCTGTCTGGAACCAATGCCATCTTCATATGTATTTCACAGAATTGTCTCACTAGGCTATATTTCACAATTTTAACCGTAAATTTGTAACGCTCATGTTTGTTTATTGAAAGAACTAAACTTGCAATGCTCCATCATCACTGGCTCTTCTGTGGGATTGCTACCCTGAAATACTGTTTATCTGTAATGGAAGAGATAATCTCAGTCAGTAGACTGTTGTTGTGATGATGTCTACACACAATTTTTCTGTAAATTGGTAAAGTAATAGGTAACAGGATGCAGTGCTTCTGTTTCAGTTGTAAAAAGATCATATTTAAAATACATTTTATGAGATTTCAATTACAAATACAGAGATTAATGTATTTTGACTGATGAGATCGTGTGATGCTCAAGGTGTTTCTAAATAGGAACAC
Organism: Moxostoma hubbsi; assembly: GCA_032164185.1. NCBI lineage: Eukaryota > Metazoa > Chordata > Actinopteri > Cypriniformes > Catostomidae > Moxostoma > Moxostoma hubbsi. The sequence continues at coordinate 21,052,406 of JAVLUX010000027.1, forward strand.
GGCTGAGCAATTTTAACACATTGGAAATTTGCAGAGATATTTTGAGGAAGGATGAGAAAGATTGATCAAAGCACACATCCTGCATGCTGCTGGTTTTCCTTTGATCCTTGATTTAGAGTTGGATGTGATTTATATCTAAATTCAGAGGAATTTGCAATAGTGGATTCATAAATATGGGCTTTAGGACAGTAAGATGTTGAAATGTGCGATTTGCCTGTATACCCCTTGCAAATTCATTAAACTGACATTTTTAATTTGACATGAAAGTTAGGGATAATTCATTAGTTTGTGTCTGATGGTTCTTTATTTGTTGTCTCTAGGTGTATGCATCTAACATTTTTCCTCTTTTCGTGGTCTGTTACTTTTCATCATTGCTCAGACCAACTTTAGCAATGCATTTTTTTCTAGAGGCTTAAGTGTTGTTTGAGAATGCCTTTGAAATGCATCATGTAGGTTTACAGTAAATTACACATTTCAGGGAAACTTATACCTGTTGTGACCTTTCACAGCTTGCTATTAAGCTTCTCAGTCATCTTCTCATCACTATGACTGTAGAAGGGCTGCATTGGACAGAAATTGTTTTCAATCTGCATATGTTTACAATAATTTCTTCAGTTTGACTTGATGGAAGTTGTTTTCCATTCAAGTTGGACAAACACATTACGTTTATATGTGTCACCAAACCCAAAGCAAAATTTACATAATGTTGGAATACTACAAAATAAGACCTGTAAAGTGAAAAACAAATGACTGCCAGTCATCCTGTACCTCAGTAAAGCCTATACGGGAAATAGCTTGCCTGCCTCCTCCTATCCCAAGTATGCAGATGTCTGCTTGTTTCTCATCATGGTGCAAAGGAATCAAATGTCCGCCCCTGTGTCTTAAGCAAGACCAGATGCTCTGTCAAATGTGCTGCATTAGTTCATCCTTCTTGTGTTTTCCTCTGTGCCTCCCTGCTGTCCCAGAACTGTGCAGTATCAGGAGTCTCTTGGTCCATGGAGCCCACACTCTGGTCAACAGCCCATAGCTCCAACACATCTGGATGAGATCACGCTCATTTTTATGGGCAGTCTGTTAAATTGGCTTATCCTCTGGCTCCTGCACGCTACAGGTTGGTGAAAGAAGGGCAAGGCTCTTCAATTCAACAGCCGTGCTTACCTCCTACAGCTGCACTAAGATAGAATTATTGAAAGATTGTGCTTTGTTGTGCTGTGGATGTTGTTATTCTGTTAATTATTTCAGGATTTTCTGAAATGTACATTAGGGATATGCTTTTGTTTAATGACCATGTCTATTGTCTAATCATGGACAACATAATTTCTTCATAATGTGGTGCTGTTCATTGAATAAGACTGTTTTCCTGTTACAGGGCATCATTCTGTTTTATTATGCCTTCAGTTAAAGGATTAGTTCTCCAAAAAAAGTAAATTCTGTTGTTATTTACTCACCCTCATTTAGTATTAAACCTGTATGACTTTCTTTAGTGCAACACACAAAGAGAAATTCTGGAGACAATTTATGCTGCTCTTTCTTTTCCATATAATGTAAGTGAATGTGTACTGAGGCTGCCAGTGCCTTACATTCTGCTTAATAACTCCTTGTGTGTTCCACAGAAGAAAAAAAAGTCATGCGATTTGGAATAATGTGAGTATGAATAAGTGATAACATTATTTTCATTTTTGGGTAAACTCTCTATTTTAGACCTATAAAATGGAAAACTTAAACATTTTCTATCTCTTAGTCCAGCATTTCTTAGGAATGATGTGTAGGAAGTCGGGCAGACATCAGAAAAGCAGAGGACTTCCTTATTTCTCACTCAGAAGTCCACCATCCATTTGGAGGGCTTAGTCTTAGGCTTTCATGGGTTTCCGGTGCATAGGACCCATGCTGATTTCTCAGATCAAAAAGATTATACAATTCATTTCTGGACGTTTTTTACGTTACCATGGTGTTTCTCAATAAGGGAGCAACTTCCCACTTGTTGTTTGAATAGTACTGAGTCAGTGCAAGAGTGTCTAATAGCATCAGATTACAATTAAATCTGCCTCAGTGCATTCCAAGGCACTATGTGCCTGACTAACTATAATGCTGTAATTCTCTGCAGTTATATCCAATTTAGCATAGAATTAAGATGTAATCTGTAATTTTATGGTTAGTTCCCCGTCTGTCGCTCACATCGACGTCGTGTCGAAGAAGCGACACTAGGGGTCTCTCTTGAGCACCGAATATGCCTCTGCTCTATGAAAAAAGGCCAATGAGAAGTTGGCAGACAGTATTTGCATACCCCGCCCCGGACATACGGGTATAAAAGCGGGGAAATACGTCAAATACATTAAGAAATTTTCTTCGGAGCCGTTGGTTGTACTGTAGCGAGCTGCGAGTCACACACCCGTTCCTGTTCCTCTGACGCTATCTGCTGTTGGATCTACGGAACACTGCAGCAGCTTTCTCCTTCCTTGCACGGCAGTGCAATTTGCCCCTGGGCTCTTTGACAGTGCAAGAGCATATTAAAAGAGCAATACACTGTGGCGTTGAGGGTCCTTTTCAGGACGCGTCTTTATAAAGATGCCATTTCTGCCCCTTTGTAGTTTCTGGATGCAGTGATTTCTCCCCACCTCTCTCAGTCATAAAAACTGCCTCGCGTGCCTGGGCTGCGATCACACGCAGGCAGCATTTATGAATGGTTCATGTTCTCAGTGCGAGAACATAGCCATGGCAACATTGCGGTCGCGGCATTTTTTTGTCATGAGAGAAAGCCACTTCAGCCGCCCTCCGCGCCTCGCCTCCTTCCTACGGGATTGGGGCAGGCGCCGCGGGTGATGAAGGCTATTTGGGGATAATGACGGGTTCTGTTCGCCGGGTAAACCCCCTCGAACTACCTGCCTCCTCGGCACGCTTGCTTGCTTCCATCTGAGTTCGGGATGCTTCAGAATTGGATGATATCACCGCTGCATCGGAGAGCGTTACAGTGGCGTCTGATGCAGATGACTCACCTGGGCCGCCACCTTCGTGTGTGCTCGCCAGCCTGAGCCTGACACACAGAGGTCCGCTATGCTTTCACGGGCTACTTGATTGGTCCCACGGGCATGTGCGCAGCTCACAGCCCCCCCCCCAGTTCCTTTCTTCCCAGACGTGCATGACGAGTTGAGTAAGCCACGGCTTCTTCGCTCCTCCGCTCTCATTAATCTCGCGGTGGAGCAGTCCCAGACCGCTTCCACCCTGCACGCCACGGCCCTTCCTGCAACCAACGCCAGGCCAAGGCACTTCAAAACTTGCACTTGAGTAGTCCTGTTCTTGATGTGCTGCAGGAAATGTGCTCGATGACCAACCACGACCCCCGGGCCACGAAGGTCAGAAGCGTCGGCACTCGAACGGGCGATGGCCACCCTTGTGGTCCAGAAACGCAATCTATGGACCGGACCTGGTCGAAAGGCACCAGGTACACCTTCTCGAACGCCCCCGTCTCCCAGCTCCATCCATTAGGCGGCGCCGTTGACGACTCCGCCTAGCAGTCCTCAGCGGTGAAGCAGACGGAGGCCATTTCACATCCTGCCCCGCCGCAAACCTGCCGCGTCCTCCTGCGGCTATGAAACACCCTGCTCCGCCTCAACCCGGGCCCAGCTCTCAGCCCCAGCGTCGAGCACACCGCAGGAAGCAGACACCCCCCGTTTCATGGACCCCCTCGAGGACCCGTAAGGCTCCCAGGCGCTCCGGAGACGCTCGACCCAGGGACCAAGACGTTAGCTCTGGAGATGGTAAGACCACTCCGTCCCCTGGTGGAGGGCCGGGAGGAGAATTTTTTTGTTGAATTTATTTTAACATTCTCAGTTACAGAGCTATTTCCTTTGTCTCAGGGTCACCTGGCCCGCAAATGCCGTTCTCAGTCTCAACAGATCTCAACAGTCCCAGCATGCTGGACGCGGACCACCCGCCTTCAGCACCACGACTGTTCCCCGGCCGGAGGTGGGATCTACCACTGCACCACATTCCACATGTTGCCTAAAAAAACCCATGTGATGTATTCGCCACCTTTACCTCCCCTTTTGGGCAGGTGTGGCCTCCGCAGGGTCTTTTCCCCCTGAAAGAATAGGAAACTGGGTAAGACCCCCTTCCCTCGATGCGTGTAAGGGCCCCGGCTGTTCTTGCTCTATGCCGAGAAACATAGAGAGAAAAGAGGCCCAGCCAGGCCTGTTCCCAGGTTGGCAAGCGTCGCCTTGTTCCCCTCTAGGGTAACCAGAAGGATTCTGAAGACTTTTTTGGGGAATTGGGGAAGAGTACGCGCGGTCTGACACAGTTGGTCGCTTGTGCACATCTATACCTGCCTGCTCCTGTGTCAGCAGTACACGTACAAGGCTCAGCACATGGCGTGATTTGAAGTGGACCCCTAGTGTCGCTTCTTCGACATGACGTCGAAGTGAGCGACAGACGGGGAACGTCTCGGTTACGTATGTAACATCCGTTACCTGATGGAGGGAACGAGACGTTGTGTCTTCCCGGCCACGTTGCTGAGCTGAGCCACTGCAGTGGCCGGACCATTTCCGGCTCCTCAGAAAAATCCTGAATGTATTCGACGTATTTCCCCGCTTTTATACCCATATGTCCGGGGCGGGGTATGCAAATACTGTCTGCCAACTTCTCATTGGCCTTTTTTCATAGACCAGAGGCATATTCGGCGCTCATGAGAGACCCCTAGTGTCGCTTCTTTGACACAAACGTCTCGTTCCCTCCATCAGGGAACGGAGGTTACATACGTAACTGAGACGTTTTTCCCCCCTCCCAGCAGTTGTCATTTAAAGGAGATAGATCTTCCAAAAAGGAACATTTTGTCATCATTTACTCGTGTTGATGCAAACATATATGATTTTCTCTTCAGTGGAACACAAAAGGAGATGTTAAGCAGAATGTTAGGAACTAAAAGCCTTGGTCACCATTTTCTTTCATTGTATGAAATGAAGCTGCAATGACATAGATTTGGAAGAAATTTAGGGTTATAATCACAGAATTTTTATTTTAAACAATCCCTTTAACCTTTATGTTTGATTGTAAGCTTCATATTATCATCACCTCTTCCAAAACAATCAGCTTTCTGATAATCTTTTATTCATGTTTATCAGTTTTACGCTAGTAGTTTTTCTCTCCCTGACACTGTAATGATGAATATTTGCTGTTTTTTTCTTCTTCATTGCCATGGTGAGGATTATAATTTATCTGTGCTGAAGGTAGAGAGAGTAGCACCAGCCTCTGCAGATGGAGTGGTTTTTGGAGCAAAAGATTATGTCTATATATAATCATAAATCTCTCACTTAACATGCCACATATGCTTTATTTTCTCCTCAGTGTGTTTAGTGGACTTTCTACAGCATCTGTCTAGAACTGTGTGGCTGTGGTTAGATCTTGAGATGTTTCTTTGTTTATGCAAGCTGATTAGTGAATTTGTTTTAGCTTGATGAAACATGCCTAAATGCTGTTGTTGGGCATCTAAGTCTTAAAGGGATAGCTGAGTAACAAAAATGGAAATTCTGTCATCATTTACTCATGATGTTCCAAACCTGTTGTGGAATGTGAGTGTACATCTTCATCTATCTCATTGCTGGACAAAAGAGAGTGACTTAGGGATCCTCGTCCTTAAGCCCAAAGGTTTTAGAAGGATGAGAGGGATTAGGGTTTTACAGTCTGTATTTATTTTTGGCATCTAACCAAGATCATTCAATCTGCCGACTTCATATCACAGTATTCAGAATGTTTGATAGAAATAGCAACTTCCTGATTTGTACTATCACAATCACCATCACCTGTTTCTTATATGCAGTACTTCTTCACGTCAATGCTTGGTCATGGCAAAAGAACTAGCCGGAAGGTCAGTTTCATTTCCTTAAGCTCTTAAACCATATCCTGGGACTCTGTTGGCCAGTATGTAAACCACAGACAAGCCATTGGCTATAAGCTGCATGCCACCAAATACTTTTCAGATGGTGAAAGTGTATGTCTAATATAATCTGTGTTGGTAAATTACTCCAAAAAAAGTCATTAATTACTAATTACATATTCTAAATTATATTTAGATTTCTTTACTAATTACTCTGTCTGAAAATTAATTAAAATACTCATTACTAATTACTTTTCTAAAACACATTTAAACTTTGAAATAAATTTAAAATTAATCAAACTTTTCAAATAAATCCTATAACGTCTAAAAAATTATTCTTGAACTGTTCTTAAACTGTTCCTAAATGGTTAACAAAATCTAAAACATAACTCAAAATTGATCACTCTCTTTATAATTTCTTCTCCAAGCAAGTACATTTGTTGCAAAAGGCTGTACTTCAGGTAAGCATTGTAGGCAACATTTGTAACAGTAAAGTAACAGTAAACAGTTTTAACAAGACACAGTGGCCCCTCAGCAATCCAGAGCAGAAGGGAAAAAATATTGACTCACTGTTTATCACACGCTGAAACTTTTTTTGACTGAAACTTTAACATTTGGAATCATGTATAAAGGTGCAACAGTACATGAAGTCCTCTTTGACACCTGAACTTTTTTAGAACATTGAATCTTAGTGACGCCTGCGTTAAAAACAAGCTAGACACAGTGCAACAAATGATTATGATTATTATTATGATTATTGAATTTTAACTTGCCACAGAGTCTAAAATCTGTCAGTCCTGCTTGATACGCGAAAGAAACATCAAGACGCACCTCAGCAGTCAAAGACTCCCGTCTAGCACTTGATTACATCAGAAGACATTTGAAAAAAGTACAGATTTGTGCAAAAACACGTTAGGTGTGAACAGCTCCTGCAATCACTCAGAAGTGTATATCTATGTTGTCGTGTCAAGTGCTTCGGATCTGTATTTGTCTTCTTATTTGCATTTGTCATAAACTTGTCATAATGGGGATATTTCTATTTAGTAAACAGCCACTCGTAGTATCCGACATCTTTTCACTTGAGTAATTTCTCAATGTACTAGCATGAGCTCACACGTAGGCATATTGCCAATACATTTAAAGGTTATCATTAAATGTTAAATTAAAATTTTCAATTAAATATTGTTTTATATAGAATTGTTGAAAGACTACACAGTCTATAACGCAAGAACATCATAAGTAACTGTAATTAAATTACTAAAAAATTAAGAGAATTTTTAAATTTCCAAGGAAAAACTCATTTAATTACAGTAACGTGTTTGTATTGTAATGCATTACACCCAACACTGAGTATAATAATGTGTGTAATGTATACAGAGTGTCCAATGAAAGGAGGAGAAAACTGCTTTTTTTGCCTTTTATTGGTGATTTGGACTGTATGACCTGTAAGGATGGAAATCATAAAGATTAATGATTCTAGTTCAGATTCCGATTCTACTTAACGGTTCTGATTTCATAACAATTTAATTATCAGCAGTTACAGAAATACTCAATCAAGCCCATCTGGCACCAGCAATCATCCATGCGATTATCTAATCAGCCAGTTGTGTGGCAGCAGTGCAGTGCATAAAGTCATGCAGATATGGGTCAGGAGCTTCAGTTAATGTTCACATCAACCATCAGATTGGGGGGAAAATATTATCTCAGTGATTTGGACCATGGCGTGATTGTTGGTGCCAGACGGGCTTGTTTGAGTATTTCTGTAACTGCTGATCTTCTGGGATTTTCACAAACAACAGTCTCTAGAATTTACTCTAGAATGGTGCCAAAAACAAAAAACATTCAGTGAGCAGCAGTTCTGTGGACGGAAATGCCTTGTTGATGAGAGAGGTCAACAGAGAATTGTCAGACTTCAGACTGACAACTTTAACTCAGATAACCACTCTGTACAATTGTGGTGAGAAGAATAGCATCTCAGAATGATATGCAGGTTGGCGCTGATTTGGTGACACCAGGGGGACCTAAACAATATTAGGCAGGTGGTTTTAATGTTGTGGCTGACATATATGCTATTGACGCAAGCATCAGGAATCCCCTTTGCTGTCTGAGCATTCTTCCTGTAGAGTGTCTCTGCAGATATGAACTGTAGGTGCTTTCTATGACTCATAATTCAAACACATAATAGAATGTATTATTTTATCCCCAGCAGTAATAGATAATTGTTTCCGTATGTCCAGTTGATTTTTTTCTCACAAAGCTTGTTACATGAGGTTGTGTTCTGAACCTATGAGAGTGGATCTGAAATTGTCATATCCTTTTCTATGCACATAAGAGTCCAAATGTAACTAGAGTAAAAACATATTTTTGTATTTCCTTGGTGTGTTGTATAACTTGCACTGTGCTGCTTGTAGTGATTTGCTTTTTAAAATTTCTCCCTGTTTCCCTCTTAGAGTACGTTTCTATGCAAAAAGAATGTTTCCTTTCATGCAGATATTTTAATCTGAGCACCTGGCATTATTAAAGGGATAGATCACCAAAAAAAAAAAATAAGTCAATCATCATTTACTCACCTTCATGCTGTTTGACTTTCTTTCTTCCATGTAACACAAAAGGAGATATAAGGCAGAATGTTAGCCTCAGTCATTGTACGCTGTCATTGTACAAAAAAGCAATGAAAGTGAATGGTGACTGTGGTTAACATTCTGCTTAACATTTCTCATTGTATTCCACAGAAGAGAAAAAAGTAATATATATTTGGAGAACTATGATGAACCCTCCCTTTAAAGCAACAATGTTTAGCCTATGGTTGTACATTGCTATCTAAGCAAGTGGCACGCTGTAATATAGACCTTCTGTGCTTATTTACATCACTCTCTCTCTCCCACTCTTTTGATGTATTTCTCCTCCTCCCTCTTCCCAGCACATATATAGTCCTCTCTCTATGGGGATGATAGAAGATGGAGGAAAAAAGCCATCGTGTAGCAGACTACTTTGTGGTGGCAGGACTCACCGTCTCTTCTAAGCCTCTGGAGGAAGATGTCCACCCTGAGGAAGGCAGTCACAGGAGCTCAGCTCAGCCCAAGGCTCCCATTACAGATGTGGCGGTGGTGATTCGCTCCCTGGGGGAGGAGGTACCTCGTGGGTATACCTGCGTTGAATGCACCCCCTCTGGTCTGCCTGCAGAACTAAATGGAGGTAGTCTCATGGGGCCGCAGATCTTCCTCTGCTACAAGAGAGGCAGAGACAAACCACCGCTCACAGACCTGGGGTAAGACATCCAAGCTTCAAATGTGTTTACATAATAGTTTCTCTTACAAAACATAATGAGATGCCTACCTAGTTGTAGACAACATTTTAAAGGTGCACTCAGTAAATGTTTTCACTGACACACAGGGGCGTGGATGCAGCATTATTTAAATGCAAAATGTTTAATTTACCAAAGCCATTGTAGAAATTCACTATTCACAGTCAGCCATGATTAATTTAATCCATGACTGAAAGTGTCCAATAACAGGGTGGTTATTGAGATAAAGAGAGCAGTATTTGGCTGTTCATGTGATCATAACATGGCCGCCCCATGAGGGGACCCTACTCCATGTAGATTTAAACAGCTTTAATAAGGTTACTGATATGACACTGTCTTTCTCTCACATGTTTGTGCTCATGATTTTATACAAATGTTTCTAAATTTGAAACAAGGAGTAGAAGTTTTTTGTATGAGTAAGAAATTACTGAGTGCACCTTTAAGACACCATAGGCACGTTTCAGATGCAAAGGCTGGTCTAAATAATAGTTACTAGTAGCCCTGCTGAGAATAAAACAATAGCCTATATATTGTTTTGTTTTAAAGCTAAAAGAAGAATAAGCTGGTTGACTAGTTTTAGCTGGTTTATGCTGGTCTTAGATGGTTTAAGCTGGTGTTAAACTGGTTTAGCTGGAAACCATCTAGTCTTCGAGCCTGAACATTTGAAAAGTGACCAAAACCCCTCTCAAATCAGCCTTGCCCAACAAGACTAGGAGATCAACTAGCCTAATAGCTAATGCTGACTTTGGCTGTTTTATATGGCATAATAATGCTGCCTTCTTAGATGCCTCATTTTGTGAAATTCTATCCTTTGCTGACAGGGAAATTCCAGAATGTATTGCAACAAACTGGATGGATGACGAAATGTTGATTACATACTTAATTTTAAACAATAATGCAAAATATTGAGAAAGATAGCCCAAACTTATTTACCATAAATTGAATGTGTTTTATGCATATTAGAGTATCCTGTCATTAGCTTAGCAACATGCTAAAAAGCAAGTTGCGATTGTTGTGTGCTTTGAGTACTACTTGTGTGATGCATGTAATTGACAACATTCTTAAGTCATTTATGAGGTTCCTTTGGTGTTAGATGGATGTTGCCTTAGAAGGTAGCTTCCTATGTAGGCAGTTCACAGCAAGGCAGTTCTCTTTGTTGTGGAATTGTTGTATTATCACTTGTTTTCCAGAGACATTCAGTAACCTCATGCATTTTTCTTAATGTTTTTCAGGATACTCTATGAGTGGAAGGAGAAATTGAAACCAGACTGTCATATTATACAGACCACACCCTCTGGCCGCCCTGCTAACATAAGTAGCTCCTCCTCCCAGAGGATCTACATTACATATCGGCGTGCCCCTGAGAATCACTCTCATGCCACACTGGCTGTCACAGACATCTGTGTCATTATCCCTGGCAAGGGGGAGACACCACCACATGCCTTCTGCAAGGTGGAAAAAAACCTCAACAGTAGTATGGTAAGCACAGAACTTTCCCTACTTACAGAGAATACATGAAATTATGAGACATAATGAGATACGTTTTTACTTATCAGTATATAAATATGACATTAAAGTCAACTTGAATAAAAATTAACCTAATTACTTCCGTAGTGCACTTTTTAGGTCTTATTGTGAACAATGCATTGGTGCATGTTGTAAAACAAAAAGAAATGTCTTCATAAGCGTTAATCAAAATGTAATGACTTCCTTGCGAGCTGTTTGATGTTGTTAAACAAATTGCTATTGCTGTTCTTCTTGCTTTTACAGTGGGGATCCTCTGTGTACTTGTGCTACAAAAAATCATTGGCCAAAACCAACACGCTTGCATATAAAGCAGGTACTATATCTAAGTCTTGAGTTGTATTTTGCAATTTTTGTTGTGCATTTTACAAGGAACAGCTGGATTGTACAGGAAGTGTTAGTGAGATGCACATTAGGGCAGGAGTCATTGTTGAACCAGTATAGTGCTGTGGATGAGTGATATCTGATACTCCCATGATGCAAGAACCATATGATGTCATAGTTAAGCTGATAATTGTCTGTCTAGATGTTCTTATTTTCAGTGTTGGTATATGCATAAAAGTAATAGTGCTACTAAAAGAACTAAATTTTTCATTAGTATGACAGTAATTTATTGATCTATTTTCGTAATACTGTAGCTTTTCCTCTAACAAGCAGCTGTGTAGTTCAACGAAATGCACCTCACTGTTTTTATGTCACTATGTCATGCACGTGCAGCTTTACAGTGCTCAAATGCAACAAAACTCATACAATGCATTCATTTTAGTTGTGGTGAATTGTTTCCTGATTAAGTTTAGTGAATCGGTTCATTTGGATGGTTCATTCAAATGAACCAGTTATATTTCAAATCTCTGCACAGCATTTGTCCTCTATTTTATTGTGAAGTATTTAGTTAAACGCTGCCATTCATCAACTATGTTTTCCATTTAATTATATTCTAAATGTTTGGTTGTATTTAGTGTAATGCTGTCACCCTAATCAAGATTCATTAATGCATTCAAAAACCCTCAATGCATTAAAATATATTTGTGACAGGGTGGAGGGCGGGCAGGGTCGTGATTACACCCGGTCCCTTATCGGGCTAATTGAGCCTCGGAGAGGGATAAAGGCCGATTGCGGACGGTGGTGCGGGAGAGAGAGATCGTTTACGGACATGTCCGTTGTGTGTGTTTGTGTCTTTTGTTTTAGTTTATCATTAAACTATTATTTATATTGTCAAGCCGGTTCTTGCCTCCTCCTTTCCAATGAACTGCATTACAATATTATGCAATACTTTATTTAATGTGTAGCTTGTAGCTTGGCAAGCTACAGTTTTATAGTATCTTCTTCACTAATGCTGTTCATTTTATATTCCCAGTATACAGCAGCACCACACAGCTCTAGGCCTTAGCTGTTGCCTGTGATTATCTTATCATTACAGGGGAAGCTTTACAGTGATCAATGATAAGTAGTAATTGTTGCCTTTAACTGAGCTCTACAGCCTAATTGAGGGTTTATTTGGTGTGTGCAGGTCTGTTGTCCAGATATCCAGAAGAAGACTATGATTCTTTTCCTTTGCCTGAATCTGTGCCCCTGTTTTGTCTACCGATGGGAGCATCAATCGAGTGCTGGCCCTCTCATACCAAATATTCTCTCCCTGTCTTTTCCACATTCGTTCTCACTGGCGCCTCTGGAGAGAAGGTACACACGAAAATGCTTGCTTGAGCACACACACATGCGCATATTCTGCGTTTTTAGTTCTTACTGCAGCACAATCTCTGTTAGCATTCTTTATTCAAATCAGGCACAGTGGAGGGTGAATTGTTTTTGCTGGTTAGGAGATGTGCATTGAATTTAAAGCAGCCAGAAACTGGTACATGTGGAATATCAAGAACTCCAGTGAATAATAGGCATCAAAAAAATATAATTAAAAAAAAGATGATAATGTGTAATTGGCTTGTTAAATAATGCAAAGCTAAAGCTCTGTTGGGGTCAGCTCAGGTATATCAAACACATCAGTGCACTCAGCTCACTCTCCTCTCAGCTGAACAAGTCTCAAGGCTATTTGTGCTGCAGTATTCCATAATGTATTCATTTAGGTAAGCGACTTCAAAGAAACCATGCTAAGCTGAGGTTTGTGTTAGCAAAATATTAATCTGGAAACAGATCTGAGAAAATAACCTATATGTTTTGAAACAGATATTGTTGGTGATGATTTTTAAATTTAGTAAAATAGTTTTGCTCTTTAGAAATTTCATTACATCATGTGGTATTAACAAGTGTGCCTGTAGAATTCCCTGCCACACCCCACCACCCTAAATAAGACATTACTTGTAAATAATTTTATTTCACACAAACAGAGATTATAAAGCCACTTGAGTTGTTCTGCAGCATCTCAAAAATAGAAACAAATCATCTGTTGATTATTATCACACACACAGCTCTCTGCTCTCTCTCTCATTCCTGTTGCAGAGCGCATACAAATTGGGAATCAATTGAGCACCAAGAATTATATAATAATAATAAGAATACCAATAGGCAATCTCACATACTACTCTCTAGGCATTTCCCTCCTTTTGCTCTTGAAAATGTAAACCTACTGCATTACCTATAGGATGTTCATGAGCATGTCTTATGTACTTAGGTTTATGGAGGTGCCATCCAGTTTTATGAGCCTTACCCAGAGGAACATTTGACTGACAAGCAGAGATCTCAGCTGGGCCTGCAGGATAACAGTCTCAGGCCTGATGGATCCATGACTGTCCACACCAACAAAAGCATCTGCCTTTTGTCTCACTGGCCCTTTTTTGATGCTTTCCGTAACTTCCTCACCTTCCTGTACAGATACTCCATCTCTGGTCCACACACTCTGCCCATTGAGAAGTGAGTGCTGAGGGGAAAAATGCATGATTAATAATAAATGCAATATTGCATAAAATATATTAAGACTTGTTTTCAGGGAGAGAATGTTTATTATTGGTAAATGGGTAAAAAAAAAATCTGATTCTGCCTAGTTCACAGTTTTTTTTTTTGTTTTTTTTTGTCTCTTTGTGCATTAATTTGTTTAATTTATCTTGGTTTTACCCTCAGGCATATTTCTCATTTTATGCACAAGGTTCCTTTTCCTTCCTCTCAAAGGCCACGAATCCTGGTGCAGGTGAGATTTATGCACATCATGCTTTTTATTGACTAATTTCTTGCCTGAAATGGTAAATGCCAATGGCATAATTTGTTCAAATATCTGCCAGCCCTGGTGTCAACTCTCTGTCCCTGTGTGTTTATGTGCTTGTGCTTGTGTGCTTGTGTTTCTCAGCTGTCTCCACATGATAGTCTGATGCTGTGCCAGCCCATTTCCTCCCCTCTCCCTTTGAGGTGAGTCAGACACACAGACCACAAAATCACAGACCATATCAGATGAATGCTGTAAAATTGTGAAAAATAGAAATTATATCTCAGTTGGACCAGGTTCATTGTTACATCTTTATAACATTCAGAGGGGTCTAAAGGTTTGAGACCACATTGAAAATTTTAGATTTAAATCTGGAAATATTTTTGGGTGCATATGGGTTATTTACATGCCTGTTTACCTTGTCTACAGTGGTGGAAGGCTTTCTACACTGCTTTTGAACCTCGGCGCTAAGAATGCAGTGACTCTGCTGGTGTTGGCTGTGACTGAACACAAGATCTTGGTGCATTCCCTCCGTCCGGCTGTTCTTACCAGCGTTACAGAGGCCCTGGTATCGGTGAGTGGGAGAAGATGATATTTAATGGTTGAAGAGTGGGATTGATGATTCATTTTCACCTATAGCACACCCAGTACTAATGGGAATCTCGTCTATTTATTTTACATCTTCTTGGTGAATATTTGGGACACCAAAAATAAAGCTTCTGTTCCTTTTGCTCTGTCTCAATATTGGTGAATGTCCAGGGTTTCTCTGGCTGTGCCAAAAATATTACAAATTATCATTTCATGTAGTTGTATAATGCTATATTAAATATGTTTATATGTGTCATTAAACTTTGTTTTGCTTTATTTAAAGCTGAAGTGTATAATTTCTGCATGACTAGAGCCACCGAATGGAATTGCAAAAATAAACTGAGATAGTCCCACCCCAACTCACACGATTGACTGAGTCAATATTATTGTGTTTGTAACATTGGGTCACTCAAAACAAACAACAATTTTCATAGCACCACAGGGACACAGTGTTTACAGTTTTTGAGAAAATGAACCTACAAATGGCTTACTTATAGTTGTCTCTGCATATTAAGGAGGGGGAGGGAAAAAGTATTTAACACTGAAAAAGTTATAAACTTCAGCTTTAAAGAGACCATAATTTAACTCTAAAACAATTACAAATTCACCAACTGTTTATGGAAAACAAAACTTCTAGGTTACTGTCATAACCCCCATTCCCTGAAGGAGGGAACGAGACATTGTGTCAATATAGTGACACTTGGGGTCTCTCTTGAGAGCCTCGGTTGCCTCTGATCTTTGAGAAAAGGCCAATGAGAAATTGGCAAACAGAATTTGCATGTCCCTCCCCCGGACATACATTTATAAAAAGAGGGAATCGTGCATCTGTTTAGTCAGATTTTGTACTGAGGAGCCGAGAATAAGGTTCGGCCATTACAGCGGTTGGTACGGTGTTGTGGCAAGAGGGACACAACATCTCGTTCCCTCCATCAGGGAACGGAGGTTACGACAGTAACCTAGATGTTCCTCTTCTGTCACTCACTCGACATTGTGTTGTCACGACCGGCTCAAAGTCGTGACAAATGAGTGGAGGACATAGTGAAGTTGGTCAGGTTGTAAACGATATTTATTAACATAAATAGGAAAATATATAGAACAGGAAATCAATTACAACAAAACTACCATTTCTGTCTGACAAGCGATGTTAAAATGTCAGACAGAACTAAGATCAAATTAAAGGCAAAGGTAAACAAACCCAACACAAAAAGAACAGGAGCAACTCCCAAGAGTCTTGCAGCTCTGAAGATCTCCAAAAGTCTCCCAACATTCTCAAAGCCTAAGCTTATATACAGGTGCACATCACTGATGCTCCTACACAGGTGTACATCATTCTCTTGATGAGACTCCCAGCCACACCCACCGGTCGACAACAGCGGGAACAACCGGAGACCCGTCACACACCCCTCCTCTAAAAGAAGAGAGCACAGAGTCTTAATAAAACAAACAACAACTCTCATAAATTCAATTTGTCCAGGTAGCAATAGTTGGTTTGGACTGCAATTCTCCCTAATCCCGTCAACTCTCCCTCTTTCAGCAACCTGGCGCCTAGGAAGCAAAATTAAGAAAGAAAAGGAGAGACACAGTCAGAGAAAATACAAACTTTAAACCACTTAAGCACGGGACAAGGCGTCAGCAGTTACATTCTCTACGCCTTTAATATGGCGTATATCTAAAGAGTAACTCTGAAGAAACAAACACCATCTCATCAGCCTTTGGTTGGGGTTTTGTAAAGAGTGCAGAAAAACTAAAGGATTGTTATCCATATAGACCACTAGGGGTCCCTCTGACGACCCAACATACACCTCAAAGTATTGTAAGGCCCAAATCAAAGCAAGTGCTTCCTTCTCTATCACAGAATAATTAAGCTGATATAAATTAATCTTTCTAGAGAAGAACCCAATCGGATGATCAGTGTCATCCACAGATGTTTGTAACAAGACGGACCCAGCACCCACATTATTGGCATCAACTTGTAATTTAAACGTTTGATCAAAGCTTGGAGCTGCCAAAACGGGAGCCTCTGTAAGGAGCATTTTTACCGGCTCAAATGCTTACTGACACAGTGGTGTCCAGCAAAAATCTACTCCTCCCCGCAACAAATTTGTCAGGGGTACAGCAGCGGTAGAAAAATTTCTGCAAAAACAACGATAAAATCCTACCATTCCAAGAAACCGCATTAGCTCTTTTTTTGTAGTGGGAGTAGGATACTTATCTATTGCCTCTACCTTTGCGCGAACCGGACGTACTTGGCCTTGTCCAACCACCTTCCCCAAATAGGTAACGGTGGCTTTGGCGAATTCGCAGAGGACCCGGGTTCATTTCCCGGACAAGCCCCCATATTTGTCACGACCGGCTCAAAGCCGTGACAAATGAGTGGAGGACATATTGAAGTTGGTCAGGTTGTAAACGATATTTATTAACATGAATAGGAAAATATATAGAACAGGAAATCAATTACAACAAAACTACCATTTCTGTCTGACAAGCGATGTTAAAATGTCAGACAGAACTAAGATCAAAGTAAAGGCAAAGGTAAACAAACCCAACACAAAAAGAACAGTAGCAACTCCCAAGAGTCTTGCAGCTCTGAAGATCTCCAAAAGTCTCCCAACATTCTCAAAGCCTAAGCTTATATACAGGTGCACATCACTGATGCTCCTACACAGGTGTACATCATTCTCTTGATGAGACTCCCAGCCACACCCACCGGTCGACAACAGCGGGAACAACCGGAGACCCGTCACAGTGTCAATGTAGTGATACTAGGGGTCCCTATCCAATAACGCCACGACACTGAACCGTGTTAAGTGAACTGCTGATGCAGGTGCAAGCAAGCTGTTGCGTGCCAAAGGATTAGACCGCATCAGGCTGCACGTAACCTTCCCCAACGTCCCCATAAGCCTTCATGTACATTTTAGGTTCCCGGCATCCCTGAGGGGGGGAACAAGTGATGTGACAAGCATGGGAGCAGGCCGCGCCAGCTGCTGCCTTTTCTCTCTCTATGTTTTCTCTCCATAGAGTGTTAGATGCTGCTGGGGACATCTAATGCTATAAAACGCATCGGGGAAGGTGTTCTTATCGAATCCTATTCTTTCAGGGGGAAAAGACCCCGCGGAGACCACATCCTGCCCAGGTTGGGGAGGTCAACATGTGGCAAATACGCCACTTGGGATTACAAGCCACACATGGAAGTGGTGCGGTGGTAGGTCCTGCCTAGTGAGGGAGGAGCTCTACAGACTCAGCAACCGGGGGCAGAGGGGACTGCCCAAGGGAGACGTGGGTCCTCCGAGATGGGGACTGTACTGTGGAAAATACGACACAGGGGGTTACCATGATAACCGGCACCTGTGGAGCACCTATTCCAGTACAGAGTAATTAGTACCCGTAGTGGGTCTGTTCGGGAATTCCTCTGCCAAATTCATGAGCCAGAGGGCTAGGGAGGATGGACATCAAGGGAGCACGAGTTTTGTGGGCTCTCCTGGGAGTAAGAGCGCACGTGTTCACCTCAGTGGAGGGGAAAGGCGCTATGCGCAAGTGGTACACCCGGTCAGCTGTTTCGTATTACCGAGTTCTATGTGCTCGGACCTGACAAAACACAGGACGAGACCGACTCAACCCAGAGATTATAGAATCTCGCAAAGGTATTGGGTGTTGCCCAGCCCGCCACTCTGCAGATGTCTGCTAGAGAGGTGCCATTGACCAGTGCCCACGAGGATGCCACATTCCAGCAGAGTGTGCTCGAACCCGCAAAGGGGCAGTCATGGCCTGGGGTTGATAGGCCAATGCAATGGTGTTGACGACCTAGTGGGCAAGCCTCTGTTGGCAGACAGCGTTCCCTTTCCACTGTCCGCCAAAGCAAAAAAAGTCGTCCAAATAGGTGTGCAAAGCACGCTCCGGACACAGCAATGATAAGGCTGGGTCTCCCTCCTCTCGGGGCAGCGCTTGCAGGTTCACTACCTGGTCCCTGAAGGGGATCGTAGGAACCTTGGGCACATAGCCCAGATTCTTAGGATGACATGAGCATCTGCCAGACGGAACTCCAGGCAAGTGTCGCTGACAGAGAATGCTTTCAGGTCCCCAACCCTCTTGATGGAAGCGAGCGCAATCAGGAGGTCCTTCTTTAGGGAGAGGGCTTTTAGCTCAACTGACTAGCAGCTAGAAGGGGTCTTCCGAAGGACCGCAAGGACCACGGAGAGATCCCATGTAGTGAACCGGCATTGGCCTGGGAAGATTCAACCTCGGCGCGCCTCTAAGGAACCTGATGATCAGGTCATGCTTCCCTAAGGACTTACCGTCCACTGCATCACGGTGAGCCGATATAGCGGCTACATACACCTTCAAGGTTGAGGGGAACAGCCGCTCCTCCAGCCTCTCCTGCAGGAATTAGAGCATTGACCTGACTGCGCACCTCTGCAGGTCTTCTGATCGGGAAGAGCACCAGTTTGTGAACAGACGGCACTTTAGTGTGTAGAGCTGCCTGGTAGAGGAAGCTCTGTCTTGGTTGATCATATCTACGACAGCTGGTGGTAGGCCAAATAGATCGACCATGTCCCGTCCAAAGGCCAGACGTGGAGGTTCCAGAGGTCTGGGGCGAATCCCAGAGAGTGCCCCATCCCTGAGAAAGAAGGTCCTTCTTCAGGGGAATCCGCCAGGGATGTGCTGTCACGAGGAGCATGAGGTCCGAGAGCAGTTCGAGTGGGCCAGTAAGGAGCCACAAACATTATTTGTTCCCAGTCCTCCCTGACCTTGAACAGCACCTGTGCAAGTAACCTCACTGGGGGGAAATGCATATTTTCACAGCCCCCGGGGCCAGCTGTGTGCATGCGCATCTGTCACGAGGGGATCCTCCGATAGGGAGTACCAGAGTGGGCAGTGGGCGTTTTCCTGGGAAGCAAACAGGTCTACCTGTGCTTCGCCGTATTGGTCCCAAATCAGCTGGACCTCCATGCGGTGGAGCCTCCACTCTTCACTGAGCGTGGCCTGTTGCGACAGCACATCCGCTGCAGTGTTGAGGCTGCCTGGGATATGAGTGGGGTGCAGCAAGGAGATGGCGGGCGAGTTGTGACATTTGACGAGAGCGCACGGTGCCTTGGCGATTTATGTATGCTACTGTCGCGGTGCTGTCTGAATGGATAAAGACATGCTTGCCCTGAATCAGCAAAAGAAACGTCCACATGGCAAGACATACAGCCAGCAACTTTAGGCAGTTGATGTGCCAACGTAGCCGTGGTCCTGTCCAGGAGCCGGTGGCTGTGTGCCCGTTGCACAATCCAGTTTGGAGGCGTCTGTGGTAAACATGACGTGTCTGAACAACTGCTGTAGGGGGAATCCAGTCCGCAGAAAACAGAGGTCTGTCTAGGGGTTGAATATCTGACAGCAGGAAGGGGTGAAGATCACATGGTATGTGCCGTTGCGTCATGCCCATCTCGGGACTCGACTCTGAAGCCAGTACTGAAGCGGTCTCAAATGCATCAACCTGACCAGTGCGACCGGCGCTGAGGATGCCATATGCCCCAGAAGCCTCTGGAACTGCTTTAGAGGGACCGTGTGCCTAGTTTGAATGAGGTGAGGCATTTTAGCACCAACTGCATGCTCTCATTTGTGAGGCATGCTGTCATTGAGATTGAGTCTAATTCCATGCTGAGAGAAGAGATGCTCCGAACCGGGGATAGCTTGCTCTTTTCCCAGTTGACCTGAAGCCTTAAATGGCTGAGGTGCCTGAGTACCTGGTCCCTGTGGGCACACAGTAACTCTCGAGAGTGAGCTAGAATCAGCCAGTCATCGAGGTAATTGAGTATGCGGCTTCCCACTTCCCTTAGCGGGACAAGGGCTGCCTCTGTGACCTTCATGAAGACACGAGGGGACAGGGACAAGCCGAAGGGGAGGACCTTGTACTGATACGCCCGGCCCTCGAACGTGAACCGCAGGAAGGGTCTGTGTCGGGGCAAGATCAAGACATGGAAGTATGCATCCTTCAGGTCTATCGCTGCAAACCAATTTTGATTCAGAATGCATGTTAGAATATGTCTCTGCATGAGCTTCTTGAACGGGAGTTTGTGTAAGGCCCGGTTGAGAACTTGCAGGTCCAAGATTGGGCACAACCCACTGCCTTTTTTGGGTACAATGAAGTAAGGCTGTAGAAACCCTTCTTCATCTCAGCTGGAGGGACAGGTTCTATCGCGTCCTTCGTGACTTTGTCAGCTCGTCATGCTCTACCGGTAAGAAAGGGATCGGGGGGCATTGGCCTCAATCCCATGGGTAATCCCACAATATTGCCATGGTCAAATTCTCGCAGTGAGAACAAGAGCCATCCACAAACGCACACACGAAGCAGCATCTATAACCGTCAGAAGAACTATACAAAGGCAGAAGGGTATCTTCAAAAAGACATGTCTTTAAAAAGACATTCAATGCCAGTGTGTTACTCTTTTAGACGAAAATACTCTTTTAGAGGTTGTTTGCTCTTTTAGAAGTGCTGTCGAAGCACCCAGGGGCATAAACTGCACTGGTGTGCAGAGAAAAGAAAAGCCATTGGTAAAGCGCCGTAAGATCCAACAGCAAAAGCTCTG
The DNA here is from genome assembly GCA_032164185.1 of Moxostoma hubbsi. Taxonomy (NCBI): domain Eukaryota; kingdom Metazoa; phylum Chordata; class Actinopteri; order Cypriniformes; family Catostomidae; genus Moxostoma; species Moxostoma hubbsi. The sequence goes on from JAVLUX010000027.1 coordinate 21,073,405, forward strand.
TAGAGGTGAGTGGAACAGTAGTGGAAACGCCAGCTTACTGAACACACAACCGCTCGGCTCCGAAGAACATATCTGACTAAACAGATGCACGATTCCCTCCTTTTATGCAAATTCTGTTCGCTAATATCTTATTGTCCTTTTCTCAAAGATCAGAGGCAACCAAGGCTCTCAAGAGAGACCCCTAGTGTCACTACATCGACACAACGTCGATTGAGTGACAGAAGGGGAACAGCATACTATGTAAAACATTAACTTTTATAATGCTTCAATTAATATTTTAAGTAATTTTTGTAATTTTAACAAAACATCATGTTAGCCAGCTTGAAAATGTTACCATGGTGGGATATTTAACTCTTCAGTTTCTAGAAGTAATAATCAATACATCACATAAATGTATACATTTGGCTAATGGTTGTTTGTACATACTGTTTGTACCTGATCAACCAATGTACTTTCGTCAGCTTGCCGAACCTCTCTCATAATTGCCCCTGATACTGTATATTAACATTGTTTTACCTCTCTTGTACCCACAGATGATTTTTCCCTTCCACTGGCCATGCCCGTACATTCCTCTGTGCCCGCTGGCCCTGGCAGATGTGCTGAGCGCCCCATGCCCTTTCATTGTAGGGGTGGACTCGCGTTACTTTGACCTCTATGAGCCACCGACAGACATAAGCTGCGTTGATCTGGACACCAACACTATAACCCAGTGAGTGACTTTTTGACCTCTACATACTTGTGAGTTACCTTGAGACCTTCTCCTGACCTTTTATCTCTTTCACAATAAATTCACAAAATAACAGCAATTTCAACATAAATTTAACGTTCAACGTTTTCTGTACTGGACAGTTTTTTATTTCTGCTTTTCCAGCAGAAACTCTGAGTAACATTAAGTATTATTCAAGTGAAATTCTGAGTAACAGTGATCTTTATCATGATGCAGATGGTTATAAGATCAGGGCAGAGATATATGACCTCTGAGGAATGTTGTTGTAAAGATAGGACTCCCGGTACCTACATGTGTTGAACACATGATCCTGTTTTGTTGGTCTGTTAGTGTGTACCTAAAAGTTTGCAGAGGTTGTAAAGAAAGCAATAAACCACAAGAAACCATGCATTCCAGAAATTGTTATCTTTAGAAATTTTAAACAACAGTGACAACAACATTGTGAAAACACAAAAATGTATACTTTAGGGATACTTATTATAATGTTTCATTAATGCATTTTGAAGAAAAGATTAAATTAATCAGTAAAGTAACAGCAAGTTTCATCAAGAATCATATTTCATTGTCATATGGGCATAGGACATTTACCAGTGGAAACGAATGATCAAACCTTATTTTAACTGCAAGTCAGCAAAAAAATAATAATAATAATTTTACTAGACTAGTATTAAATCATAAATCTAAAAACAAAAAGATCTTTCTGTATGTCTGTTAAACGGTTGTGAGATAAAAGATTTTTAACATCTCCACATCTCTCACCACAATTGTACAGAGTTGTTATCTGGCCATTCTCTGTTGACTTCTCTCATCAACAAGGCATTTCTGTCCACAGAACTGCTGCTCACTGCTGGGTGTTTTTGGCACCATTCAGAGTAAATTCTTTATACTGTTGTGTGTGAAAATCCCAGGAGATCAGCAGTCATTGATGGGTTGTTCATGGGTTTGGACTTGTCCCCTTTCCCGAAAACTGTTTACCCTTGCTCTCTCTCTCTAATGATAAACACATGTGGCCTATTTCAGCAAAGAAGAGCGCAGAGCACTGACCTGGAAGATCCTGCCAAGAAAAGCCTGTAAACATCTGATCAACACCCTCAGCAATCTCTACCAGCAACTAGATGAGGGTTAGTGAGGGAGGGGAGGGGGGTCACACTTGTGTCAACAGGAAAATGATTCACTCGTTTTCTCTGTGCAGAATTTCTTTCAAAACAATATTAGTTCACCTTACTACACTTGTGGCCTTGCTCTGTCCCTTTTGACTCTGACAGTATCATTTCTATTACCTAACAATGTTTTATGAATGCTTGACCGAATAAATGCAAAATGCAGTCATCCTTGAGATGTGATGAGATTTGCAATTGGATAGAGATAGAGCACGGTACAAAGTTGTACTTTTTTGAGTACTGGGCTAGTATAGAGTGTACCGATACCTGAGATTTGATTGATGCTTCAATCTTTGAACTATGCTTAGCCCTGGGCTTCAGTGTATTTCGGTTCTCCAAAATCTCATGTATGTCTGGTATGGAATGTACTGACATCAACTTGTCTCTTAAAGCTAGACCTAAACACTGAAATGATTTACTGGGATGTTGTGATAAAAAATGATTTATCTCTTTGCACTAATTGACTGTGTTCCCATATATTTAATGGGAAACATTATGTGTCCATTGATGTGAATGTTTAATAACAGAAAGAGCCTATGATCTCCTTGCTGACTTTGCTGAAGTGATGGGAGTTTATGCAATGTGCCCACATCTCAAAATGGACCTACTATATCTACATTGTTATCTACAAATATTCTACTTATGTAATCTAGTCATTGTAAATTAGATGTTTATCAGTACATTTAGCAGTGTGCTTTTTCTCTTACGTGACCTTTTTGAACTTTGCTCGTATAACTTGATTTTAAATTTTCCACAGTTTATCAGATGAGACGTGAGGAAGGCCAGACGGAGGCGTTTATGACTGAGCGGGAGCCCGGCAGTGGTGGGAAGAGTTTGGAGACCTTGGAGTTGGAGATCCAGGAGGCTTTTCTTCGCTTCATGGCAGCCATCTTGAAGGGCTACCGCTCGTACCTGTTGCCAATTACACAAGCTCCTTCTGAGAAAGCAACTGACGCCAGTTCACTCTTCGATCTACAAGGTGAGCCATGTGCTCATCACCAGTGGTTCTCAACTGGTAGGTCGTGAGTCATGACCCCACAGTGGGTTGCTGGTCTGTACTGCAGGAAAAACAATGCTAAATGCATAAAATTCAAATAACCATATACGTGTGCATAGTTTATGTACATAGTTTCACAGCTTGTAAAAAAAATAATACTTATCCACTTTTAAAAGCAAGGAGAAAATGCTTACCATATCTTTTAATTGTTAACGTCAAAGGCTGTACGTCCAATCAAAGTGTACTCTATTTTGGCGCAAATCCATCTGTCACTTGGGTAGAAGCTATTCAGACAAATACTAACATGAACAGGTTACATGACATGCCCAAAACTACGCAAAGTACATGTAAAAGAACAGCATCATATTATTACATTTCAATGTTGGACAATAAACACATTTTTTTGTTGGGTTGTCACTTAATGTCCAATGCAAAATCTGCTTTGTCAAGAAGACCAAGTTAGACCAGCATGAATATCCATTATGCTGGTTAGTTGTTAACCAGCATTGTATTTCTGAGAAAGCTGGTTGACCAAGGGAGGCTTGCTCCATGGTGGAAACCAGCATCCAAAACACTGGCATATAGTATGAAGGTGACTCGCATTATTGGTCTTTTCAACAAGGTGGGTCAGGGTGAAGCAAAAACCAGTTGAGAACCACTCCTACACCTCCAGCCAAGATGGACGTGTTGCTTGAAATAGCTTGGCTTATATTATCATACTTTTCCTGTCTCACTTTATCAGAACAAAGACAATATGAAAGATTGAAGAACAGATATTGCTGTTTGCAATTACAACAAAGCTGCGGGAAAAAAGATGAAGGTCAATGACAGCTGTAGTGGTGTTGCCTCATCAGCATAGAAACATCTTGTTTTGACCCAACCACATGCAGAGAGTCCACCGCGATTCATTATTGGAATGCCAAAGCTCAGCAGCTGCTCTGAATGCTCAGATCTGGTCCCATGCTTGTGCAGTCTGGCTCAAGTCAGGCTTGAAATTATTGTGGTGATTTTGGTAAAGCCCTATTGGAAATTAGGCATGGCTGACAGGTCCAGCAATCTGCAGTGATTAATAGAATGTCTGAAAACACATCTGCAGCCTCTTATATAATTTTGAGTCAGTTGCACTCTTACGGAGTCTGTTCACTCTTGAGTACACTTGCCTCAGACTGTTAATGAAGACTTGTGACTATGACGTAATTCACTACACACCTTCTAAATTAGATTGATTGAATGTTTAATTGCAACAGACAACTGTGGCAGTGAATCTTGTATACAAATCTTGAATACAATTAACTTTTCTCATTTGCACTTATCTGACTCTCAGCTTGATGTCCTTGAATTTAAAAATGGATTTTGTTTTTTGCAGGCTTTTTGAAGAGCCGTGACCGATCCCATCAAAAGTTTTACTCCCTCATGACCAAGACTCAGATGTTCATTCGTTTCATCGAAGAGTGCTCTTTTGTCAGTGATAAAGATGCAAGCCTGGCTTTCTTCGACGACTGCGTTGACAAGGTATCAAACCTTTTGGTCTGTATGTATATTTAGCTCCCGCTTAGAAATAAATATCATGTCTTTATCTTGAATAGAGCTGCTTATAATCAGGCTCGTCATAGGCTGCTTTTTGTAGGCTCACAGAGTTACCATTTTAAACTACACTTCAGGCTCTTTGCTACAGTGAAAGTAAGAAAAGAGCAATGGTATAAAAAATACAAAGGGTTCAATAGAACATACCCTACATGATTTATGAAAACAGTAAGGGGAAATGTTGTCTAAGATTATAAGCTGTGCTGTTATGATCCCTTTGGCTTGCTTTTGTCAGGTAATACATTTTCTGTGAGTATGTTCTCTCGTTCACTTCGGCTTTTCTCCTTTCTTTCCTCTTTATTTCTCACTGCATTTTTCTCTCTTTCGCTCTCCTTTTTGTTCTGTTTTCTTTGCTGCTTGCTTGGAAAGCTATTCGGCACAGATAAAGGAGGGAAGGTGAGCTGCTTGAATATGTGACTCTTTTAACTGAACACAACAGTCATCAGAATAATTTACCTTTGGTCACAAAGATCATATTTCTGTCTATCTAGAATGGCAAATGACATGTAATTATTACAGGACTTGCAGGGTGATCACTGTATTAAATGCACTCCATTCAAACTTTGTTCTGTAGATAGATTCAGTGTTGAGTGTGCTGTTTTTTTTTGTAAACGCTATATTTTTAAAGAAATGTAACATTCTTAATGTTTGAAAATCTCCCTTTGACTTGCAGTGTGTAGCATGCAAAATGTAACCAATAGCGATGACATCATTCTTATATTTGCATCATAAATTCCGATTGGTCTTCTTTCTTGCATTTATTGTGGGAACCGAATTGTTGAAACAGAGGTTCTGATGCAGCTTTTCATTTGTGTTTAGGTTGATTATGCAGCAAGCACTGGTATTCTTTCTGGAAATACAAATGTATTGTTTTTTATTGAATATCTTTTAAATATTTTTCTTTATTGTTTCACAAGTGTGTGGTGAGGTGTTTTTAGTGGCAGGTTGCATGAATCTTGCAATGAGCGAAGGCCCTCTCAAAGCTCTGTGCTGTCTGCCTTCATTATTAAAACAGTGCTGTGCTGTTTAGGTCAGAGTCTCTGCAGAACTACAAAGACGGATTCATTCTGCACGCATAATTAATTTTTCAGTGCCTCGTGCCACTTCAGTCTCCAATTGTTTTCTCCTGTCTCAGCATCATCTATACTGCACTTGGATCTAATATCTAATATTTTCTGTGAAACACTGAAAGTTTCCTTGCTTTTTTAAGTGCTGACAAATATTTTCCCGGCTGACTGTATTGTGCCTTTGTAGTACATTTTTTTATCTGTCTCGACAGCACTGAGACAGAAGGAACAGACAATTTGTTCATGATTAGAGAAACTGAAGTCATCTCTCACCTGTCCTTCCTACAAGGCTTTGGTTTGCAGTAAAGACAAATGCACAGCTCTTTGTTGCACACATTCAATTATACTATCAGTACAAGTCACACATATCTTGCTCTGTCCTGTCCCTCCCTTGTGTAAGGACATTGGAGGACTGATCTATGGTGGTAATGAAAATGACAGCTTGATTTGATTTAAACTGGCATGGGTTTGTGAGTTGCATTCACACGGAAAAGAATAAAGGACTCGGGTCAGTAAAGGACGGAGAATGTTCCACTATAGCCTGAAAGTAACTTGGTTATAGTGTGAAATCCTAACCGTTCACATCCCATCTTATGACACTCTCCAAAAATAGGCTATACTTTGTTGTCCCAGTGCTTTTTTAAAGGATAGAGGTACAAATTCTTTGTTATTTGTAATAAATCTATATAATATAAAAAATGTCTGGTCTCCCCAAATTGGAACAATCCTTTAAATTGTGACACCCAAGAAGTAACTTAATTTGGATCATATTTACAGAATAGCAAGAAGACAAGTAAATAATCTCATTTAATTTTTACACAAATTTGATTTGTTGTCAATCTTATCCATTTAAACCTGTTACCAATGTTTGTTTGTTTTTGTCAGTGATATGCAACATATATCTTTATTCAGTTTTTGGGAAATATTTATCAACAATTATATACCAACATTTGGTCCCAAACTTGCTAGCCCCTACTGAGTAATCGCTGAGTTTAGGCTAAATATGCTGCTTGCAAATTGCATAATGTAACTTGCAACCTATTCAGGCACAGGTTTTAATTCAATTATATTAATTCTTTCAATTAAATTAAATATTTAAGTAAATAAATGTATTTCTTTATTCATTTTCTTTTATTTTCTAAATAAAATTTTCTTTATTTAAATTTGTATTTAATGTTTATTGCAAAAAAAATTAAATAATAATAATAACGTAATCACACATACGGTTCTAAACTGTATTCTGACATGTCCCAAACTATGGTAACATAACAAAAATTGTAAACCTAATATAATCTAAAGTTGTGGAAGGTGCCTTTTTGCTGCTAGTGTATTATAGAGCACTTTAATTGATGCCAGAGTCATCTATGGCATCTTTCTCTGCTAAAAAGAGGCATCATTGATCCAAAACTTCAGCTCATTTACGGTAATTTGGCTAGTTCAGAGAGAGCGATTCTGCCCCATTGTTCTATATGTGCATCTAGTAAGCTTAGAAAAGCAAAATCAGAATTGCTTTTCCTGAAGGTGCTTTATAGAGGCTTAAACTGATTTTCCTGCTATTGTCACATATAAAATTCCTGCTTTATTAGGTAGCTTGCCTCATTTCCAATGTAGTTCATTTACATTTATTCATTTGGCAGACGCTTTTATCCAAAGCGACTTACAAAAGAGGAAAAACATAAGCGAATCATCTTAAGGAGACAGTGGTATGAAAAGTGCCATACTACAAAGTTTCACTATCATCAGAATAGTATACAAAACCGATTTAAGTGCAACAAGAATTGTTAAATTTTTTTTTTTTTTTTTTTTTTTTTTTTTTTAAGTGACTGGTTACTTGTGTTTTTAGTCGTTTTTTTTGAAGATAGAGAGTGAGTCAGCTTCACGGATTGAGTTGGGGAGGTCATTCCACCAACGTGGTATGATAAAACTGAAAGTCCGGAAAAGTGTTTTGGTGCCTCTTTGTTTTGGTACGACAAGGCGACGTTCCTTAGCCGACCGCAGGCTTCTGATGGGAACGTAGCTCTGCATAAATGTTTTTAGGTATGCTGGAGCAGACACAGTGACTGTTCTGAATGCCAGCATCAGGGCCTTGAATTTAATACGTGCATGAACTGGCAGCCAGTGGAGAGAGACACAGTGGTGTAACATGTGCTCTCTTTGGTTCATTAAAGACCAGACGTGCTGCTGCATTCTGGATCATTTGCATAGGTCTAATTGCACATGCAGGAAGGCCTGCAATGAGAGCGTTACAGTAGTCCAGTCTAGTTATGACAAGTGACTGAACAAGCATTTGTGTGGCATGTTCAGAGAGGAAAGGTCTTATCTTCCTGATATTGTAGAGTGTAAATCTACATGATCTTGCAGTCTTTGAGATGTGGTCTGTGAAATTTAGCTTGTCATCAATGGTTACCCCTAGATTTCTGACCATTTTGGAAGGCGACACTGTAGTTGGACCCAGCTGTACAGTGATGTTGTGTTCAACATCAGGGTTGGCTGGAAAGACAAGGAGTTCAGTTCAGTGGCATGGGTTTTAGGATGCATTTACGGTCCATTTACCGGACTTGTAGACCGAATTGTCTGAAGGCTAAATGTGCAGTGGCTCCTCCAAGCCCTGGCTTACCCATATACTGCACTAGAACTATTTTATGTCTCTCGAGCAACATAACATTACGTGTTAAGTCCAGGTCACTGCACATGCAGTGCATCTGTGGCAGATGGAGGAGGATTGGATGGAAGCTAGGAGGATCAGAGCTTCTTTGTACGGATGTGAGATTTGTTGGCTACAATGATAAAGGAGATTAATGGGCTCATTTACACTAAAACCGTGCTCCATCTGATCTGAGGTCAGATGATCTGCACTTAAGGTCTCTTCGCCAACTGCAACATGTCCAGACAGCAGAAAATCCCTTGGCATGGTTGTATAGTGTGGTCAGAGATGTGTGTGTGTTTGTGTGTGTGGGGGTGTGGGGGGTGCTTTCGAGGTTTATTTAGGTTACAAACTGGTAATTACAAGGTTATTATGCTATAAATGTGGTTTATGAGGAAATTTCTAGTGTCCCCATAATTCAAATCACTTAAAACAACATACTAAATTATATTTTTTGAAAATGTAAAAATGCAACGTGTGTGTGTGTGTGTTTTGCAGTTGTCATTAATATTCTTTCCATTACCTCTCTACCTGTCAAATAAAAATAAATCACAAAATAAATCAATAAATCTCCTAAACCGTTTGTCAAGATTACATATCAATAGCATATTTCAAATCAGCAATAATATCATAAATGTTGCATCTATAGCTAAGATCATGCCACAAAAACAATTTATAAACATTCTAAAGTAAACAAAGACTATCAAAAATTAATTGGCTTTTTTTAACACAAAGGCATGACTTTCATTCTGACAACTGCCATATGTTATGTTAAGTTTTTTCTATGAGTTGCCTGTCTTCTCCTCTTTATACTCTGGTGTCTGATCCATGCAAGTGTGTATTTTTTAAATTTGGTCACCTCATTGACAGCTTATTTGTGGTCAGTATTAACATGTACCTAATTTAAGCATGATCTTTTCTCAATCATGAGAATATAGGCTTACATTGACTCTTACACACTTGTGTGTGTCTGTGGAAATGGAAGACAGTTTGTCACTAATAAAGAGTCTGTTTATTCTAGGTGGACAGCGAGAAGCCTGAGGACACAAGGCTTATTGAACTTGACAAATCTCACCGGAGCGAGCACACAGTCTACATCACCCCCCCAGAGCTGCCGGCGCTGCTTGAGGGAGAGGATACGCCTGTCGTTTATAGGTACTGCAAACTCAAACAGACATGTACAAGATTCTGATGTACAAATTTCCATGCATACACCTACACAATACACACACAACAGTACATCACACCAGAGAGAGCATTGTAGTGAAATCATATACAGTGTAATCCCCTATTAAACCTCTCCCAGAATGTTTAGTATAAAGCTTTTTAAAGATCTAGTGTCTACAGAATTGACCCTCCACAGTGTATGTGATTACATAAAGTGGATCTGCTATTTTGGGATTTGATGCTATTAGATTTCAATGGGGTTTCTTGATATTGAAGATAAAGATTGTTAACATTTCCCAGGCATATGCAGGCCTGTGCAGAATCTGCTCCCACAGAAAGCACCACAGATTTCAACAGAATTGGAATATCTGCCATTTCTAAAAAAAAATATTTCTACTGTAAATTCCCTTGCATTTTTGTTTTTGAAATATTGTGGTTGATTTGATAAGGCATTCAGCTAACAAATATGAAAATACCCCAACTAAAGTTGCTGGTCAACAGCATACAGTATGTTGTGTTGTTTTATGTACCAGGCTTCCTAGCTAGCTTAAACAGCAAGTCTCCATTGGTCAACCATCTTCATTAAAAAGACCATGCTGGTTGACCACAATATTTTGCTGGTGAACAATCAGCAAACCAGTCACCAAACCAGCCCTAACCAGCCTAAAATGGAAATTCATAATGGTCTAAGCTGGTCTTTTCAGCAAGGTTGTGATCTAAGCTCTGTTTAACAGATTTTACCATGGGCCTAGTTTATTTTTATATGGCATGTTCAGAGTAACTGAAAGAACAAAATGTCTTATTACTAGGTTTGTTTTTCATTAATCCTATGTTCAACTGCAAGCAAACAGTGGCAGAACAATAAAAAAAGCAAGGACAAAACGTTCTTATATCACACTGTTGTTGGTCATGCAGCTATAGTGGGTTTCCAGTACTGAACGCCCAACTCTGTGAGTGCCAGGATGGTCCCAGAATCCCCAAAGCAACTTCAGCTGTGAGGCACATCAGTCCCATCAGCCCAGCTGCCATTTTCAGACGCTCTCAACAGGTCACTAATCTCATCCAAATCACATCCCATGATCGCGCTTGTCAAATATCTCGAGACTGTCCATGCTGCAGACTGTAGCGTGAGGACGTAGTGGATTTAATCCACTATGTAATGGATATCCATGACCTAGTAGATGAAACCCACTATGTCATTGCGCTACAGTCCACAGCGAGGACCTCTTGAAACATTCCCCCACCTTTCTAATACCATCCTTTCTCTGATCCGGCCTTCGTAGGAGATCAAATCAGCCCAGAGAATGGCAAAGACATATTCCTCCATCCCTCAGATGTGGTCCAAGTGTCTGCTCAGGCACTGCCATGGCCTGTGGTTCATCTGCCTACCCGCGTACGTCAGCGCCTGCCACTCTAAGGTGCGGGTTCTGCATACTGCCTACGACGTGCTGAGAAAGATGCAGGACAAAAAGTTGCAGCCTCCTGATGAGGTAGAGTCCTGTAATAGACTGCATTGATTGGTTTTGGTTATAAGAGGGAACAGTTTGTACTGCACCCAGCCAGCGGACATTTTAATCTGTTTTGTGATTTGTAAGTAATGGGTTGTTTCTGCTCTGCTGGAGGTGTGTTACCGGGTCCTGATGCAGCTGTGTGGGCAGTATGGACAGCCTGTTCTGGCTGTTCGGGTTCTTTTTGAGATGAAGAAAGCAGGAGTGCAGCCAAATGCCATTACATATGGATACTACAACAGGGTGAGTGCTGGAGACACAGCAATCTAAAGCATTCTAGATAAATATGCATCGAAAGAGCAGTTTCAGGGCACAGTTACAATTGATTCTGTCTCACTGGGTATTCGATGATTTTTGTATTGTTGTTCATCGTTGGCATTCCTATTTCATAATGAAAAATTCTCCATAACGTTTAAAAATCTGATGACGAACAGAATGTTTGTCAGGTAAATAATATTTCGTTCTAGTTTGATAAGGAATCAGTTTTCTTGCCAGTAAACATTCAAGAGGGGAAAGCATTTGAATAGACATGTAAATTGCAGAAGCACTGAATGAACAAAATGAACACAAGGGACTTGATCTATCTCTCAGAAAATTACTTCTCTCCTATTGGTAGTCTGAGCAATATGTCATTTGCAGTTGAAGTTTTTCTCAACTTTTTTTGCATTACTGAACATTTCTAAATTGCATTGCCTAAAGTTACAGTTGTCCATTTCAAATAACCAACTCTATATTTTTGGTAACTTTTTTGCTGAAAATCAAACTTTTGTTTGTGTTCCAACTGCTAAAATTTTAAATGTAAAACATTTAAAAAATTTCAATTTAGATTTCCTTATTAGGTGACCAATGACATACAGTATTTGTATCATTTCTCAATTTTAATTTTTTTTTGTAGACAGAGAGAAAGAACAGGTTTATCATAAGTAGTTTTTTTATTCTAATGCTCAAAAGCCTCAAGCTGGCAGAGGATCTAGATTGTGACTTTGTTTCTCATGCTTATTATCATTAGACAAAAGCGTAGACAAGAAATCAACTTACTAGGGACCCACTTCTTTTCAAGATGTCCCAAAATACCAAAATGACACACTCAGAGAGACACATACAATATGTCTGAGCATCTGAGTGTCCAATTCTATCAAAGTAATTACAGCTAGTCCTTGAGAGAGAACACAATCTACTTAAGATAACGAGAGGTGTTGCACTGTAGAATTTTGTTAATCTGAATATGTGTCTCAATGTATTCTTCTATCCCCAGGCAGTGCTGGAGAGCACATGGCCTTCCTCCAACAGAGGAGGTTACTTCCTTTGGGGAAAACTAAGAAATGTGCTCCGGGGTGTGGTGCTGTTCAAACAAGTGTGGAGGAGGCAGACCACCCACCTAAAAGACACCCATATGTCTGGTAAACTCAAATCACTGCCTTTCTCACATTCCACACAAGTGGACACACTCTTTAAATTCTCTGTAAAAATAAAGATTCAATTTAGAAAAACTACACATGATTATGATGCCTTCTTTTGGCCAAATTGTAAGATAGCAATGCATGTTCCCTTTGTGAAGGAGGCAATGCCAAAATGCATAGCAACAATCAGAGTGAAAAAAAAGGATGGCTGGGTGACGCTAGAGAAATGTTAAATATAATTGTATTTAATTCAATAATGAAAACCAATATATGTGAACTCAATGTAAAACCCAAAGATTTACCAAATATTTTTTACTCATTGGTTCTAGAGTATCACGTTGTTAGCTAGTTATCAGGAAACTCTATTGAAAGCAATTGAGTAGAGTCTCCTATGCACTTCACATGAACACTATTTGTATCACGGATAGAGACAGAGTTGCTGCCAATAGAGTGCAACAGCCTTGTTCCAGAAGTAAAAGTTCCATTCCTTAATCACATAACCAAATAGATTTTCAACCATAATTTATAAACCTTAAGAGGCAGACCTACCACGAACTTCATTATTTAAAAATCGTGTTTGAGGGGAGTCGCATGGCGCCATGCAAGGTTCGGACGCGTGAACGGCAAGCTCTGCACACTTTGCTAGTTTTAATACTATTTGTGTCATAAACCATTGAGATTTGATACATCCTTATTCTTAACTGTTCTAGAAGGACAATATGTAAAAGAATTCAAAATCCTCGGGCTCTGGAGACATTAAAAGACACTTATGTGCTCAAGCTGAAGCCCCCGAGCAGCAGGCTGCAAGCACGAGAGCCGATTTGGCCAGTGAAGTGAAGGAACTTCAGCAAGAATACAATCTTGTTTGTAACACGTCGATCGATCACTGCCATGGAGTTGAAATTCACTGAGATTTTTACAAGAGTGGGGGATGTCGAGAAACGGATCGATTATCTGGAGTTATCGGAGAGGGAATTAGCTGCTAATCTGCTAGCGACCCAGGTGGATTTGAAGCACGTCTGGGAGAAGCGGTTAGATTTAGTGAACCATATCCGACGAAATAACGTCCGAATTGTTGGAATTCATGAGGACGAAGATGTTTGGAATATGGTGAAATTCCTGGACAGGCTCTGAGTCTGCTCGACATAACGGGCCATAAGCTGGAAATCGTGCAAGCTCACAGGATTCTGGACATACGATCCGCTGAGGAAGACAGGCCTCAATCAATTCTGGCCAAATTTCTGAGATCATCCAATAAAGATCTCATGTTACACGAGGTGAGGAGTAAAGGAAGGTTTTCTTTGAAGAACCACAGCATTTTATTTTTCCCAGAATTTACGAATTTGACGAGAGAAACGTGATCGATTAAAGGAATGCAAGAAACTCTTACATCAACTGAAGGTCGCTTTTGCACCGATGTTCCCGGCCAAATAGAGAAAAGATGCTAAGGATGGCCGCAAAATATTTACATGTCCCCAGCAAGCCATATCCTTCATAAAGACAATGGACTGAGTAAGTTATTTTGTGGTACTTACGTTGCAGCCAAGTGGACCGACTCACTGAACAGCCACTTGACCGCCAGAGGAAGCTGTGTGCCTTTATTTGTTTTTGTGCTGGTTCCACCTAGTGGCTGGAGTTGCTTTGTGTAACAGCACACTTTTGGGACAATTTTGTGAATGAATCTGCACATTCTTTGTGCTTATGCCTCCTATTGGTTGGAGTTTGTTTTGTGGAGTATTTCTTGCAGGACATCGGAGTGATTGGTGGCACTCATGTAGCAGATGAATGGGCCTGCTCACTGAACATTAGTTTGACTGCTTGAGGAAACTGAATAGCTTTTCTTTTCATGCTGGTTCCACTAGCAGCAGGAGCTTGTTTTGTGGATGACCACACCTTCGGGACAGTTATGTGGATAAATCCACACGTTCTTTGTGTATATTCTGAGTTACCCTGTTCGTCTTTTGTTTTCCCATTAAAACCTGCATGTAGATCCTCACTACTCGTCTGCCTCGTTACAGAACTACTGACCATGAATGGAGGAACAACAGGGCTTAAATACGCAGGTTTAATGATTAAATTAAACAGGTGATAACAATGAAGCTGGCAGTGATGAGGACAGGGAATTATGGGAATTGTAGTCCGGGACAGATGGCAAGTGAGAAATACAGGGCAGACAACAGGGAATCGTGACATACTCTGTAACGAGGCAGACAAGGAGTGAGGATCTACATGCAGGTTTTAATGGGAAAACAAAAGACGAACAGGGAAACTCAGAATATACAAAAACACTGGGAACAAAATAAGACATCCACGAGGGGAAAACCAAGATATAAACAAGAGAAACATTCAGGAAAGGCACGGGCAGAACACGGTCAAGAACATGCATTTACATTTAACTACTGACAACGAATGGTGGAACAACAGGGCTTAAATACACAGGGATAATGATTAAATTAAACACAGGTGATAACAATGAAGCTGGCAGTGATGAGGACATGGAATTGTTGGAATTGTAGTCCGGGACAGATGGCAAGTGAGAAATACAGGGCAGACAACAGGGAATCGTGACACATACAAAGGTCATGAGGCATCCATATTACTCCCTGCTAATTCAGAGTCTGGGTGATGGAGCTTTAACTTCTATTCAGAGATTATGGGAGAAAGATTTAAGCCAAGGTATTGCAGGAGGGAATGTGGGCTGGGATTCTAAAATGTCTGTATCTAGAGATACAAGGGTGCGCTTTATGCAATTCAAGATTTTACATAGATTCTATTGGACCCCCTATAGATTGTATAGGCTTGGTTTTAAAGACACCCCCCACCTGCTGGCGATGCCAATCAGAAGTTGGGGACATAACCCATGTTTTTTGGTGGTGTGTTAAGATCCAATAATTTTAGTTGAAGTTTCAGAATTATATGTGTGACGTATTGGGCACTCAAATTTCATTTTACCACAGACACATTTTGGGCGATGGGTCGGTCATCAGTATATGGTATAAACATGTAAAAAACTGGGTTCTGACCAGTGTTATGATAGGCAGACAGCTTATTTTAAGGGGATGGAAATCTGCTGGAGTGCCCTCATTTCGGGAATAGTGTGCGCAGATGGGGTGGGGCAGCTTTCGAGGAGGTGTCATGTAGACAGCTGGGGATTTAGGATATGTTTGATATTAAATGGGGCAGTTATTAAGCATTTTTGGGGGACTCTCAGGGAGGGGATGTGGAGAGAAAGGTATAGTTTTAGATGTGTATAATTATTATATATACATATATGTATTATTATTTGTGTGTGTGTGTGTGTGTGTGTGTGTGTGTGTGTGTGTGACCACAGGAGTGTTAGTTTGGGGTCAGGGTGGGGTTGGGGATTGGGGAGGGGTAATACTGGGGGTTAAATGTTGATTCAATGTATATATGTTGTGTTTTTCTGTGTTATATCTACGAATCAATAAAAAATGTTAATCAGAAAAAAATCGTGTTTGATAGCTTAATTCATTGTAAACAACTACATTACCCATAGTACAGCAGAGAAAGCTTCACCTATAAGAGAACTGTGACCACAAAGCCCATGAAAAGTGCCTCGGGGTGACCGCCCACTCCTATGACGCACTGAGAAAGTTGTAATCGAGTTGGTGTCTCTTCACCCTTAAATTACTTATCTATTTGTTCATATCTTAATATTTTGCTATAAACGGAATGTATATTGTTTCTATACTTATAATCAACAACCTAAAATCAATAGTTTTATATATTCACATGTGTCCTCATGAAAGAGTGTAAGAGCACAGCCTTGTACTTTTGTCATTTGTCTGATATTTAAATAATTTTTTGCCTCCAAACAAAGTTTGTGATGTTGTGATTTACTTCTGAGCTGGTTGGTTTGGTTCATGGCTTACAACTCTTTTATGAAGGATTTTATTAAAAGTCTATAAAAGAAATTAATGGGTAAAAATACTTCTGGAAACCAGACAGCTGAATAAGTGGGCGGGCACTGTTGTACTCAATAAATAGTGTTCCAATTAGTCACTCTTGGGGTCCCATTTCAGGTTGGATGCCGTTTTAGGGCCGTTAAGACCGAACACATTCTTGCAATAAAAAAGCTAGACGCAGCAGAGCACAATGATTAGAACAGAACACAGGTGTCTTTTAAACCTAAAACGGCATCTAAAAAATATGGCGCTCCATTACAAGATGTCCATTTAGCACATGTTTACATAGAAAAACAATTGAAAAACAGTGCAGATGGATGCAAAAAGCCCATTAGATGGCAGCTGCCTATGTAGGCAGAAGACAACAAGGCAGGTCACTAGATTTAGGAACAGAAATTTTGTTAGGCAAAGACCAGAATGTTCAAAACTGTTTGTTAATAGCTACATAAATTTGCTTCTGCAAAGTAATAATCATTATGATTCCCTGTTCCTCAGCAGGCCTTTTTAGTTTCTATTCAAAACAGCCAGTTATATTACAAGTGTTCAGTCTTGTTTCAGTGTAATGATATGCCTTGTGATTTTTCAGGCCAGCCTCATCTATTCGGAAGCACAAACTCAATATAATTTCCCACTGTCAGAAAAAGTTTCCACCATTTTACACAGCGGCAGGATTGCTCAACCAGAGTCTAGTGCCTCAGGGATGAACCATTTCCTATATTTCTTCCCCCTCCTCACACAGACACGACCCAGCCTGCCTGCTGAACCAGAGAGGATTTAATAAGTCCAATAAAGATAAGAGCAGGATAGCAGCCTCCTCAACTATCACAGTTCACAGTTCTCTATTGATGTGATCTCCTTTCCCACACAGCCCCTGTAAATGCCATATTACGAGAAATGCACATTGGGCTTTTGTAATTAAAACAAGCTGCCTCAATTCCCCCTCCAAAAAACTGTAGCTTTGTTGTTCAGACTGAATTTATCTCGCACACAAGGGACTAAAGAACTGACTGACTGATGCATTTGTTGATTGCTTTTCTCTGTTTGTTGTTCCTTTGTAATATGATGCATTCTGTGGGCTTGAAGCTCAGCAGTGGTTGTCAGCTTGTCAGTCACGACCCAGAAAGGTTAAAGGTCTGTCCTGGTAGGGTCGTGGCCAGCAGGAAAGTACAATGCTAAATACAAACCCATTTAATCATGCATTGTTAGGAATAGGATAGCACAATTAAAATGCTAATTAATGTTTGTTTTAAACGCTATTTTTCTCAAATTCATCTGTCACTTGGTAGATGCTTGCAAAATTATGCAGGGCAGGTTGTTTGACATGCCCTCATACTCGAAAGCCATGAACAAAACTACACAAGGTAAAATAATATGACAGACTACATTAAGTATGAGTTCAGTCATAATTTTGCTGTTGTTTATCCATTTATTAAATCAGTTTCTTATCTATTTTTTCATGTTTTGTCAAATTATGTTATATTTACATTTATGTATTTGGCAGACACATTTATCTAAAGTTATATTGGGCATTCAAACAAAATATTTTATCAGCATGTGCGCTCCCTGGGATTCAAATGAACAACCTTGCCATTATTAGCGCAACACTACCAGTTAAGCTACAGGAACACAATTTATGTTAATATCTTTGGAGATTGTTGAGCCTATGCAGTTCATGTTAATATTAATACTTAAAAATATTAAGGACATTATTGTTTACTTTTGTACAATAAACTTTCAGTACTGTGTTAGAGCACCTCTTGATGACCATCTAGGTCCTGAAAAATAGCCCTGAGAAGCACTGTTGAAGTCTGTGGTTGTTTTGAAACATGTTACTTATTAGTTCTCCTGCTAACTCTCTTTCACGCTGTTCTCTCGAGCAGATGCCAGTGATCTTGACACTGTCAGCCATGGTAGTCTGGACAGTGCTAACGAATCAGCAGAGCGAGCTTCCATTGATACAGACTTCACTAAAATGGATTCTAGTGACGACAGGTCCAGCACAGGTACCTGGTCTTTCTTTACTCTCTTTGTTTTCTCTCCTCTGTCATCATTCTGCATAACAGAATGTGCCTCCCTCTCCTTCAGAAGTCTCTCCGAGAGTCATAATTTTTCAACGTGGGATTGAAAAGAGATCTCTCCTTAATGTAGTAGTTTTTCTCACTTTTCAATCTTTCCTCATTTTCAAGCATTCACATTAGTCTCACACATCTGGTTCTGTGAATGTGGTGAAAGATTTCATCAGAGAGAAAGGGAGAGCAGTGGAAAGTGACTCTGTATGTTTGCATGGCACTGTAAAGTATTCTAAATCTGTAGGCATTATTGCTTATGTATAAATGTATAGTTTTGACAGAAGAGATTTCAGGTCTTGCGTGTAGTGCAATAACAGAGTTCTGACTGGAATAATGAGAGAGAGGTGTGAAAGGAAAGACGAAATGAGTAATGGTGTTATTTTAGCTCACTCTGGAGGCAGTACTATGATGTTAACTTTATGCCCCATCAGCTTACTCAGTGTGACTCAAAAGCAGCCGCCCTGTGAGTGTGTTTGTCAGTGTGTTTTTACCCTGTTACAGTATATGTGAGAGTAAATCAGTGCTACTTTCTTAATGTTATCTTGTGTTATGATGTGCTATACTGAAATAATGTTGTGTGAAGCAGTTCCCTGAAAGTTCTCTCTGACCTGCTGCATCAAATCACCCAAAACACAAAAATTTAAATTCTCATAATTTACTCACCCTCAGGTCATCGCAGATGTGTATGACTTTCTTTCTTCTGCTGAACACAAACCAAAAATTTTTGAAGAATATCTCCGCTCTGTAGAATGGTGAACAGAATTTAAGCATATAAAACAACATAAAAGTAATCCATATGACTCCAGTTGCTAAATCCATGTCTACAGATGTGATATAATAGATGTGGATGAGAAACAGATCAATATTTAAGTAATTGTTTGCTATAAATCTCCACTTTCACTTCCAAATTCAGCTTCTTTTGTTTTCTGGCGATTTTCATTCTTTTTGCATATCGCCACCTACTGGTTGAGGCGGGTAAAATGTGGTGATTTATCCACTTTACTGCATTTTGCAACGTGGAAGCGGCTGCATTTCCTGCAAGTGTGACAGAGTTCCACTGTCATTGACAGCAATGTAAATAACTAGAAGGATAATAAGACCAGAATTTAGTGATAGGGTCTTATGAACTATTACACAACCACAGGATGCACAGTAGAATAATATGCCAATGCCAACTAATTTTCTAACATTAGCATTTATAGTAAAAGAGTAAGTGGAACATTTATTTGTTGCTGTGTGTTGTATTGAAGAGACGTTAATAAAAATCTGCTACTTTAATCTTTATTAATTTTTATCTACAAAACCTCTGATGTTGCCTATGTTTATTTATTTCAAAAGGCGATCAGCACCTGATCCCTTATTCATCCTGCCTGTGCAACAGTGTGTGATGAAACAATGGCAACATGCGATAAACGGTAAAACTATTTGCACAACAAACCAGTGTGTTTATGATAATAATAATTATTGATGAAAAGATTATAACATATATTTCTAGCCTGCAATATAAAGCGATATAATGTGTTATTTTTGTATTGCTAAAATAGCTGGAGGTGGCTTATACTGAGGTCCACATTCAAAGTGGATAAGTTGAAAAATAAGTTGGATTGGAAAAAGGACTTAAATATTGATCTGTTTCTTACCCACACCTATCATATCACTTTTGAGGACATGGATTTAACCACTGGAGTCTTATTGATTATTTTTATGCTGCCTTTATATGTTCTTTGGACCTTCAAAGTTTTGGTCACCATTCAATTGCATTGTATGGACCTACAGAGCTGAAATCTTATTCTAAAAATCTTTGTTTGTGTTCTGCAAAAGAAAGAAAGTCATACATATCTGGGATTGCATGAGGATGAGTAATGAGAGAATTGTAATTTTTGGGTGAACTATTCCTTTTCACCATTTGATTAGTCCTGAAAACCCTATTTTTGTATGTGCTAGTAGGTTTTGCTCAAATTCTCTTGGCAAATCCCTCTAAGTGTTTGGATGTATGGTTTTGTTCCAGGTGGTCAGTCTGATCAGGGTTACGACTCTCTGTCGAAGGAAGAGGTGAGGTTAGGAGGAGGTGAGGAGCACAACTCCTCTCCAGAAATGAAGGAGAAGGAGCGAATCTCTTTCCCTTGTAAGCAACACATAATGCTTTTCTTCCCTAAACATAGAGAACATGTTCACAATTGAATCCTACCATACTACTTGTACTACAAAAAGTAGTAAAAATGCTAAATAAATGCATGCATTTTCTAAGATGATAATTGATGTCACTTGCTTAATTAAAATGGAATGTCACGTAACACCACTATACAATAATAATAATTTGAAAGATTTTTTGTCTTAAAATATGCTGCCCAGTATGCAGTAAGCAGTTCACTAGTATTCAATTGTGAACACATATATGGCCTTTCTGACTTTTGCACTGAACACCTCTTTGCTTCCACCTAAAGCTAAAGTGTGGTACTGCAAGTTTTTAATAGCTTTTTCTAAAAAAAAAAATTTAAAAAGAAAAGAAAAAGAAAAAGATTTTTGTATATTGTATATTTAAAAAAAAAATATTTGTATTTTTTTCTTGTCAATTTCATGGCAATATTTAGTGTCTCCGACTGTGCTTGAAAAAAAAGAAGAATCGTGCCTTGTTCTTGGATTCCATCCAACCACAACCAGTGGAGATACCAGTAATGTCTTCTCTGGAGCTTTCCAAAAAACAAAAAGGCCAAAGTCCTTGGATATTTTTGGAGAAAAGCCTGTAAGGCCCAGCACACTGGACATAACCCCTGATACAACCGTAAGAGAGCTCAGCAGCAAATCCATTGGAGTAGGTGAGCAGACATCAACGTTGATCGGAAGTGAAGCAGTGGGGGGCGTTATGAGCCCACCTAAACTTGCCGTGGAGAGGACTGTTAGCTGCACGGTTGCCATGGAGAAATCTGTTGCCATGGAGAGAGAGCATATTGGCATGGAGAGGAGCGTGAGCTGCAGTGGTGCTCTTGGCCAGGTGGTTAAGAGGACAGGTATTGAAGCAGGGTTTGATCCTCTCTCCCTGATGGCTGCTGAGACAGAGACCTCAAGTGAGGTCAATGCAGACACCCCCACCACCCGCCGAGACCTGGCCGAAGAGATTCACCACTACATGAACAACCTGAGTAGCCCGTTGAGCCAGCGTTCTCTCAGTGTGGACTTGAAGGGACATCAGACCCCATCTCTACACAGTTCTCCATGCATGTCTGCAGTGGTCAACTCCCCCAGCAACTCCCACCTACAACCTCAGCCACGAACCAGACTGTTTTCCTCGCCCTCCCTCCCTCAGGGCCGTGCACGAAGGGTCAGGGAACAGCGGCCCAACTCTTTGGCCTCCCCATCCTCACCTACTCATTCCACTTCTTCTTTCTCCATGGACTCTCTGCTCACACCAACACTAGATGTGTTCAAGAGCAGCTTTCTCTCTGCTGGAAAGGGCGTCGCCGAGAAAGCCAGTCGTCTATATTCACGACTTTCCTCCCAAACCTCCATTGCACAGGTAAATGTGATTAGCAGTGGTCCTGCTTACTGCTCATAATAAAGGGATAGTTCACATAAAAATGAACATTTTACATAATATACTCAACCTCGTTGTTTTAAACATTTATGACTATGACTTTCTTCTGTGATACTCAAATGGAAAGGATAGGGAGAATGTTATCCTCAGTAATCGTTCAATGTCATTGCATAATTTTGGTATAAAAAGCATAATTTTGGTGAATCTCACTCCACTCTCATCCACCAGGATTTGAACTCTGACCAGGTCAGTGTGTCCTCACTGGGGTCATGTGACCCTGATTGCTCCTCTCTGATTGAGAGTGATTCCTTTGTAGACCCCGAATCGCTCTCCTCCCCCCTGCGGAATGGCTCTCAACCCATCACACGGCCCAAGAGGAGCCCTAAGACGAGTCTTGAAAGTCCTTCTGCACCACCGCAACTCTTCCGCCAGTCCTCCCTCACTGGTGCGTGTGTTGCATTTACTGTTCACTATATACATGAAATTATTTAAACATCAGACACTTGTCTTTATTCTTTCCCTTCTCATTATCCTATACATATACCTCATATAATTATCATGTTAAAAATCTATCCAGACACTGTCACATTCATTAAAAAAAGTTCACCCAAAAATGAAAAATCTCTCATCATTTACTCACCCTTATGCCATCCCAGATGTTTCGTCTGCTGAACACAAAAGAAGATTTTTAGAAGAATTTCTCAGCTCTTTTGGTCCATACAGAGCAAGTGAATGGATGCCAGAATTGTGAAGCTCCAAAAATCACATAAATCAGCATAAAAGTAATCCATAATTCTCCAGTGGTTAAACCTATATCTTCAGAAGCGATATGATAGGTGTGGGTCAGAAGCAGAACACTTTCACATTCTTCTTTTTGTGTTTTTGGTGATTCACAATATTCATGCATACCACCCCCTACTGTGCAGGAAAAATTATTTCAAGAAAAAGATATGAAGATAAGGATTACAACACTGTAGTCATATGGATTACTTTTATTATTCCTTTATTAGCTGTTTGGAGATTCAAAATGTTGGCACCCATTCGCTTGCATTGTATGGACCTAAAGAGCTGAAATATACTTCTAAAATCATAATTTGTGTTCTACAGAAGAAAGTAAGTCATACACATCTGGGATGGCATGAGGGTGAGTAAATGATGAGAGAATTTTGGTTGCGTTGGTAACTGCTAAGGTTAAAAAAGGCGCAATAAAAGTGCAGGCCATTTATTACATTCATTTTAAATGGCTCCTGTTAATGTAAATCCCTGAGGTTTCCCCTGAATGGCATGCCTGAATAGATTAAAAATAGAGGATCAATGTGCTATAAAATTATACATGATTCTTTCTCATGAGTAATGCTTGGTAAATTCCTGTCTTTTGTGAAAGGTGTCATTAGTTTTAAAACACCACATTTCAAATATCACATGATATGGGTGTCCTCAGAAATCATACTTGTTTCTATGACTGCGTGGGCACTGTAAATGGGAAAAAAGTATCAACCCACATTTTTTTAAATCAGAAACGTTCTCCACTCAATGTATATTATTGTGCATGTTTGAGTTTGCTGACATTGTGGGGTTTTGGAGAGAGGGCATGAGGTTGAAGCAATGTGGGTGGTCTATTGTGCTGGCAAAGGGGCTGTTCACACTAGATGTGTTCTTGTGTTAAAAAGAGCTATACAAATGGTCTGCACTTATATAGCGCCTTTTTTAACCTTCTAGGTTACCAAAGCGCTTTACAATGTGTCCCATTCACCCATTCACACGCATTCACATTCACACACCAATGGTGGCAGAGCTGCCATGCAAGGCGCTGGCCTGCGATAGGGAGAAACTTGGGGTTCAGTGTTTTGCCCAAGGACACTTCGGCATGTGGAGTCATGTGGGCCGGGAATCGAATCGCCAACCCTGCGATTAGCAGCCCACTCGCTCTACCACCTGAGCCACAGCCACAGCCACCCCAAACAAAAAGCAGGTGTCTAATTTTTGTAAGTTTTTTACTGTTCATACCATGAGACGCTGAAAAACAACCCCAACAAGATATATCACAATGGTCAAATACATCCGTCTAGTGCATGTTTACCAATGACAGTCGTTTAAAAAAAGAACATGTGTAAACGGCAATAAAGTTCAGGAAAACGGCTAAACAAAATCGCACCTTGAGAGTACAGGGACGGAATGTAGCAAAATGGGAGAAGCCACGAAAAAGGGAACAAAATTTACTTAAGTACTTGGAAAGGATTGATAATTAACAATGCAAATGCAAATTCTAGAATTATCTTTTTGTTTGGGGGGTGGGGGGTCATTGATGCTTTGGGTAGATGATTAATCATGTGCTTTTGTGTATGCACATGCAATATCGAGATCTGTGTGTAGTTTACAAGGCTGGTCATTTTTTGTGCTGCAGCAGCTGTAGAAATAGGCCAGCAGACAGAGCTGTGAGTGCTTCTGGCTCCACAGTAATGGGGTCTGAGAGGGGCTCTTTAATCATGCAGAGATGGGGCTGTGCTGGAGTGCTTCCCAGTCACTCACATCGGCATGCATGCTCTTATCCTAGACTTCTTTACAGCCTCTGTCCTCAATCAAAGCCATCATAATTAGAATTCATAATCCCTGCTGGCAATCACCTTGAAATGTGACTTATTTTCAGAGAAGAATGTTCTCTGATAAAAAATTTAAAAAAATCAGTCAAATCTCTGTCTTCAAAGCTCATTTTAATGTAGAGAGTGACTTTTGTTATGTCTTCTGTCCTTTAGGTTCATCACTGACAGTCATGAAAGCACTTCAGACTCCAGACATGTGTTCTGATTCCAGCCTCGCTCAGTTTGTGCAGAATTATGCTATTGAAGTGAGTTGATTACATTCTTTTTTAATTCTGAGAGAATAGAGCTCTCTTAATTTGAATGATTTACATTTGGGAGTCACTTTTGTCCCAAGCGACCTACAGTGCATTTAATGTATACATTTTCTAACAGGTGATATTGGTCTAAGCTCGTCTTTTTTTCAGCAGGGTTGTGTTTAGATATTTGTAGTGGAAGATATTTAGGAAAATTGTTCATTGTCTTTTCAGGTACGTATGTCCAATTGTTCACGCTGTAACACCTGTGAGTGCCTGGTGTATGATGAAGAGATTATGGCTGGTTGGACAGCTGACAACTCCAACCTCAACAGCACGTGCCCCTTTTGTGGCTCCCCATTTCTGCCCCTGCTCAATGTAGACATCAGAAACCTGGGTGACAAGGAGAGGTATTTGTGCACTCAGTCTGCATCCAAAACAATAGAAATATCTACTTTGATGCTACCATTTGTATATATGCAATTATACCTAACATTCTTCATACTGTTTTTTTTTCAGAGCCCCTTCTGAACACACTCATACTTGCCAGACAGATGCAGAAGAGGAACTTCCACAAGTTTGTGATGCCATTGGCAATCTATCCAGCAATGGCAAAAAATACCCTGTAAGGCTAAATTTGTTAATCTACAATTCTTTACTTTATTGTGTTTAGATGGTGTGTTTAAAGGTAATCACCAAACAGCATTGCAACAATTTGTAGGTTTCCTGAACACTCCACCTGTAAATGTTGCTGTGTCAAACTGGTCAGGATGCTCATACAAACGGAACAAAAGTTTTAATAGTGCCACAGTGTTTAAAATCATCTGATTAATGGCTTAATTATAGTTGTCTTTGCTTGAGAACATATTTTAACATAAAAAATTGCATACTTTAGCTTTACACTTTCCAACATTTTTGAATCTATACTGGATAGCTTGGAATTTCAGATCTCTGCTCTATGTTATACTGATCCAATTGTTTGTGGCCACAAGGTTTATACTCTTTATGATCATGGTATTCAGTTAGGTGTTTCTGTGCCATAGGAGCAAGTCACTGTGCCCTTCCTGAGTCCTCTGGTACTTTGGAAAGAACTAGAGAGCTTACTGGAAAACGAGGGGGACCAGGCCATCTCATCCGCAGCCATTGTAGATCACCACCCCATTGTTTTCTGGAACCTGGTGTGGTTTTTCCGTAGGCTGGACCTGCCCAGCAACCTGCCAGGACTCTGTCTGAGCTCCAAACACTACACCATAGATGCTCAGGTGGGGCATTTGAGAATTCTCACATAATGTTCCAGCACTTGGTGTTTTAATGAATTCATCCTTTTTTAATGCATTGAAGTTAGTTACAGATTGTATCAATATTATTTACATGTTTTCTTACAGCCTCTGCAAAGTGTATCAGAAGACAGTAAGAATGTCTTGGTCCAGATCCTGTGGGACAACCCAAAACTGCATCAAGACCCCATCCAGCCCTGCTACCTGCTCTGGAAATCATATTGTAAGTATATGTCCTGCAATATCATATGTACAATGAATAGTGATCTTTATGAAGGTAAATGTGCATGGAAGCATTGCCATATTTTAACAAATAGGCACATTCATCTTTTATTAATCAGAATAAATGTTTTGGTGGTAAAATGCATAACATTTTTTAGATTGACTTGACCCACATCTATTGAACAGAATTTGATAGAGACTTGTGTGGGCTCTTTTGACTTGAGCCAGTAAGCAACCATCCAGAACACCCTTGTAACCAAACAAGCAATGTATAAACAAAAACTCAGAACACCTTAACAACAGCATAGCAACAGCCTTTGCATCAGGGCCACTCACATTTTCTTCAGAATATGTTGAAATCTAGTTTTACGCTATAATTATGTTTGGGGTGTTTTTAATAGTCACTTTTAACCTGAAGCAATTTGCCATACACGTGTTAAAGGGACAGACTCCCTGGCACAACCTAGGAGCCTTGTTCCAAAAAAAAAATTGCTTTTTTTAAAATTGTGTAACTCATCAACTTTTTTTTCTGGGACCTTTAATTAGCAGCCCAAAACATACTACACTATCTCTTTCTTAATTCTTAATCTCTTTCCAGCTATATAATAGTGGGCACTCTCATTTTAATAGGTGCAAATCCAGCAGTATCTACTACTTTGTGGGAGGAGGAGCACACTGTCAGTTTAGAGCTACTGCAGAGTGTGGTGAAGAGCATCCAGAAGAACGATGTCTACCAGCCCATGAGTCAGATACTGCAGCTACTGGGCACCAGATTGGGCTTTGTCAGACAACGGTAGGACAACAATGCTTGTGCCTCAACACAAATTACATGTTTTGCTCTAGAAAGATACATAATTAAATGAGAGGCATTTCTTACATCCTAACCATAATATATTTCTTCATTTTTTATTATACAGGAGTTTATATAGAGATATCCTCTTCTTGTCTTTGTTGGCTTTGGGCAAGAGTAGCATAAATATCGGTGAGTTGACTGTTTTTTGATAACATACTGTATGGATATGAAATTCATCCCATTAAATTAATATTTTGTTTTGCAGTTTTTAGTTCATGTATGTTAGCGAAAAGTTGGCCAAATGAGCTTTTAGCAGATTAAAATTATACACACTTATCTTCCAGAAAAGCAGACAAAAAAATACTGATGACTATTTTTGTCCAATCAAATGTGAATAAGAATCTATAACATCTGGTATTAAGATGCATCTTGGGTGATCCAATCACATGAGGTCAGGCAAAACACATCACTGTTTACACCTGCTTGCTTAAATGTATCTCCTGTGACCACTTGTGTCCAGATTTTGAGGGGAGGGTCTCTGATTTCATGATGGCATAGATTACTATGTCACTGTTTCTGCATTTAATTAACATGCAATAAAGTCATAAAAGACAATTAAACAGGGTTCCTACGGATCCTTAAAAAGTCTTAAATTCAGTTTTCTAAAATTGAAGGTCATAAAAAATCATAAATATCTTAAATGATACAACAAAAGCCTTCATTTTTATTTTAAGAGGTCTTAAATTTGGGGGTGGAAAGAAAGGCATTGTGATGTGACCTTATGTGATTATCAAACTTATTTAATTAAATAAATGTATGTGCTGCGTCCTTTAAAGCGAAAATGCGGCACTATTTTCTCCAAGCGCACAGGGGCTTGTGAGTGTTTTCAGCTGTTGTAGAGCAGTTCAAAATCACTAATTCATATTAGAAATTTCTGACAAGCTATCACTAAACAGGGCTCCAGACTGCGATTAAAATGGCATTGGCAACAGTCAAGTTGTGTCAACAGAGCAGTTTCATCAGAAATAATTTTATGAGTTATTGAATATTTCTTTAGTGCATGTACCATCAGTGTGTCTCAAGCCGCTTTTCCCCCATTCTGTACGCAACAGCAAAACCAGCGTGAGAGAGTCGTGACCAAATTACTTTTTGAACCAGGTCTTTTTCATGAATCACCTGAAAAGAACTGAAGGTGTGAACTCAGGAGCTCAGGTTAGCAGTTTGAATCAGAGTTACTTTCTCAGCTAATCATTCATAAGTGTGTTCACACACTGGGAGGGCAGACATTTCAAAATAGAAGTCCCATGTGTATTTCGGGCTATATATATGAGATCCAGCTTTTGACACTTAGGACAATTGAGGGACTCATACGCAACTATTACACAAGGTGCAAACATTTATTGATTCTCAAGAAGGCAACACACTACTATATGCATACTATGCTTTATGTAAATATCTGCTTATGTAGATTCTGATGGGCCAGGCTCGTAGTAGTCATTTTAAAATTGGGGAACACAGTTGTCAGTAGGTTGCTCGGACAGACCCAACACTTACAGTGCAGTGTTAATATATTACAGAATATATTAATATATAAGTATGATATAAGTATTATATTAATATATGCATATTATTTACTTTTAATATTTGTAGTATTTAAAAAATTAATGTATTGCAAAATAATTGAAAAATTCGCTGCAAAAATGAAGGGCGTCTTGTGGAGCACTTCTGTTTCACACATGACAATAAAAGGCTGAGCACAAGCTGGTCCCGAATAAATTATTTAATTAATTAAAATAATGACAATTGTGCAAGTGCATAATTACATTTTTTACTTTGTACATGTGCATTGTGGGATTTAAATCCAAGTGGCTCAAGTGTTTTGACTGCATTCACCACAAGCTAAACATTCGTTTAGATCCATTTAATGATCATTTTAAACCATTAAAATTTGTATGTCTACAGACCTACAAATAGACTTTTGTAGAAGTTTGAAGCATTATAAAAACAAAGCAAATCTATAATTTTCCTACAGTTTTTGAGCTGCTGAACATGACTTTTATCAAAAAACAATAATCTTTTTATTAAGAGTTTCAATAATGTTGTAACATGTAGGCAGGCAGGACAGGCAGACAGGGACAAGGCCTGTGAGGCAGCTACAGGGCAGAGGAGACAGAGTTTTGAGCTGTGGCCGCTGTACAGGAATCAGGAGGGAGCGGCTCAGAGGGCAGAGCCGTGGAAGGCTCGTGGAGCGAAGCCGTGGAAGGCTCGGGCATTGGCCATGACGGGGGGCTGTGGAAGGGTAACAGTCTCCATGGCCGTGAGCACAGACAGTGATGAGGGAGCGACCTCCATGGTCATGGGCTCTGGCATTGATGGGGGAACAGCCTTTGTGGCTGTGAGGATAGGAGGGGACAAGGGAACGACCTCTGTGGTCATGGACTTAGGCAGTGACAGGGAAACGGCCTCCGTGGACGTGAGCACTGGCAGCGACTGGGGAGTAGGGGCCCTTCTTCTCCTCTTCAGGACGACCATGAGCACAGCTGTGGGAGAATTGGAAGGCGGAGCCATGGGAGGCTTGAGGGAGTACGTTTCGAGGACCACCGAGGCTGGGGAGCAAGTGGTCTCTGTTGAAGGGAGCTCGGAGACCACTGGATCTATAGTGACAGGTGTGGACACTATGACAATGGACTCTGGCGTAGAGGTGGACTCTGGATGGTGGCAACCGTAGGAGTGCTGGCACACTCCATTCCTACAGTTAAGATAGATCCACTCAGCAGCAAGGCATAATCAATCAATTCCTTCAAAGTCCATGTGATTTGGCATTGAGGCAAACAAGACTTGATAGGCTCTTCTAGTCCAAAACAGAAAACGTCTTCAACGCAACATCAAAGTTTACTTCATTGGCCAAATTGCAAAAGTCCACCTCAAAATTCTCTAGGGATCAATTCACCTGGCGGAAATGCAGGAGTGCATCTGATTGGTTTGTGTTGTGGTCGAGTATTCTGTAACATATAGGCAGGCAGGACAGGCAGACAGGAACAAGCAAGGATGAGACAATGGTGAGAACCCAAGTGCAGTTTTATTTTAGAAAGTGCAATAAATCCAAAAACTCGCGAGTATTGACGCTGACTACCACCCCTGGAGTCGCAAGATCGAATCCAGTGTGTGCTGAGAGACTCCAGCCATGTCTTCTATTTCCAACCAAATTAGCCCAGTTGCTAGGGAGGGTAGAGTCACAGGGTTAGTGGTTCTCGCTCTCAATGGGGCTCGTAGTAAGTTGTGTATGGATCGCAGAGAGTAGCACGAATCTCTGCAGTGTCATGCATAACGAGCCACGTGATAAGATGTGCGGATTGACTGTCTCAGAAGTGGAGGCAACTGAGAATTGTCCTCCGCCACTCGGATTGAGGTGAGTAACCGTGCCACCATGAGGACCTAAAAAGTAGTGGGAATTGGGAATTCCAAATTTGGAGAAAAATTTATTTTTTAATTGGCTTTAAATATTTAACACAGATCTAGTAATCTGCTGAAATTGGCAAAAATAACCAATCAAACTATTATCTCACAAACATAATTTAAAAAGCATAACTTAATGAAGACTCTGGCACTGATATAAACTTCACTTACAATGTGTACTTAAAAGAAGGATTGTCCATTGTTTTTTTCTGCAGTGCATTTCATGTAAAGCTGCCAATCAAGAATGAAATGGCGATAAATAACTAATTTGTGTGTTCCTCATCTCTAGATTATTAATTTAGATCAACATCAATGCAGATAAAAAACATGCATACATTGTAGAAATGAAAAGAGCCACGTTGATTAGACTGTCTGACTGACAGCCTATTATGTAAGGGTTGGTTCGGCTCATGAAACTGGTCGCTCAATCAGTCCAAAGTAACGAGATGCAAAGAATACTGTAAACAAATCCACCATTTGGACTCGGTATGGGTTTAGCTTGGACAAGTGCGTGGGACAAAAAGCACCTTTTTAAAGAGTGTGGGGACGTGTATACATACTGTTTATTAACCCTCAGATTAGGGGTTATCTGCGGTCTTCCTTTTCTTCTGCTTTCAATCTTGTTTTCTTAATTGAGCAATTATATGATTTGGCGACAAAAAACAGCCATTTCGCTTCTTTTCAGTTCCACCCAAGCTTCCAGTTTCAAAAGGAAATATGTCAACAGGACAACTGCACTTGTTAAGTGATTTCATTGGGTCTTTATTAGTATCATTAATAACATGTGTTTTCATATTCACAGATGCATTTGACCGTGAATACAAAATGGCATATGACCGTATGACCCCCAGCCAGGTCAAGATGACCCACAATTGTGACCGACCACCCAGTGCTGGAGTAATGGAGTGCAGGAGAACTTTTGGGTTGCCCACTCTGTGATTCACCTTCAGTTTTTCAGTAATAATCTTATTCCTCCCGCTTTCCTTGCATCCATCACATAGAACAAGGCATCCAGAGATCTTAGAAGTCCAAGGCCCAGCCAAAGAAGAAATAAAACTCTTTTATTCATTTATTCATGTGAGCTTAAACATTCAGTATAACCAAAGCTACCTCTGGCTCCCATGAGGTCCCAGGCGAGACAGTTCCTGGATGTCTGTGTGACTTGTACACTGCCTGTGAATATACAACTTTCTCTCATCTGTGATCATGTCCTTTACCTTGTATTTTCCCCTTGACATTACCTTGCTCATGCTCATCTGCCTAACGTCTTGATCCTCCTTAGAAGCTTTGGGCCACATTCAGATGCTCTAGCTCACCTCAGGTAAACTTGAGTTCTGAGGTCTTTGTAGATTAGGAGCAATAGCTTGTGCTTCGGTCATTCCATCGCTCTTTAGATCACATAGAATGAATCTTGGAGTGGACTTGGGACCAGTAGCTGTAGAACAATCAAACTTCAGTCATGCTTAGTATGTATCATGTAGAAGCACAATGAGCAAAACACATATTCTGCTTTCAGCCTTCTATGGACACTTGTATATGTCACGTACAAAGAGACTCATGTGTACATAGTCTATTATAATTTTGTAATATATTTGTAATATACAGTTATATTTTAAGACTGGAATTTGTTATAACTGACATGTCTCCATTTCTAAAGAGTATGCTGTGCATTGTGTATAGGTTTCACTTTGAACGTGTGGTGTTTGCTCTCCTGGTCCCGGAGACCAGTTGTATGATGACTGTCAGTGACACTGTCATTTTAACGCTTGGACCAAATATTAATACATCAATTATGAGACAGTTTACATGGTGAGAAATACGTTTCATGGGATTTTGAACTGAGAAATGAATTATTGTGAGACAGGCAAATCATGTAAGTCCCGTATGGAGACAAACAGGGTATACAAAGTTATAAAGTATAAAAAGTTAAAGTAAATGGTAAAAATGGACTATTAATATGATATGATTAAGTCAGCGTTTTACATCCAGTTACAACATTTACAGAATAATTTTTATATTTTGAACATTGTTTTACATTACATGATGCATAAACATGGATTTCCATGGTTAACATACTTTAATAAAAAGTTTCAGGAAGCGTCAGAGCATACAAGCACTTGTTTAGACAATTCTAACTATGTTCAAAATAAACATACAGTAACTGGAACTATTGGTTTAATACTCAAATTGTTTTAATACTCTAATTCTTGTTTCCTGGTGACGTTTTTTGACGATGCATTTTTGAGTCTGTTTGCTTCTAAATGCTAGTTTTAAATGCTTCTGACAAGTGCAGTTTACCATTCTAAAATTAAATAATATTTATACATGTAAATGTAATAATACACAATAATTCATTGCTGTTTATGCCCTAAGTGAGAAAAGTACAACAGACAATACTGCCCTAAACATTTTGAAATAAAAAATATTTGCAAAGACTATTAATTTGTTTATCATCCTGATGCTGTTAAACTTCAAAAATACAATTAACACTGCTGTTAATGTTTAAGCAGATTTTATATCACCTGCTTTTTATATCCATATGACATGGTAGTGGAAAAAAGACTGACTTGTTTCATAAAAAGCTAATTTAAAACCGTTATTGTGGAAGTTTTTTTTTTTATTTTTTTTTTAAATAATTTTATGTTATAGGGCATTGTGCTTTACATACTTCTTGTAACTTCTATTTATATTTGTACATATCATTTTGTCAGATCTGAGCCGGATCTATAAAAATGTTTATAACTGTAAATAAACACACTCAAACTGGCTCCGGTATGTTTGTGTTTCTATAAATGGTTTGTTAATTTACAAGAAAGTGAGACACGCCACATTTGAAACCCCATTTATTTTTGTGCAGAACTGACGAGAATATTTACAATGAACAACTCTCAAGAAAGACATCAATACAGTGTATGACATTCAGCAGAACATCCTCTCTATTTAACATTCTTCAAACAGCAACGTGACATTTGTATGGAAATTCACACCTGTTTGTATCAGAATAAAATTTATCAAAAGTCTTTTGATTCTACTTTTACTGTACGTTGAAAAAAAGTTAATCATATTTTACATACAGCACAAGATCTGCATATAAAACGCTTGCTAATGAAATGGTTTTCACAGTTACAAAAATAATTCCATTGCAGAATATTATTAAATTACATAATTTACAATAAATTCACATTTTTTTCAAATTTTGTGATTTCTGCATACATGTTGAAAAGAAGAATTCACTCATACTGTAGCTATCTTAAAATCCACAACATCAAATAATACAATCACAATTTAAAATTCATCAAAATAAATTTGGAAACAACTTTTATTATGGAAAAAAATTAAAGGGACATTTCCAGTTTTCACCAGGTGACAATCTTTGTGATTCTGTTTGTTGACAACTGTGTGTTTTGCATGCTTTTCTTGGTAGAAATCCAGATAGAAGTAAATACTTCAATTACATCACCCTCAGATTTTTTCCATTTTAATAGTTCATTTAATGTGGAAACTGATCATGTGTTCCGTGATGTCAACAAGACAGTAAGGTGTCCCATTTGCAATTTAACAGTTCAAAACAGGACTCAAGAGTGCTTCCCCATGAAGCCTCAATACCCTTTTTCAAAGCCAACACTGGTGCGGACCTCACAGCAGTCCATTTAACGTTATATTACCATAATGTGGACTTAGAGGGTATCATTTTGGACAGGGCCGTTGACTACTTACTGTGACACATTACATTAATGAGGATTTCATTTTAAATGAACAGTTTACCCAAAAATGAAAATTCATGTTGTTGCAAACCCGTTTGACGTATCTTTCTTCCATAGAACACAAAAGTAGATGTTAGCCTTACATTGTTTTCCATACAATGAAAAAGAAATGTGACTGAGACTAACATACTGTCTAAAATCTTGTTTTGTATTCAATGAAAGAAAGTTATACAGGAATAGAATAACATAAGTGTGAGTAAATGATGACAGAACACCTCACTGAGTCCAGGGATGCTTTAAATACATAATACTTTATATGTAAAGTGACAGTTCAGAGCATTTCTAATGGAGACACATGACATGAGAGTCCCCATTCAGTGCTGGCTGAATGTTAAGGTGAATCAAAACTGTTAGATGGACACGGGACATATAATGATCCGATCCTCCAGCATGACACTGAGCACCAGGAACACAAAGTAGAGGACGAACATGGTGAATCCCAACACTTTATTCATCCTCCATTTACAGGCAGCGATGGAGATGATGACAAAGAGGAGCATAATGAAGAGCAGCACAATGGCACAGAAGAGCCCATTACTGCTCACAGTCACCGGGGCCAGCGAATGACATAGCGAGAACATCAGCCAGGGCACCGGCAGCCTGTAAGAGTGAGAAAGTATTTGGATACTTAAGCCACTCTTAAAAAATGCCTTTAAAATTTTCAAACCAAATGGCATTTATTTTAAGATAGCACAGGTACACTTTTCAAGCAAAGAAAATAAGTTTACATATTGATTACTTACAAAACTCCAATATGTATGAATTGGCTTACCCCATAGTGATGTCAAATATGTTGCTGCCCACAGAACTTGAGACAGCCATGTCTCCCAATCCTTTACGAGCCACAATCACACTGGTGATAAGATCAGGAATGGATGTTCCTGCAGCCAGAATCGTCAGACCCATGATCTCCTCTGAGATGCCGATGGTCTCACCCACCTAGGAAAGAAAATAATGATGAACAATGTGCACTATGAAGCAGTATTTTTACTTTGATCATCAATGTATCAAACAGGACCAGAACTACAGTGGCCCAAAAAAGTATTTTGACACTTATGCCCTACTTACAAATGTTTGAATGTATTGTATTAGATAATAAAATATCAAACCAAGTGACATCTGAAAACAAATGATCTTAGACCTTTTCTCAATACTGAATTAACGTTCTTTTTTTTTTTTGCAATTTCAAATTAACGGTATATTCAGGGTTCAATACCAGTTAAGCACAATCAACAGCATTTGTGTCATGTTGATTACCACAAAAATGTATTTTCACTCGTCCCTACTTTTAATAAAAGCTAACATCAAGGTTACAGTGAGGTACTTACAATGGAAGTGAATGGGGGCAAATTATGGAGGGTTTAAAGGCAGAAATGTGAAGCTTATAATTTTATAAAGGCACTTGCATACATTTTTCTGCTAAATCTTGTGTTATTTAAGCTGTAAGGTTTTTTACAGTCATTTTAGGGTTTTAAGGGTTGTTGGCATTACATCGTCATGGCAACAAAGTTGTACAATTGGATATAACTACACAGAAAAGGTTAGTAAGTGATTTTATTGCACTGAAATCATGTTTACACCCATATTGTTTGTGTCTTGTGGCTATACTTTTAAAGCAGTGAGTATTTTAATGTTCAGAAATTGAACCCCATTCACTTCCATTATAAGTGCCTCACAGCAACCCAGATTTGTACTTTTTTTTATATTTTTGTGGTAATCAACATTATGTGACAAATGCTGTTGATTGTGCTTAACTTGTATTAAACCCAGAATATTCCTTAAAGTTCACATAGGTGCATTAGCAGTGTAACCACAGGTGTAGTTCATCATATTAACCATAGATTATGTTCCACTAACATTTTCATTTTAAACTGTATCTGTTGTTTAATCATTATAAATCTGTTATAATCTGTTGTTCTATAATCATAAATCAATTGAACTTCTTTTTTCTTTTTTTATATAAATCCACTTGATACGATATTTTGTTATCTAATGCATATACATACATTTTAAGTGTGGCTAAAGTGTCAAAATACTTTTGGGGGGCACAGTATTTAAAAACAGTGGTTTCTACACAGACCTGATGTGCCCACCACACCATAAGATAGGAAAATATTGCAATCCATACTATAGAGCCAAGGAAGGTGATGGCAAAAAACTTCTTTGAAGCCTGTGAAAAAAAATCAACAGTAAGATCAGAGGGTCCCACTATAATATCAGGTGTCTTTAACTACTATGTACTTACACATTTGATACAATGAACTTATTATACACATTCATGTTGTTACATTGTAATTACATTTATCGTACCTGCATTTAATTACATTTGTAGTTTCACTGATATCCTTACCCCTAACCCAACCAACCATTACCTAATTCTAACTGTAAACCAATCCCTAACACTACTGCTACCCCTACTCCTAAACCTACCTGTACCTCAACCTCAGAAGCAGCAAATGTGAATCTTGCAAGAATTTTGCAGAACATCAAGAAGTTACACAGTAAATACATTGTATTATATGCATTTGAATGTTACTACATAGTAGTTAGAGATTACTAATATCAAGTGGGACCTTTCAGAATATACAACATGCATGTCAATGCTATCAAATGTCCTCACAATGGTGCAAATATAGGGTGAATACAGGTAACATGTAACACTGAAGTTTTTGTAATTAAATATTTCATCATGTTTACTCTTTTTTTGTGGCGATAACATACTTTACATATTTCAGATGGTATTGTGTGAGAGCTAAGGCATTCGCCATTCAAAAAAATGGTCAGAAACCATCCCCATTACCTGTATTCAGCCAACAAGAAAAACATTGCTAATCATGTGATTGTGCATATTGGAATGTTTCATTTGGTACTCACAGGGTTTCTGACGTCTGGAACTGTCAGCCACAATGGGAACACGATGGGCAGCAGACACAAATACGTGGCTTGTTTACGTATGGTGTCTGGCCATTCTAATGACAGAGGTTCCTCATTGTCCTCATCTTCTTCAGCTTCATTTTCATCATCATCACTGTCCTCATTGC
Source organism: Moxostoma hubbsi (assembly GCA_032164185.1). Lineage (NCBI taxonomy): Eukaryota > Metazoa > Chordata > Actinopteri > Cypriniformes > Catostomidae > Moxostoma > Moxostoma hubbsi. The sequence continues at coordinate 21,110,572 of JAVLUX010000027.1, forward strand.
TGTCTTCATCGCTGTCATCTTCATCACTACTCTCTGAGTCATCTGAACCTCCAGGCTTCTCTGATCCACCTCCTGCTGCAGTATCCCCTTCCTTAACACAGAAACAGACATAAGTGAAAAAGATAATACCAAAAATGTGATTCACTGACTTTAAGAAAAGAAACAGTTCACCCAAAAATAAAATTATGTCATTGTTTACTTACCTTCATGTCATTCCAAACCTGCATGACTGTGGAACACGAAAGGTGACTTTTTTTTTTAAAGAATTTCCTGGCCTCTCTTTTCCATGTACAGTATGAATGTGACAGAGTACTAGAGCTGTCATGCTCCCAAATGAATAAAAAGTACCATACAAGTATTGCCAAAATGTTTTACACAACCTATAATCCAAGTATTCTGTAGCCATACATAAATGTAAAAATTTTTAAATTGCTATTCCTGATAATCTTCATCTCCAGTGATCTGTTAACCATTGCTACATGATGAGTCAATGCACCATTTTGTGAATGAATCATTCAGACCTGGTTTTGTTAACTGAATCAATTGATTCTAGATCCGACTCAAAAGAACAATTTGTTCATGAATCGGACATTGCTTTGAACACTAATGAAGTCTAATGAATGCACCAGGGCGAATATCAAGGTTTTCACTTTTCAGTGAATGACGGCTTACATTTCTTTTAATTCATCACACAGTCACAATCACATGGCTTTAGAGGACATGGACAATAGTGCACTAATTGTTTGGATTACATTTATGATATGATTTAATTATTTATGGTGCTTTTTTGTAATTTTGGAGCTTGACCAACCCAGTCCACTTTCACTTTATTATATGGAAAATAGTGGCTGGGATAATAATGACAGGAGATATATTTTTGGGTGAACTATTGATTAATATAAACCACATACTATGATGGGCAGATTGGATTTACAACAAGGTAAGGATTCGACAAGTTCATTAAAAGCACACAAGTGTGACAGAGCCAGTTTCTCTTCTTCCAGACTGTTTTTGAGATGCAGGAAAGGGCCCACCTTTTGTGCCTCAGGTTTTTGATTGGCGCCTTCTTCCTTGGTTGCATGAGCTGTGTCTTTGGAATCCTTGGGCTGCTCCATCTGATTACCTACTGAGATGGTTTTTGTTTGTTTTTTGAACCACAAAAAGAAAGCACAAGTATTGAAATCCACAATCAATCAAGATTGCAGTTACTTTAGAAATTAAGCAAAACTACAACTACAACTCTCTCAGATTTGGAGTGAAGATTTCCTCAATAGGAGTGAGGCACTTCTTATTGAACAATATCACTTTATCATTTGGCTACAATTTCAAACGCAACAGTTGCGGAACAGCATAATACTCAGTGATTCCAAGCCTCTCATATTTAATTCATGAGATAGAGCTTGGTCATTATGTCAGCTAATGTGTAAAACAGCTCTCGAGTAGAAACAAAAGGTGGAAACATGGAATGCAGGATGCTGTGTAGAGGGCAAAACAGGCCAAACTCCTGGCAGTGTGCCCTCTCTTTATACCTTTCATCCAGCACACAGCAGGTGTGTTACCGCTTGTGGAAATGCAACATTAATAACTGTTTTGAATATGCAACAGAGCTCATCTGGGAGATACGACAATCCATAGAGCTGTCAATAAAGCTCTGTGCAATCATAATATAACAGACTGAGATTATAAGATCTCACCTTCACCAGATTTTTCGATCTTTTTGCTCTCTACTTTCCCCCGTGCCATGTCGTTCAAAATGTGAGCCTTGTCTTTAAATTTCGCTGCAAACCAGGAAAGGAAGAATATAGCTGTGATATTTTTCTTGAATATACTTGACTGATACTGTCAGGGTCAACAATGACAATAACACACATTTCAAAAATCCTGATTATACAGACATTATACAAAACTATGATGTCATTTCCTCACATTTCACAGGCTACTACAACACAGCAATCACATCACAAGAATGACGTCACAAAAACTAATCCCTTACCTTTACATTCCAAAGAGCTTCTAGCTCTTGCATCGCCATTAAACACTGACTCTAATGAGTAAAAGTAGATTCATATACAATAAATGCCATGCATGGTGAATGTCACAAATCTTCCTCAAATTTCCTTTAAAAACACTTTTATGTGCATTGATTTTCTTTTCTTTTTGTTCCCTTCTCTCCCAATTTGGAATGCCCAATTCTCACTAGGGAATTCATTCCAATTCATAGGTCCTCGTGGTGGCGCGGTTACTCACCTCAATCAAGAGTAAAGCGAGAACCACTAATCACAACCACAAGGAGGTTACCCCGTGTGACTCTAACCTCCCTAGCAACTGGGCCAATTTGTTTGCTTAAAAGACCTGGCTGGAGTCACTCAGCATGCACTGGATTCGAACTTGCTTCTCCAGGGGTGGTAATCAGCATCTTTACTCACTGAGTAAATTCATTTCATTATTCATAATTTTCATAATTTAAAAATCTTATATCACTGTACCAAGAATGAGATTTTTCTCACATAACAGTAAGGACAACAGGAATTTTTGCCTTAAAGTAATCCAATTTTCATGACAATAAAAATGTTCATGTCACAATGCAAAAAATTTAATAAAAAAAATAAAATAAATACAAAATTAAAATGTAATGGCCCTAAAATAGGCTTCATGTTCTTTATGCAAAATATAATTTCCTTTTTATTTTAGGGTAAAATATGACCCAAACTTTTCTTTGTGAGTATTTATTTCACCCAAAATACTGACAAGCAAGATGGTTACAGGGTGTATTAAGGCAGTGTATGTCAGGTCCTTTCAACTTAGTTGTTAAGTTCTGGTCACTTTAACTTTATTAAACCCAATGTAGATTGCCGCAACCTATGAATGAATAGTACAAACGAACCTTGAAAGTTGTTTTAGTAACCGCAGCCTGTAATTGAAAGGGGGCCCTATCACAATAACAGGATTGAGCAGAAGGAGCCTGGCTCTGATCCAGCCTTTAGCAGCTCAATCAAAAGCTGCTTAATAAGATGGAGCAGCATAGGGCTGGGAGGATGTGTTGGGACCCTGAGAGTGCAGGTGCTGCACAACCTCCTGAAGACAGACTGAAGGTCAATCAGCCATAGCAGAATGCAAAATGAATAAGAAATATTTACGATTTTTTACGTTTTGCATCTCTAGGTCACTAATCCAAACAGCAAATTTGTGACTGACCATGTGACTGACTTAGTTCAAACGGTCAGATTTTCTTGCTTCCATGAAAGAACACTAGATGTTTGGGACACTAACAGATCATTCTGGGGTAACATAGATGATCAAGTTTTATATAGACAATGCCAGCTCAAGTGCATGCTATTATTTAACCAAATGGGAGGAACATTTTAATTTAACTTTTCACTCAAATTGTTATGCTGATAATATAATTTGTCATTTTAAAAAAGTAAAAAAAAAAAAAATGTACAGTTAAAAACAAATAAACAAATAAATACATAAATAAAAATATATGGTCTCAGACTTTTGGATCCCACTATATATTTATAGTTTTTTTAGGATGATGTTTGTATAGCTCACAATAGGGGGTCCCATTTTTCATGACGCATTTGTTGTTATTTTAACATCATTAGTTTCACACACCATTTCACTGGGACACACATGGAACTTGAAAAAACTACAATGTATGTTTAAATGGCGACACACATTGATGTGACATGACAATGTCATAGAGCCATTGCAGTAAGCCCATCCCTCCTCTCACTTCTATGAATCACTCTCCACTCCACAGACTGAGAAAGAGCTATTTATCTTCTTAGTATCAATCTGGACTTAGTGCTGTCATCATATGGAACACACAATGCTAATCCACTTGTACTGGGAGAAGGACAAAGGGACTCTCCTGCTACACTTCTGAAGTTTATACAACAGTTGTCTGAGGGAATATATTAAATGATTTGATATTTTGATCTTTCTACAATTTTATGCAATTATTGACTTTTATACAATCATAAACTTAGTTTTAATATTTGATTACAAAAGATTTCTCACAAAAGTGAAACTGTGGAATCTGAAGCTTAAAGAATGAGCAATTTCAATATTTAGTTCTGGAGATATAGCAATTTTGAGTCCCTCTCTTATGTCTCAATCAATTAATTTTCTCCAGCAAATCATTCGCTTGTAAAAGTAAAAGATGGAAATAATATGAATCTTCAAGAAGGGAATAATATGAGTCTTAAAAAAAGAGAGCTCTCCATCTTTAGCATATATTTTTTTCAGGCCATTTAATATTTACATTCTCTTAAAAACTCATTTGTAAGACTAATCTGCTCTTTCAGTATGCATTCACAAAATTATCTCAAGAGGAAAATTCACCCAAAAATATCAATTCTGTCATCATTTAATTCACCCTCATTTTGTTATCAAACCCTTATAACTATCACTCTCCCATGGAACAGAAAAGGAGATGTTAGGAAACATGTTAGCCTCAGTCATCTCTCACTTCCATTGTATGGAAAAGATTAAATGAAAGTGACTGAGTCTAACCTTCTGCCTAACATTTCCTTTTGTGTAATCCAGGTTTGGAACAACATGAGAGTGATTACATGATGACAGAATTTGTTTAGTTTTTTTTGTCAGCTATCTCTGTAAACCACCAGAAATGTAAACATGCAAAGGAGGAATCTAGAATGCTTTGTGCAATGATTGCTTTATGAGTTCTCACAATGAGGACACAGACACTGAAGTGCTCTTACCCTCTCCAAGAGGATCCAGTGTGTGAATCATCAGCTGGAAGATGGTGTTCCTCATGGTACTGTTGTGTAGAGAAGCAGAACTGCCCCCACGCTGCAAAGTGGGCTTCAGCTACACAATACGAGAAAATGCTCATGCTAAATAATCATGTGAAGAAAATGAACTTTTGCATTTGCAAGGAATAGAATTAATACACAAATGGAGAAAATAGATATAATAAATTGTTAAATCTCATATGCTACTAACTGTAAATTAATAATCTCATCTTGATATGACAGCAAATATACATCAAATCATTTCATGGCTATGATCTGTGTATCTGATACATCTACATTACTTTTAAAAGGTGATGAGTGTGATTTGTTCGATTTTTTGGAGGGGGGGAGGGGTTGGGGGGGTTCAGGAAACTTGTTTGAAAACAGATCTTATTTTTGCAATTCCATTTCAGTGACACTAGTGATGCTTAAATGACCAACTTCACCTTCAAATGAATATTTAGCTTTTTCAGTTCTGCCCACAAATCAGATTGAGGTCAGTAATGGCCACTCCAATACCTTGACTTTGTTGTCCTTAAGCCATTTTGCCACAACTTTATAGGTATGCTTGGGGTCATTGTGGAAGACCCATTTGCGACCGAACTTTAAATTCCTGGCTGATGTCTTGAGATGTTGCTTCACTATATTCACATAATTTTCCTTCCTCATGATGCCATCTATTTTGTGAAGTGCACCAGTCCCTCCTGCAGCAAAGCACCCCCACAACATGACGCTGCCACCCCCATACTTCACGTTTGGAATGGTGTTCTTCGGCTTGCAAGCCTCACCATTTTTCCTCCAAACATAACGATGGTAATTATGGCCAAAAAATTTCATTTTTGTTTCATCAGATGTCACGGTCTTATCGGTTGTGATTGTAAGATTATGAACACCTGGTTTGGATGGGCTGTGGGTATTTAAATGCCTGTTTGGCACCTGGGTAGGGCCGATGCTCATTGTTCTTTTCTGTCTTTTTACAAGAATAGGGATGTGACAGGGGCCATTGGATTCAGAACTCTACCATCATGAGATCTTCGTTTTGTCTCATCTACCTCGAAGCCATGGATGATCTGATCGGCGTTTGAAAGTCTTGTTTTTATTAATTTCGTTATGTTTTTCCATAGAGTTTTGTAATAAATACATACTTTGTATCCGTATCTATTTTGTAATCGCCCTTTTTTGTTGCATTTACGGGCCGAACTGTAACATCAGACCAGAGGAAATTTCTCCAAAAAGATCTTTGTGCACTTGCAAACTGTAGTCTTGCTTTTTTATGGCAGTTTTGGAGCACTGGCTTCTTCTTTGCTGAGCAGCCTTTCAGGTTATGTCGATATATGACTGGTTTTACTGTGGATATAGATACTTGTCTACCTGTTTCCTCCAGCATCTTCACAGGGTCCTTTTCTGTTGTTCTGGGATTGATTTGCACTTATTGCACCAAACTACATTCTTCTCTAGGAGACAAAATGAATCTCCTTCCTGAGCGGTATGATGGCTGCATGGTCCCATGGTGTTTATACTTACATTTATGCATTTGGCAGCCGCTTTTATCCGTGCTAAAGAACACAATGATGGTGGCTGTGGGGATCGAACCAGCACCCTTCTGATTAATATTTATGTGTTTTAGCCCACAAAGCCACCACCACTCCAACCTGTTACTTGCATACTATTGTTTGTACAGATGAACGTGGTACCTTCAGGCATTTGGAAATTAATCCCAAGGAAGAACCAGACTTGTGGAGGTCCACAATATTTTTCTGAAGTCTTTGCTGATTTCTTTTGATTTTCCCATGATGTCAAGCAAAGAGGCTTGAAGATAGTTTGAAGATAGGCCTTAAAATACATCCACAGGTACACCTCCAATTCAGTACAACTCCTATCAGAAGCTAACTGGCTAATTGTCTAAAGGCTTGACATCATTTTCTGGAATTTTCCAAGCTGCTTAAAGGCACAGTTAACTTAGTGTATGTAAAGTTCTGACTTCAACTGTACATGTTTTGACAAAAAAATTAATGCAAGTGCTTAAATAAAATGATAAGCTTCACATTTCTGCCTTTAGCCCCTCCAAAAATTGGCCACATTCACTTTATTTGTCTCCATTCTCTTCCATTGAAAGTGCCTCACTCTATCCTTTATTTTTGCTTTTTTTTTAAGAAAAGGAGGGATGAGTCAAAATTAATCATCAACATTATGCCACAAATGCTGTGGATTGAGATTGTATTTAACCCAGAACATTCCTTTAAGCAGAGGACTGCATATTTTAATCTAATGCTTTACATTACCTTTAATCGATTCATGTCTTCTGGTTCAGGTGGCCTGTTGTCTTCACCTGAGGTCCCATTGTCCTGTGTGTAACAACAGTTTGAAACATTACAGAGCGCATTACCCACCAATCTGACCTTTGATTTCCTTTGAAGTGTTTTCTGCCAGACTTTCACCTCTTTTTGGAGATTAAAGGTGACTAGACTGCAGCACAGTTGATGAAACATACTGTATATTCATGTCATCAGAATGAAATGGGGCCATTATGAGTGAAACTAGTTGTGGCATAGCAGAGGGCGGGGCTGGGTCGTGATTCCGCACACCTGGCCCTTAATCAGGCTAATCAAGCCTCAGAGAGGGATAAAGGCCGACTGGAAGCTGCAGTGCGACAGAGAGAGATTTATGGACAGCTGTCCGACACCTTTGTGTGTTTGTCTTTTTGTTTCAGTTTCATATTAAACTATTATTAATATTGTCAAGCCGGTTCTCGCCTCACCTTCCATGAATTCCTTTACACTAGTAAACTAGTGGTTTATACCAAACATGTACACCTGTATGCTTATGGTTTTTGTCATACTACTATAATCTGTATTGATACTGTGTAAATATCAGTGTAATGGGTAAAGGATAGGCAAGGAAGAAACAGGAACCGGCAGAAAAGTTACTGTAAACTTTAATGACAAACTCAACTTAAAACAACATAAAACATAACAGCGGCCACGTGTGTCTCTCTCTCTCACAAACTGGCGCTCCTGGCTTGTCTTTATCCCCCTCCCAGCTGATTATGACAATTCTGCACCGGCCGTGTGTTGTCACGGCACAGCCACACCCTCCTCCTCATCACAATAAGCAATCAGATCTAAACAACTTTTCAACAAATCTTCCTGTTTTTCTGACAGAAAATGGAAATACCAGTGGATAGTATTCTACAAAAATAACATATTGAATAACTTCATTTTTTTAAAATAATACAGCAAATAAGCAATCTTTATAGTCTGCTGGAGGGCCATTTGATTTCTATATCATACCTATATGATCATATACACCAATCAGCCACAAAATTAAAACCACCTACCTAATAAACGGCGCCAACCCACATATCAGTATAGCATTCTGAGATGCTATTCTTTTCACCACAATTGTACAGTGTGGCATTTGGAGTAAATTCTAGAGACTATTGTGCATGAAAATCCCAGGAGATCAGCAGTTACAGAAATAGTCAAACCAGCCCGTCTGGCATCAACACTCATGTTACAGCCCAAATCACTGAGATAAAAAAATTTCCCATTCTGATGGTTGATGTGAACATTATCTGAAGCTCTTGACCCATACCTGCATGATTTTATGTACTACACTGCTGCCACACGATTGGCTGATTAGATAATCTCATGGATGATTGTTGGTGCCAGATGGCCTGGTTTGAGTATTTGAGTTTGTAGCTGCTGATCTCCTGGGATTTTCACAAACAACAGTCTCTAGAATTTACTCAGAATGGTGCCAAAAACAAAAAATATCCAGTGAGTGTCAGTTCTGTGGACAGAAATGCCTTATTGATGAGAGAGGTCAACAGAGAATGGCCAGACTGGTTCAAACTGACAAAGTCTACGGTAACTCGGATAACCATTTTTGTGGAGAGAAGCATAACATCTCAGAATGCTTTGGTGGCATGAGGGGGACCTACACAATATTCGGCAGATTGTTTTAATGTTGTGGCTGATCGGTGTATTTCATAGATATGCATATATGATTTGCTATTCAAAATTGGAATCCATGCATTAGATTAACATCACATCTTGAATTAAGATACTATAGATGGCTGTGATCCATACCGATAGATATGTCTTTTTTTAGTTAGAATATTTGCAGCAAATCCAAGCCTGAATTACATAGAAAAAGAAATAAAACTGAATTCTACTTCATTTTACAAAATTAAAATAGACTATTTCATTCGAAATGGATGAATATAATATAAGAAATTGTGGCATTGGCACACATGAGCACCCAAATATATCAAATATATAACATTCTGTATGTTCTGTTTCTATTGTTCGGGCTGCACTTGGTAATCATCTGTGATAGATTCAATCCAGTGGGTTTAGTTTGACTGAGATTTGGGTCCTCTGGGTCCAGTAAGCCTTCTTACACTATAAAAGCTTCAATCACTCTTATCAGATTTAAACACTCTATATGTTACACAGTTGGTACATCACAGCAGACCCTCAGAGGATTAAGTGAGTGTCTTTGCTTCAGAGGCCCTGAGCTTCATCATCTTGCAGCCCAAGAGACATGTCAATGATACAAACTGAGACCACATGTCAATGATACAAACTGAGCAGGGTATTTCATATATCAAGTTTTGACCAATCCATCATAAAAAGGGTGTTTTGCAGTCTGTGGATGTACAGCATTCCATGTTTATGTTTAGTGTGTACTCTATGTGTGTAGTGTTACTTTATATATATATAATATCACATGAGCAAGAGTGCGATGTGGCCCTACATCAGCACTGCTGTGATTCGGCCGCAGTCACAAGGCCACGGGCCGAGTGCCGTAGGTAATCAGTTTTGCATTTGATCATGGAAGTACTTTCTTACGCGACGGATCAGAATCGTTGCTGGTTCAAACCAAATGATGCATCCAAGCCTCTATTAGTAATTCAAAAATGTCACTTCATAAATAGTATCACGGCTTGTGTTGTTTCGAACAAGTTATTGGTTAAAAAGGATGTATGTGTGTGTGTGTGTGTGTGTGTGTGTGTGTGTGTGTGTGTGTGTGTGCGTGTGTGGGTGTGTGTGAGAGCGAGAGAGAGAGAGAGAGAGAGAGAGAGAGAGAGAGAGAGAGAGAGAGAGAGAGGCGGAGTGTGTGCGATCACCTGTTGCCACACCCAGAGATGCTGTCAGCTTTCTGACGGTCAGCTTTTTCAGTGGAAAAATAGCATCGAATCGGGGGTATTTCTCCCTATTTCACAATAGCCGGTGCGAAAGAGTCAATCACTATAAAACCGCAATGTCCTCCGCCATTTTAAACAGCACCCATTGTGTAATTAAGCAGTCTGTTGTGATTATGCAGCCATCATACTCAGGAAGGAGATGCATTCTGTCTCCTAGAGGTTAAAGTAGTTAAAAAAAAAAGTGCAAAACTATTCCAGAACAACAGATAAGGACTGTGACGAGGAAGAGGGTGAGCCAGGCCATGTGTTTGCAAGGCCGGCCCCAAATTGGGCTAATCAGAGGAAGAAGGCTGAGCCGGATGCAGCAGTTCAGGAGAGCGAGAGCCACATGCACCTGCCATATGTGTGTTTATATTTGTGTCTTTTGATTAAGTTTCCATAAAAATATTACTTGACACTATGTCCGGTTCCCTCCTCTTCATTGCGATTTACACTGCTCTCAGTCCAAGAACAAGCTTTTTTTATTTATGATTGCCAGCGCACAGATCATATTCATCATCAGCACTATGTATTAGTGACTATAGTGAGTGCTGTGCTCGTGGAAGCTGCAGCGGGTGTCAGTGCAGGCTGTGCAGTTATCTGATCCATTTGGAAAGACAGTGTAACCTTCTCGATTCTGTTACATTTATTTTATCCACAAATTCAAACCAAACTCTATTTTTAGAGGGCCCTTGTCTTCTGGGGGTCCTGGGCAGTTGCCTACCTTTGCCTAGTGCAAAGTCTGCCCCTAACTCAGTTTACAAAGTTTATTCTTAAATATTGTCCCTTAATTGTAAAAACAGTGTATATTATGTAACTTTGTGTTTATTGTTTTTAATGTACACTTTTTATAATGTCCTGTGTTTATTGTATTGCACAACATTCTGTGTACAACATAAAGTTGTTTTGATTGTCTGGCTGTAAAAGCTAATATTCTACACAGGATCATTAAAGTATATATCCATGATTTGCAATAATGTATTACAAGGTGAGATTGTTTCTCTTGTCGGACATTAGATGTTATTAGTCCAAACAAATTAATAATTATTGATATAATGTTTACTTTTTGGAATAACCATTTCACAGGATGAGACACATTTACAATAATCCACAGCTTGAAGCCTCCCACACAGGTGAGTGTGAATATGTTATTGCAGATTATTGCAAGTGTTGATCTCTCTAAACCTCCCTCTCACCACAGCGTCTAAGGTCAGGGAAATGAAGAAAATAACTTAATTATGGCCCAGTGTCACGAATACTGGGGCTGTAAAATGGGAGCCAAATGCATCAGCTCCAAATACCTCGCCTATTACAGGATTCATTAACTATGTTTGTCCCAGCAGACACCGGAGATCCTTTTATTTTTGTGTATCAAAGAAAAACACAAACACATGCATATCTTCTCTATGAATAAACATAAGTGACTCACATTCACATTCCCCCTTGTGGGATGATATTATAGCTCTGTTATAACGTCTTTGAGCAGATATTATAGCAGAGTAATTTCTGATTTACACTATATGGTTTGCCACAGCAGATATTCTCAAAATCTATAGGTTGATAATAAATTATATTTCCACAAGATAAAAATTTGCATGTCTGTGTTCCTTGTTTATGTATTCCTGTAGCTAAATTGGTAAAGCATGGCACTAACAATGCCTTGGCAGTGGTTTCAATTCCCAGGGAACTTATGTGCTTTTGAACTGAATTCACTGAGTCTCTTTGGATAAAAGTGTCTGCTAAATCAATAAATGTAAATTAATAAATATCTATCTATGGTGGATTTGTTTTACAAGCACACAGGAGACTCTCTAACTCTGAACATTAAAGTCAAAATAAACGGGGCATACCTTCTCAGGTTCTTCCACAGCGATGACTTTGACGATACTCTTATGTTTCATGAGTTGAGCCTTAAAGGCTTTCTCAATTTGAACATTGAATTTCATGAAGATCACATAGAGTGCATAACCACCCATCAGCATCATACTTTCCCACCACATAATGGTGTTGTCCAAGAAGAAGATGATGAGCATGATGAGATCAAGGATGTAGAAGGAAACATCACGAAATAGAGGCCACCATGTGAGGTGAAGCATCTCCCGGGAGAACAAAGCACACATTCCAATCACAAACAGGATATTAAAGACAGCCGAGCCAACAATGGTTCCAATGCCCACATTGCTATGAGAGATGAAGACACCAATCAAGGAAGTAAAGAGTTCAGGAGCAGAGCCTCCTGCAGCCATGAAGGTTGCCCCAGCCACATCATCTGAGATTGCCAATTTGTCAGTGATAACCCCAAGCGTTGGGACAAAGAACTCATCACAGACAATGGCCAAAGAAATAAACATGTATACCATTCCAAAAATGTGTAGAGCAACCCAGCCTTTGCGTCTGTCCTCAATGGAGAAGATGTCCTCCGGATACTCGCCCTTCATGTGTGGTGCCTCTCCAGGTCTAAAGGCTGTAGTATTGGGCACCAGAATTGTAGTATCAGTTGCTGGACTGGGAACTGGGGTGGGTTTTTGAAGGTCTGGATCCACATATATGCAGTGGATGATTGTCCTTTTTGTGGTTGTTGTAGGTGCCTCTATAGTTGGACGCATAGTTGGAGGGGTTGCAGTTGAAGCTGTTTCTAACAGCTGGACCTCATCTGTCTGGTTGGAGTGCTTAGGCTCAACAGTAGTGGTCAAATTAGCCAACATCCCTGTTTCCATAATATGTCCAGGGACATCATCACGGTCCCCTGCTATCTGGGGCTCTTGCCAGGGTTCTGGCAGTCTGGCTCTAACAGTCAGTTGATATAAAGAACATAGGAAAACCCCAGAGAGAAGGAATATAATTCGGCTCAGATGAAGTCTCTTTCTCCGAGTCAGGAACATTTTTCAACTATGTTTCCAAAGGGGCACCAAATTGCTTTTTGGGGCAATAACACCCAGATCATACAAAATGTAACCACAGAAGATGGTGGGGTATGCAGGAATCTCTCACAGAATGTTTCAACTCATTTTCTCTGTAGTGCAGGTTTCCTCTCAAAGACCTACTGTGGATAAAATGAACAGTGAATGTAACAATTGTATAGACTACACTGAATATAGAATCAACAGATTACAGTGCCCATAACTGTGTATAAGTTGATCTAATACTTGATCTTCATCAAATGAAAACATTGCACTGGATAGCATAATTATATTATACAGTTAATGACCTACAGATACACATTTTGTGTTGAATTCACTATAGTATGTACTATAAATGTTGTGTTGATAGATATAATAATTTTTCTCCACATGCTTTCCTTTTTACTTAAATGCATAAAACTCAAAATCTGTTTTGGATCAAAGTGACTGAAAATGATGGAGCAGGTCACATTTAATAGTAATTGTATATGAATACTGAACTTTTTGAAAATTATATTGACAATACAACTTCTCAATGAATATATCTGATGAATAAAAACAGTTCTTGCACATTTCTGTCTAAAAAAACTGAATGGAAAATATCCAACTGTGATGTTACTATGTTTCATGATGTCCTAATAAATAAAATAATCCATAAAATAATTAAAATTTATTTCAGCTGTCCATAAAATAATTTAAAATTAAGTATATTTAAAGTGTATAGGTTTTATTTTTTTATAACCATAAACTAACCTTCCACAACCATTCTTGGAGCCAATAATTGTTGGTTGGGTACATTTGTAAATGCACAGTAACATAAACAGGTAACACTTTACAGTAAGGTTCCATTTGTTAGTATTAGGTAACAACAATAGCTAACACTAAATAGCATTGAACAATACTTTTATTTATTGATTAAGATTGGTTAATGTTAATTTCAACATATATTATCATATTAAAATCAAAAGTTGTATTTGTTAACATTAGTTAGTGCACAATGAACTAACATGAACTAACAATGAACAATTGTATTTTTATTAGTAAATGCTGTAAAAAAATAAATTGCAATACACAATACATTTATTTTTAGTTCATGATACCTAATGAAACGAATGGAACCTTATTGTAAAGTGTTACCCATCAACACTGACACTGTAATGAAGTTTGGTAGCATTGCCTTAGGGTCTATAAATATCACAATGTAACAAAGTGAACCATATTGCCAAAGAATGTAGCTTAAATAATTGTTTTGTCCACAGATACGAAATTCAAATTGACAGATTAAGGAAACCCACCTGTTGAAAGGCGCTGCGTGCGGCTGTGCGTTGATCGCTGTTGTCTCGCTCACAGCTGGGCTGCAGGGAAAGGCGCGGCTGCTGTGAGCGCTGGTTCAGGTCAATCAGGACGCACCGCAGGACAGCTCTTCAGAGTGGATCAGCACAATACCTAATACCTGAAGTCTTTTAATAAGAGGATTACATGTACTCTCTCCTTACACTACACTCTCATTATGTTTTAAACCATTGAATCCCAATTATTTTGCTCATTTACGTTTCTTAAAAATGTAGAAAAATAATGCTCATGAAAATTAGCAATTTGAAAATACAAATTAAAGCTTAAAATCTATTAATGTAACTCTTGGGAAATATTATTAGATATGAATTAGCCTACAGATTATTATTAACATGGCCAACAATGCCATTTTGAATGCTTTTGATTTCTAAGTTTGTGTCTATAGCATAGGTTTTTCATAGATGTGTAGCTATGAATCTTTCTATTTTAATGAGAAAGAGAGGACAAAGTTTTCTGTTCACATTTTTTGATTATATCTTTTCATGTGACAACACTGAAGAAATGACACTTTGCTACAATGAAAAGTATTGAGTGTACAGCTTGTATAACAATATAAATTTGCTGTCCCCTCAAAATAACTCAACACACAGCCATGTCTAAACCGCTGGCAACAAAACTGAGTACACCCCTAAGTGAAAATGTCCAAATTGGGCCCAATTAGCCATTTTCCCTCCAGTCATGTGAGTCATGTGACTTGTTAGTGTTACAAGGTCTCAGGTGTGAATGGGAAGCAGGTATGATAAATTTGGTGTCATTGCTCTCACACTCCCTCAAACTGGTCACTGGAAGTTCAACATGGCACCTCATGGCAAAGAACTCTCTGAGGATCTGAAAAAAATAATTGTTGCTCTACATAAAGATGGCCTAGGCTATAAGAAGATTGCCAAGACCCTGACACTGAGCTGCAGCATGGTGGCCAAGACCATACAGCAGTTTAACAGGACAGGTTCCACTCAGAACAGGCCTCGCCATGGTTGACCAAAGAAGTTGAGAGTACGTGCTCAGCGTCATATCCAGAGGTTGTCTTTGGGAAATAGACGTATGAGAGCTGCCAGCATTGCTCCAAAATTTGAAGGGGTGGGGGGTCAGCCTGTCAGTGCTCAGACCATACGCCGCACACTGCATCAAACTGGTCTGCATGGCTGTTGTCATGTGGAAGCCTCTTCTAAAGATGATACACAAGAAAGCCTTCAAACTGTTTGCTGAAGACTGCTGTTTGAAGCAGACTAAGGACGTGGATTACTGGAACCATGTCCTGTGGTCTGATGAGACCAAGATAAACTTATTTGGTTCAGATGGTATCAAGCATGTGTGGCGGAAACCAGGTGAGGAGTACAAAGACAAGTGTGTCTTGCCTACAGTCAAGCATGGTGGTGGGAGTGTCATGGTCTGGGGCTGCATGAGTGCTGCCGGCACTAGGGAGCTACAGTTCATTGAGGGAACCATGAATGCCAACATGTACTGTGACATACTAAAGCAGAGCATGACCCCAAACACACCTCCAAGATGACCACTGCCTTGCTAAAGAAGCTGAGGGTGAAGGTGATTGACTGGCCAAGCATGTCTCCAGACCTAAACCCTATTGAGCATCTGAGGGGCATCCTCAAATGGAAGGTGGAGGAGCACAAGGTCTCTCACATCCACCAGCTCTGTGATGTCATCATGGAGGTGAGGAAGAGGACTCCAGTGGCAACCTGTGAAGCTCTGGTGAACTCCATGCTCAAGAGGGTTAAAGTAGTGCTGGAAAATATTGGTGGCCATACAAAATATTGACACTTTAGGCCCAATTTGGACATATTCACTTTGGGGTGTACTCACTTTTGTTGCCAGATGTTTAGACATTAATGGCTGTGTGTTGAATTATTTTGAGGGGACAGCAAATTTATACTGTTATACAAGATTGTACATTTTACATTGTTAGCAAAGTGTCATTTCTTTAGTGTTGTAACATGAAAAGATATAATCAAATATTTTCAAAAATGTGAGGAGTGTACTCACTTTTGTGAGATACTGTATATATATATATATATATATATATATATATATATATATATAATCTAACAAATAAACAAATAAACAAACTTTTTTTTTTTATTAGATATTATTAATGAGATATTCTTAAAACTTCTCTGTTGTTCAGGTGAACTAGTGAATCTTTCTCTCTTAAAGGTCCATTTTTGAACATGTCGTCTTGGACGTATACTGACACCTAGGATGCAGCATCATTTATACACAATAGTTTTCAGTTACCTATACCAAGGGTCTTCAACTGGGGGTCAACGGTGGTACCGCAGGGGGTCCGCAAATTATTGTTTATTTCCATCTTGATGGCATTTGTAATAAACACTCACTTGCACGTGAGCAACAGCGAGAGACAGGAGTATGAATTATTGACATGTTGAAGGCCTTCGCAGTTGCATTCCAAATCTTAAAGAGTTGATAAAACAGTGCTAGTTAGCAGAAGCGCACAACCCAGACAAATCCTTCATGCACCCACCGCTCATCACAAGCTGCTTAAAACGCGACAAACATCAGGTTCAGCTGCGCTGCAGTGGAGGGTCGCATGAGTAAACGCGTCCATGTTTTTATAGGCATGAAATTCTACACTCAATTTTATACAATATGTAATGGGGGTCCCAGCTCCATCTCTTTACCCACCAAGGGGTCCTTGGCCTGAAAATGGATGAAGACCCCCCTGACCAAAACCATTGTAGAAATTCACTATTCAGTCAGCAGGGGCAGAGCTAGGGGGTGGCCAGGGGTGGCCGTTTTGGTAATTTTTTGTCTTGGGCACAATTTAGTTTTTTTAGAGGTTGAACCATCTCTGTACAGTCACAACATACAGGAGACTTAACATGTGCGCACACCAAGGTCGCCGCACTTCTCCGTCCTGGGTGTCACTGTATCCACTCCCCTCTGTTTTTAATCTACGCCTCCGCTTCCTAATCCCCCCCTCGTTCCGACGAAAAATGTCTGTGCCACCACAGACTGATCCCTGGCCCCTGCCACAGCCACCCCTGTGAAGAACTCCTGGCTCTGCCCCTGCAACCATAATTCATTTTAACCCATGAGTGAAATGGGGAGAATAGTATTTGGCTGGTTACATGATGCTAAAATGGCAGCCCCCATGAGAAGACCCTTTCCATGTAGATTTAAAGATCTTTTATAAGGTTACTGATATGACTGGAGTCTTCATCTCATGTTAGTGCTCATGATTTTATTAATATGTTTCGAAATTACTATTAATTTCTGTAGGAATAAAACTTTTTTAATGAGGAAAAAGTACTGAGTGTGCTTTAAAATGTAAGATTCACTATTCAAGGTGATTTATTGGCATAATTAAACAAAGATTTACATTGACAAAGCATTAGTACCATTATATGTACACATTCATACACGATGAAAAAGGAATGCGTAAGGAATGAAATCTCTCTCTTCCTCCTAGTCTAGGAACGAGTGTTATCTACTGTTTCCATACGGCCCGCTTATAACTGTGCACACTTGGTTAGGAAGAAGGGGGTTTTGTTTTCAACAATGGGTAAGTTTACATTATCATTTAAACCGTCTTAACATTTCGGCTTTCGTGTCCTACGTTTGTTTTCGAAAATATTTAGGATATGTTTATCTGACGTTTCAGATATTTTTGCCGTTCTCGTAGTCATAGTTACAGTGCGAAGCAGTCCCAAAGTAACACTAATTTTTAATTTGTATTGTGGGGGGGCGGGGGGTTGGTTGGTTTGTATTATTAAATAACTATAACTTGTCACACTGACTGATCTATAACACATGCGTCTGTTTTTTTTTTTTTTTTTTTTTTTTTTTGCAGATATCTCGGTTCATCTGTAATTGTTTAAAGCGTGTTAAGTTGAGCTTGTCATCATGCCCACGGTGGTTCTTATGGATTCCTCGCTGTCCATGACGCGACCCGTGTCAGTGGAGGTCAGCGAAGAGTTTCAGAGAAAGAACCTGGCAGTCCACGGACTGACCATGCTGTTTGAACACATGGCAACAAATTACAGACTGGAGTTCACTGCACTTGTCGCCTTCTCTTCACTTTGGGAGCTTCTGGTGCCATTCACCAGAGACTACAATACTCTACAGGTGAAAACAATGTCAAACAGACAGGGTTGGGAGGGTTACTTTTGAAATGTATTCCACTGCAGATTAAAGAATGCATGCTGTAAAATATAATTTGTAATGTATTAGATTACTCAAGGTCAGTAACGTTTTTTTAATACTTTGGATTACTTCTTCAGCACTGGTAGATTTTTTTTTCATTTGTTTTGACAATAAAAATCTTGCAAGACACAATACACATGTTAAAAATACATTTTTCTGAAAACCCTAAATATCTTATGCAGTGTTGTTTCTAAAACAAGATAAATTAAATTGATCTTGTTTTAAGGATTTTTAGATATTTTTACAGGAAAACAATACGCAAAGTGCATTTGAACAGCGGTGAAACACTTTCTTATGATGTTACATTCATCAGAGAAGTAAGTTTGAAGTAAGTTTGGAGCAGAAGAAATAGAAATAAACCTTGTGTAAATTGTCAGCATTACACTAAGCTAAAATGCTATTTTTAAAAAAAAAATTTCATGCACGTTACCAGGATGTTCATATTTTGTAACCAAGAAAAATTCATGTTGGATTATAATTGTGATATATATTTTTTTCTATTAAGACCTTTTGATATTAGGTATTTGATATTTTTCATATTCTTGATCATAATTTTTGTATTATTTTCCTTTAAAAGTATCTAAAAATCCTTAAAACAATATCAATTTGATTTATCTTGTTTAAGAATCAACTCTGCATAAGATATTTAGGTTTTTCAGAGAATGTATTTTTAACATGTGTATTTTGAGTTTTTATTGTCAAAACAAGTGAAAAAAAACTACCCCTGCTGAAGAAGTAATCCAAAGTATTTAGATTACTAACAGAATAAGGAACAAATTAAATTTTACAGCATGTGTTCTGTAATCTGTAGTTGGAATACATTTCAAAAGTAACCCTCCCAACCATATATATAAATATATGCATATATAATTAAAATTTTAAGGCTGCACAATTATGAATAAAATTCAAGTCGATTATTTCTCTTGAAACTGTAATTGCGATGAATTTCGAATAATATAATTTACATTAAAATAAGAATTTTGGAGGTATTAAATGCATGCAATATTCTTCATGTTGACTACATGTCCAAAACAAGATTGCTGTTTTGTACATCAGTAAATTAAAACTAAGTGGATCACGTAGTTCTCTCAATGGTCAACTTCACATTAACCCTGTTAGAAGCATAAAAAATAAAGTGGTTATTCAAATGTTAAATAAATTATACACAGAAGTGAGCAACAGACTCGTCTGTGATTAGCTGCAATGTTCAGCTACTACAAAAAACTCCTTAAATAGAAAATGTATAATACAATTTTGATGCAACATGAGTCAACCTACATAATGCTATAATTGACACTTTTCACAGTTTGTTCATTATGACAGCTCTAATTGTAAGCTTGATTATTTATTAGATAAATTGTGCAGCTCTAATATATATTACATATACATACACGTATAGTCAGTGCTCGAATTGAGTCAAGTCTTATGGGGGGTCCCCAAGTTTTTTATTCTTTTAAATTACTAAAGTAATACTGGATTTAGAGGGTGACAAAGCAGCAGACCCAAAAGGGCAACTATGGCAAATATACCAGGGCACTACATATAAGGCTCTTGAAGACCCGTAAAAGCAAGTGACTTCAAAATACATTGAAATGTCTCAAAAACAGTAGAAAATAATCAGATGGCTTCCAGACTCACTGGATGGTATCACTGTCAGATTCAACAGTGGCACTGCCCTCTGCTAAACTGGAATGGACTGTGCCTGCCTTGGAGGTCCTCTTTACCTGCACACTAGACAATGCCATGTTTTGGTTTCAATATTTTTTTTAAATAAATACACATAATGAAATGAAATATACACTACCATTCAGAAGTTGAGATCGATAAAATTTTTTAAATGTTTTTAAAAGTCTCTTCTGCTCAAAGCTGCATTGATTTGATAAAAAAACAGTAATGTTGTGAAATATTGTTTTCTATGTGAATATATAGTAAAATTTTCAGCATCATTACTCCAGTCTTCAGTGTCACATGATCCGGCAGAAATCACTCTAATATGATGATTTGATGATCAACAAACATTTATGTAATAAACATTTATTTTATTTTTCAGGATTTTTTGATCAATAGAAAGTTCAAAAGAACAGTTTCTATTTGAAACAGAATCTTTTGTTACATTATAAATGTCTTTACTGTCACTTTTGATCAATTTAATGCAACCATACTGAATAAAAGTATTAATTTCTTTCCCAACATTTTTTAAAAATACATTCTTACTAACCGCAAGCTGTTAAATGGTAGTGTATAATGCTACAAAAGTTTATATTTCAGATCTGAAGGATCATGTGATGAAGACTGGAGAAACGATGGTGAAAATTCAGCTTTGATCACAGAAATAAATGATATTTTATTGTATTATTATTTTAAATTGTAATAATATTTCATAAAATTACTGTTTTTACTGTATTTTGCATCAAATCAGTGCAGGCTTGGTGAGCAGAAGAGACTCTTGAACTTTTGAACAGTAGTGGACATCCAACAGTAGTGAACATCAAACAACTGGATGATTAATGTGGATTATGTGACACTGTGATAATAATGTTTGTTCCAAAAGACTTGATTAAATGCATGAAACTTGTTTATTAGATATTAAACATATAGATTGTGACAAAACAGGCTGTCAGTCTGTGTGTTGGTGGGGATTTTTGCAACTATTTCAGCACATGCGATTTTTACATAGTTATGTCCAGTAGGTGGCGGAAAATTATGAGTGAGTAAGTCAGCAACTATTCAACGACCATTTCAGTGAAAAAGGCTGCTTTATTCAGAAACAAACAATGCCATGGCAATCAATGTCAATTATTGCTATTTCAAGAGTGAATCCCGCATAAATGCGTATGTAATTCCCAAAACTTTGTGTTTACGTGGCCATTGGTCCTAGCAGCATGAAAAACAAGTTTTAAACAAATTCTGAATGGAAATTAGAAAGCATAGAAAGCACACAACGAGCGCTCCCTTTACTAAAAAGCTGTTATCCATCTCGTCGAGATCTCTAGCACTCCCGTAGAACCAGGACTATTAATAATGGAAAAAAAGTAACTTAAGCCTAAATGTTTCCAATTTACGCAAGGAATACAAAAGCCCCGACATGGTGTGGATAGATATAAAGTAGAAAGATATATAGAGAGAGAGACAATTACCCCTCAAAAAAGTCGGTAAGAAGCTTTCTCTTCCCGACCTCGAGTGGAGGTTTATTTTTCTCAATTTTTTAAAAGTTAAAATTAGCTTCAACGGAGCGGCGCCAATCAAACAGTCCTGTCAGTCAACAATGTATGCGCACAGCACTCTTTAGATGTGGGGCGGGGCGTTTACATTTTAAAGAGACATGGCAACTAGCCAACTTAAAAAAAAATATTGTAAATAATCAATTCACGAAATTTACCGTATCCATTGCATGCATTTAATCAGATTTGTCATTATTGTTTTACTAAAATAAAAATATCTGAGGGACCCCCCCCAATTCTATTTTTTACTTCTTATGGGGGGTCCCTAATACCTTATGGGGGGTCCCGGATCCCCCCAGCCCCCCCTCAATTCGAGCACTGCGTATAGTACTGTGCAAAATTTTTAGGCACTTGTGGAAAATGTTGCATAGTGAGGATGTCTTCAAAAATAATGACATAATAGTTTTCATTTATCGGTTAACATCATACAAAGTCCAGTAAACATTAAAAAAAATACATATACCTGGACACAGTTTTTCTTGGTAGTTGGCAGATAGGATGATCCAAGCTTCTTGGGGAATTCACCACAGTTCTTCTTTCTATTTAGACTGTCTCAATTGCTTCTGTCTCTTTGTGTAATCCCAGACTGACTTGATGTTCAGTGGGGGTTTTTGTGGGAGCCAATACATCTGTTGCAGGGCTCTCTGTTCTTCTATTCTAATATTTTCTATTTGCAAAAATAATGTTTGGGAGTCTAAAATAAATGTTTCCCATTGACACACTAAAGCTGAAGATGTAAATAACCATCTTAAGACAAATGCTTTTATGAAACATTTTAAGCACCTAAAACTTTTGCACAGTACTCTATATTGTTTCTAAAAGTTGTTTGGCGTTCTTTACTGTTTTGCAGGAGGCATTGAACAACCTTGAAGACTACGATAAAACCTGTCTGGAGTCAGCACTACAAGGTGTTAGTAATATAGTACAGCAGGAGTGGGGAACGTCCTGTCCATGCCAGGTAAAATAAACAATACCATATGGATTTATTAATCCCTGAAGGCGACTTATTATTAGGCCCACATAGTGGAACAGGCAAAACCGGGTAAAGGTGAAGATATGACAAGATATGATGGACTGTTGCATGGGAATTAAAATATGTAACAGAAATACAGTATTCTTTGAAATTCACAGTGTTATGTACAATTAAATATATTAAAGAATATACAATATGTGAAATATACAATAATGTAGATGGAATAACTACTGGCACTATTGTTATACAGGAATAAATATAGGCTACTTTCAAATATACTGCGTTATGTACAATTAAATATACAGTATATTATGGAATGTGTTATACAATGTAGTATATACAATATAGTAATTTTAAAAAGATATACATGTACTGTACACTAATTGATGCCATAAAATGAATGTAATTTTAATGTGGTAAATATGATAATATTAAACTTTTAACATACAGTAATTAAAAGAGTAATTGAGTTCATTGGAAAGTTGCATTATACAGTATATTATAAATAGAGCTGAAGTTGTAATAACATTTTATAATATATATAATTTGTTAACATTAGTTAACAGGAACTAACAATGTTCAATACTTTTGCAGCATTTATTAATCTTAATTTCCACATATACAAACACATTTCTAAAATCAAAAGTTGTATATTTTAACATTAGTTAATTCATTATGAACTTACACAAATAACAATCAGGGCCGACCCTACCTTCAAGTACACCTGTAAATTGTGCTAATAGACAAGTCTATTTATTTAAAAGTGTAACGCTTAAAAATGCAAAACTATCAAATGTATTTTATCAGAACAGGTATGACTACTTCAGAAGTACAAATAGAAAGAACACAATTAAACTAATTGATTAAACTAACCAAACACACATCACATTCACAAATTAATCAATATATTTAATGAAATTTTGTGCCAATGAATAAGAAATAATTAAATTACCAAATGAAGGTATGGTACAGAATTTGCTATAAAAATAGTGGCATATGGAATTGCACCATGGTGTATAATAAAACTGTATATATATTCTAATAAGTAGGCTATTGAGATGGAACTTAACCTCATTGCTGGCAGCAGAAAAGAAACGCACCTGATGCGTCACATAATGATACCTTGTCAATTTTGTCTTCAAATGCCGAGAGTGGCTTTAAAGAGAGCGGTTTCTTCAGGTCCAGGAAACGCCTTATTATAAAGTGCAACGGAATTTGTTTCTGTGACTGCATTTACAGTTGATAAGTGTTAACAGTGTGACTTGTGCCGACCTGTAGGTAGTGCTGGTTACTGATGGTGCTCTGGGGATTGGTCGTGGTTCTTTGCGTCATTCTCTGCAAACACTGAATCAACGTGTGGAAGATAAAAAATTCCCACTGCCTTTCCCATTCCCTTCCAAATTCTATATCATGTGCATTGCCAATGCAGAGGAGGTACCGCAGTCTGTTTTCACCTTTTTTCATGTTTTAAATGTGTGATTACATTGATGAGGCTTATGACACCAGATATTTTTTAAGTTAACTAACTAGATTGTAATCAATGGATATTGTCATTGCAGTGAACACACAACAGTAACACAAGTATTATTATATCATAATACTGTATGTTTAAAACTGTTCATTATGTTACATATGAATCTTTTCCTGTATGTGCTTTAACCTGTGTTGTTTTTATGTCCCTAAAGCTCCAAGCTACAGATGGTATGGATAACTTGGAGCAGCTGATTAGTATAAATGGTGGAGAGGGTCAGATATACACAATGGAGGGTCCCCTCTGTCTTAAAAATGTCCAGTCTATGTTTGGGTAAGTGATGATTTTGCTTTTTGGCATAAACTGCATTAAATACTTTCATGTATTTTAAAGAGTGTTTAACAGTATCACTGCACTTGTGTCTTGTCAGCAAGCTGATTGACCATGCATACTCTCCCTTCCATGCGGTGCTGCGCTGTGGGAACCTGGCCTCTGATGTGCAGGTCTTTCCCAGGCCAGAGCCCTTGCTGTCTGATGAGGAGGTGGATCCTTTGCCCAAAACAGTGCAACCAGGTACAACCACAGAAAAACTTTAAAAATGATCATGTTCTATTTTAAAAATTTAAAATACACCCAGTTACACTGCATCAAAATGTGCACAGAGCTTTGCTTAATGTTTCATTAAGCTTAGCATCTATATGATTAATATTTTAGTTCATTGTACAATTGTCCATTGTAATAGTTTATCTAAAAGTTGTGGTCCTTGTTGTATTTTGTGTGCAGACTTGGAGATTATAGGATTTATTGAGATTGGAGACATCTCCAGCCCTCCTGTTATATCCAGACATTTGGTCCTGCCCATTGCTGTGTCTAAAGGTCAGTGTTTTGTCCCATATTTTTTCCTAAGTAATTTTATATACATTTAAATGTTGATTACTCACACACAGGCATGTTCTTTTAATTGACAGAGGGGGATGAGATGGGTACAGGGGCCACTGATGAGACAGAGGAAGAGACCACCACAAATCAGATGGCTGGCAAGAGTCCAAATTTCTGCGTTCTTTTACATGGCAGCCTAAAAGTGGAGGGCATGGTGACACTTGTACAACTGGGGTAAGAATGCCATAAGAAAATATTGCTCAACCTTTCTTTCATAAGAAATACTGTACTGTTTCAAAATGTTATCAATGAATGATCCGTTTACTCTAAAAATAATATATTTTCTCTTCCTCTAATTCATCAGGCCAGAGTGGTTTGGAATGCTTTATTCCCAGGCAGACAGTAAGAAGAAGTCCAATCTGATGATGTCACTCTTTGAGCCAGGCTTAGACCCTCTGCCCTGGTTGGGCAGATTGTCACAGCTTGGTCCTGCCTCTGGTATCTCACTGCCATACATGCACATTAAAATGAAAAAGTAAATTATTAAAGTAACAGTTTAACCAAAAATTTTAAATCTGTCAAAATGTATTCGCCCTCTTTTTTTGTTCAAACCTGTACGACTTCCTAATGCAGAACATAAAAGGAGATGTTTTAACCAATACCATCTTGTCAATGCAAAGGCAGCAGATAGTGCCTCACTTTAAAGCTTAAAAAAGGAACCCAAGGCATTATATTCAGCAGAGAACTTGCTTTATTAGCTCTAAAAACAACAAGTAATAATCACATGAATGTAAGCTCCAATGAACAAGCTGCTCTCATCCATAGTTTTCCTTAGAAAGCACTGGGTGGCGCCATGATGATTCTGGTTTTCTGTATCTGGTCTCAACAAGAAGCAACATCAAAATGAGTGATTCAGATGGAGAGCAACAAACATTTAAGTGTTTTTTGTTTGTTTTTTTTTAGTAAAAATGTATTTCAGGCTCAGCTTGTGCAGTTGTTCGGTGTCATAACACATAAAGTAGTTGATTTATATTATATTTAACATAACCAACCTCGGACCATTGCCTCAATTCAGCTACACACTCAGGTGAGTGACTGTCAAAAAACGGTCATTGCCACTTTAAAGTATTAGAACTATGGAGCGACATGCTTTTTGTTGGTGCAAGACTTTTAGCAAGATTTTCACTGAAAAATGACTTAAATATCCGATTGTTTCCATCCAAAACTTGTTCGTCTTCAGCACACTTGGAATATGACACAGAAATCACATGGACTAGTTTTATGATTACTTTAGGTCCTTTTTTTAAGCTTTTAGATGAGACACTTTCCACTGCTATTTCCAGAGACTGAGATATATTCATAAAAACATCTCCTTTTGTGTTTTGCCTAAGAAAAAAGGTTGGGTTTGGAATGGCATGTAGTAAGTAAATAATCACAAAACTTAAATTTTTTGGTGAACTTTTATGATATTATAATAAAATGCAGTATTAAATTATTATAGTATTGTAATCTTAATGCAGTGTGTGCCCAAGTAGTTCATTAAAACAAAAGAAAAAAGACTAACCTCTGTGATCAGTTAGGAAACCCATATGTAAATACACTAGGGTAAATGATGATAACTGGAGTGATGGTGGCGTAGTGGCAAGAGCACAGGGCTGCTAATCAGGAGGTCGCTGGTTCGAACCCCATGGCCACCATCATTGTGTCCTTGAGCAAGGCACTTAACTCCAGGTTGCTCCGTGGGGGATTGTCCCTGTAATAAGTGCCCTGTAATAAGTGTTTGGATGAAAGCGTCTGCCAAATGCATAAATGTAAATGTAAACTGCATCCTTTATCCTAGTAAAGGATGCAGTTATATTGCATTACACATTTACATGATTAAATATTTATTTTCTGTCTCGTTGTTTTGCTTACTGACAACGGTAATTATCTATTCACTATGACTCTTTGTTTGGTTTACCTGTAGATGCGGCAGAAAATCCCTATGGTGAAGATGACAGTAAAAGTCCTTTCCCCATACAGCCGAAACACAAGAGAAGCTATGCTCAGAATGTTACAGTCTGGATTAAAGCCAGTGGATTGCAGGTATTAACCTGAATATTACACCATATCTGACTACAGAATAGTGGTGATTCAGTGATTAGTTAAATGACTAATTAAACATCAACATAACAAAAGTTTTCGTAATCATGCTCACAGACAGATGTACAAAAAATCCTCCGTAATGCAAGGAAGCTACCAGAAAAAACACAAACCTTCTATAAGGTGAGTAATCAATAGTTTTAGGCACTTGTAATCAATTAGTTTTAGTTTTTTTGTTGTTGTGTTAAGTTAAAAGAACTTTTCAAAAGAACCATTCAGTTCTATTTGTGCTGGCTTTTTTTTTTTTTTACACAAGAATGTGTTCAGTCTGAACACCCCCTTATAGTTGTATGCATGTTAAGCTAGGAGAAAGTATTTTAACACTTCAACTTTAATGCTGAGTGCTGATTTTCACTGATCAGCCAGAACATTTAAACCACCTGCCTAATATTGTGTAGGTACCCCTCGTGCCACCCAAACAGCGCCAACCCCCTATTCTTCTCACCACAATTATACAGAGTGGTTATCTGAGATACAGTAGACTTTGTCAGTTAGAACCAGTCTGGTCATTCTTTGTTGACCACTCTCATCAACAAGGCATTTCACTGGTTGTTTTTTTTGTGTTTGTTTTTGGCACCATTCTGAGTAAATTCTAGAGATTGTTGTGTGTGAAAATCCCAGGAGATCAGCAGCTACAGAAATACTCAAACCAGCCCATCTGGCATCAACAATCATGCCACGGTCTAAATCACAGAGAACAAACCCCGCCCCACCTGATGGTTGATGTGAACATTAAGCTCCTGACCCGTATCTGTATGATTTTATGCACTACATTGCTGCCACACGATTGGCTGTTAGATAATCGCATGGATGTTTGTTGGTGCAAGATGGGCAGATTTGAGTGTTTCTGTAACTGCTGGTCTCCTGGGATTTACAAACATTGACAATGTTGGGGGTTTTTGTTGTATTTTGAATTCTAATCACTGAAGGAATTGAATCGTCTTCGGAAGGCTGCACTGGCCTTTGGTTTCTGGGAGCTCCTGAAGAGTGTAGCTGAACTGCTGGAGAGGGAGTGTACTCTGCTGCCTGACTCTGCCCACCCTGATGCTGCCTTTCAGCTCTCACACGCTGCCCAGCAACTTAAAATGGCCAGTAGTGGAGACTCCAAGTATGCAGCCTTTGTACACAACATCACCCCCATGCTCACAGATTTCTCTGGGGGCGGAGGAGCTGAGAGAATGTAGGTGATCGGGGAACAATTTTCAATGGACAACTACCTGATCTGATTAAAGGAATAGTCCACACAAAAATGAAAATTCTGTCATCAGTTACTCACCCTTATGCCATCCCAGATGTGTGTCTTTTTCATCTGCTGAACTCAGATTTTTAGAAGTAGTTTTCTGATCTTTTGGTCCATACAGTTGAAGTGAATGGGTGCCAAAATTGTGACGCTACAAAAAGCACATAAAAGTTATCCATAAAACTCCAGTGGTTAAATCCATGTCTTCAGAAGTGATATGAAAGGCGTGGGTAAGAAACTGATTACTTTTACATTCTTCATGCATATCGCTCCCTACTGGAAAGGACTCAAATATTGATCTGTTTCTCACCCACACCTATCATATAACTTCTGAAAATATGGATTAAACCACTGCATTCATATTGATTACTTTTATTATGCCTTTGTTCTTTTTGGAGCATAACATTTTTGGCACCCATTCACTTGCATTGTATGGGCCTACAGAGCTGAAATATTTTTCTTAAAATCATAATTTGTGTTCTGCAGAAGAAAGACAGTCATACACATCTGGGATGCCATAAGGGTGAGTAACTGATTAAAAGGAATAGTTCACGCAAATATGAAAATTATTTAAAGGATTGGACCTTTAAGAGTAACTCAGTGCTTTTAACGGTTTCTCAATAGGAAATTAGTTACGACAGTCCTTCTCACACACAAATATGGCATTTTCAGTGGTGAAACCTCAACAAAGCCAAGGATTAAGAGGAAAAGTTTGGTTTGCTGATAGAGAAATGGAACCATGAACTTTGTGACAAAGTACTCCAATCAAGGAAAGAAAAGAGCATTCTGCATTTTACAAAGAAAATGCATTTAGAAACTTTGTCCAGACAATTTTTGGTTTGTGTAAATAGCATTTTCTCTGTGGCTAAATTAATAAAAAAATAATTTTAGAAAATCCTGTTCTCTTTTTATTAAAATGTTTTCATTTGTTCTGCACAAGCTTCTGTGTTAGTCTAGCTTACTCATGTAACTTATACTGCAGATATTATTGGCTCTTGTACAACATGTTGCTTGTGATATTTATTTTTTTGTTGTTTTTTGAGCAAAACACATTA
This sequence comes from Moxostoma hubbsi, assembly GCA_032164185.1. Classification (NCBI taxonomy): domain Eukaryota; kingdom Metazoa; phylum Chordata; class Actinopteri; order Cypriniformes; family Catostomidae; genus Moxostoma; species Moxostoma hubbsi. Next base: position 21,139,936 of record JAVLUX010000027.1, read on the forward strand.
CTTTTTTCAAATGGTGATGATGCTGTTTTTTTACATCAGTAATGTCCTGACTATACTTTGTGATCAGCTGAATGCCACTTTGGTGAACTGAAGAACCCATTTCCTTACGAAACAGCATCTATACATTATTCCAAACATTTGGCCGCCAGTGTACATTGACACTAAAATGATTATTCCTATGCGAGTTTGTTTCATGAGATTTTCCCTGAGGTTCAAGGTCTGTCTTATCAGTTCTAAAGAGAGATGACTCCAACACATCTCAGGGAATGACATGAAGATAAAATGCTGCTTGCATTTTCAGTCAAGTAAGCCTGTCAGAACTAATCTACAACAGCAAACATAATGCACACATATGAAATGACAAACTGTATAAATAACTTCATGGTCCTGTTTAGAGCTATTTGATATGGTCATCTATTTCTCTAATGTTTCTATAGTTATTTATACAGTACAGCCCAGCTTGGTCATGGTCCTTCAGTACTTCAAAGTGTAGATGGTAAAGTAAGTAGAGGGACAAGTAATGAGTTCTCTGTGAGATAGGGGAAATGTATAATGGATAAATGGAAAAGTAGTAAGGTTAAATCACTGAAAAGACAAATACAAGAATGGAAGTTATGAGGTTGAAGCATGGATCTTCCCTTGGACAAGAACTCAGTTGGCTTTCCTCTTCTTTGTGCGAAACCGTCTCCTCCTCAGCTTGTAGAGGTGGCGAAAGTTAATGAAGAGGCCTGAAATTGTTGGATATGAATTAATAAAGCATAAGTTTTACAAGAAAACCTGGGAAAATGAAAGAACTGAAAGTCATGGAAATTAATGAAACCATAAAGTCATGGAAATTTCTAAAGTGAATACAAGTTTGTTTATTTATGCTCAACTCAAGCTAAATGAAAAATATTTCATTGGCTAGAAATTGTCAGTGCAATCTCGATTAAAATAATTATAGTCATGGAAATTTGTCAAAAAGGTGGCAACTCTGGTTTTCCTTACAGCATGTGTATAATGTGAGCCTTACCCAGGATCATGAGCGCCAGGTAGACCTGTAGGATGTAGGAGAAGCTGAGCGATAAACCTATGGCTTTAGGCAGATGAATGCTGAGGAGTTTAGTTTCATCAAAGATGGGGATGGACTGGATCACTGCCACAGCTAATTGACAACAAGAGAGCATAAGGTAAGTTCTGAAGCACACATGTAAACTGCAAGAATGTGTTTACGTCTCATGAAGAGTCCATCATGTAACCGGTGCTAGTCTACAGACCTTCAGCTAGCACACCAAGAGGGTACAGCGGAATCCATATGGTGTATCTCACCCAAGTCAAAAACTTCCATTCCGTATCAATACAGGCCAACATGTAGAAAGGATACCTAGGATTCATTTTAACAAAGGCGAAATTAGAAGTGTCCTTAACATGTTTATGTCCCAACAAATGTTCTTTTGAACACATTTGTCCTAATTTTTCCTTTTATATTCCACAAAAGGAGGAAAGTCAAATGGGTTTGAATCTCAACTTCAGTGGGTGACCTGGATATCTTACTCTTGGCAAAACCAATTTATGAGACATCGAGTTACTTGAGAAAGAGAGGACTACTTTTATCTTTAAATAGAGGAAGTTGTGTTGATAAACTTTTTCAGAAACCACACAAAACAGAAACACAACATTAAGAGCAAAAAGCGTAAAAGCTCTAGCTAAAAGCATTAGGCTTTGTTCTTTCATTCTGGTTTGTAACCATGTGAAATTGCATCACATTAGACATTGACCAAGTAAACATGATGAAAGCTGCCCAAATATACACACACCAAGATCAAAGAGATGCAAACTCCTCTTCTAATGCTGCATGTAATCATGATTTAGACCCAAGACTGTTTTCATTTTCACTGAGTAAATACATTTCCTTAACACTTTAACAAACTAAGTTCACACAACTGTATCGAAAGTTTAATTATTAGTAACATCTGGCCCGGAATACACAGAAGAGGATATCCTGTAGATAAATAAATGCATACTACACTGTCACTGACTTCCACACTATCTCCCCACTAGCAGAAACTGTATTCTTAAAGAGACAGTTCACCCAAAAATGCCAATTCTGGTGTCATTTACTCACCCCTACATTACAAACCTGTATGACTTACTTTGTGAAGTTTGGCAGAACGACAGCCTCAGTCACCCTTCACTTTCATTGTTTGGGTGGGAAAAAACATTCTGCTTTTGTGTTCCACAGATATAATTAATCATATAGGTCTGGAACAACATGAGGGTGAGTAAATGATGACAGATTTTTGTTGTTGTTGGGTGAACTATCCCTTTAATATATCTCATCTTAGATATAATAAGAGGATCACAGATGTAACATATTTGTGAATTAATAATTTAGATCCTTACCTGAATATCTCGATTGCACTCCATAGGTAGAAGACAAAAAAGACCACTGGCTTGTTCTGCATATCCTCTAAGCTACCAAATATGACAAAAAGGATGAAGTTCCTACCCATCACCTTGGGAAAGTTTGATGAGAGGAAAATTCATGTTTCTCACTGTTCTAAAATGGTTCACAACGAATCATGGTTCACATATCTATTTTAGTTACAAAAGTATTGGGTGCACCAAACACACCTGTATGAAAGCAGGCATGACTCCAGTCTTAACCAGCCCCACAGCAGGATTAATAACTTCCATTATTGCCAGCATCTGACAGAAGTACATCATATCAGCAATGGTATGAAAGGTGTCATAGAAAGAATCTGTTGGGTTGACAAAAAAAAGGTCAGGGCCATTCAGTATTAAAAGTTGAGGACATTTTAACACTTAAATTCTTGGTCCAAACCCCGAATCCACCCTCCTCACCTTTCACAGGTCTCTGTACATTGTATTATTTAGGTTCGAACCTCTGCATGTTTGTGAAATAAGAGCTATGTACCACTAAAATTATAGGTTATCAAAAGCAGTTCACTTCCACTAGTTAGGATGGATTTCTTTTATTATATATGCAAACCGGACTGGAGTTTACATGAGAATACCCCATTACACCTTTTCAAGCAGACTAGGATGTAGCTCACTAGTGCACTCACGACAAACATAAATAGTGCAAACATAAAAAGATCACTTCCTATGCAATGAGATACTCTCTATGAATACTATCAACAGAAATTCTAATAACAGACATGTAGGTCTTCTCATTAACATTAAAATTAGATTAATTTCCTGACAATGACAACAGCTGAAACACAAAGGCAGAAATAGCTCTGTGTCCATACAATGCAAGTGAATGGGTGGCAAAGTTTTGAAGCTAAAGGGAGCATTAAAAAAAAATCTGCATAAAGGATCATAAAAATACTCCATAAGACTCCAGTGGTTAGATCCATATTTTCTGAAGTGATATCAGTGTGGGTGAGAAACAGGGCATAAATTCTCCTCCCTGCCTAGTAAGGGGCGATATAAACGAAGAATGTGAATCACCAAAAACATAAATTGATGGAAAAGAGGCTTAAATACTGAATATGATCTCTGTCTCACCCACACCTATCATATCACTTCTGAAGACATTGATTTAACCACCAGAGTAGTCTGAAGTACTTTTATGTTGCCCTTATGTGGATTTTGGAACTTCAAAATTTTGGCACCCATTCATTTGCATTGTATGGACCTACAGAGCTGAAATATTCTTCTGAAAACCTTCGTTATGTGTTCAGCAGATGAAAGAAAGTCATACACATCTGGAATGGCATGAGTGTGAGTAAATGTGTGAAAAAAATTTTTTTGTCATTTTTGTGTGAACTATAACTTTAAGTAGACTGCAAAGTACATCTTTCAGCAGCTGTGCTTGTAAAAAAGGACTTACCTTGCCCAAGTATGAATAAACGTACAGTCATGTTAACAAAGATCCAGGAGAAGCCAAGAAACTGGACCAAGTTGTACATAAAGAGAAACCCTTTTTTCAAGCCAACAAAAGCTGCAAACACGGAAACATAAAAAGAAGTAATGAGTTTATTCTTTTTTTTGTAAACTGACCCACACGGCAGCTTTATTTTGTACCCGCAGAATTATAAATCTACTTACGGTCCTTTCGGACCCTTGAATCAATGCCAACTTTTAGTTTCTCTTCCTGTGTACAGAAAATATGAGACAGTCAACACATCACAGTTTTGCATATGTACGGATTCATTCATGTTTTTCAATTAAAGATGAAGTATGTAATATCTCTGCCTTTTTTGGTGGAAATCAACCCACAAATGGCTTACTTATAGTTGTCTCTGCACATTAAGCTAGGATAGGAGTAAGTAGTTTAACACTGAAAAAAATTACACATTTCAAGCTTTCAATCCATTTCTGTTAATAGTGAGGTGGCCATCCCTCCTCTTCACCTTTTCTCTGAGCTCCATTTCTGCATCTGACTCGTCCAGCCAACGGTCAAAATCAGGTGCTAGAAACCAATGCTTCCTCTCCTGCTTAGTGAGCCGATCCCACCACACGTGCTCCTGCTTCTTTACCGTAATATTCACCTGCCGCTGAGTGGATCTGTGTTTCACCTGTTCATAAAAATAAAAAGACAGACACATTTTGATGCAATTTGAATGTAGTTCCAACATACAGTAAACTAAAATGGCACCAAATTACACAGACTAATGTCTTTGACAATGCAAATGTTCACTGAACACACAAAGTATTTATGCAATTTTTCACAACTGCGTAAGTAGCGAACAAGATGACTCAAACCTCAGGTTTAACTGGTTTTAAGAATTCCAGGCTGAATTCATATTCATTTTCTCCTTTTGCTCCATGTCCTTGGCCTTGTAAAGATCAGAACTAAGTCACAATAATGTCAGAAGAAAGAACAACCATTTAATGATTCAAATTTGTAAAATGTACCTGTACCTCTGAAGTGAAGGATGTTCTCTTCTACACCAATACTGATATTCTGAGAGATAGACACAACAAAACAAGATGTGTGAGGTTTCAAGCTCCTCCTCCTACAGTCTGCTGTATCAGCACACTGTACATTGACTTCAAATACACCATGCATCAAATGATTATGGAGCAACTGTGATGAACTAATATGTAATATGAATAATGTAAATACATTAACTTAGTAACTGTTTCAGGGTTCCAACTATTTTTTTACCATTGTATTTCCATTATTTTCATTTTCATGAGGTTTTTTCTATAAATAAGCAGTAATTTGAGAGAAACCCCTGATTATCGGAGGAGGAGGGCGTCAATTAGCTGATTAAAGAGATAAAGGGCAGCTGGAGATGCCGGTTCGAGAGAGAGACTCACATGGCCGCAAAGCAAGGTAGTATTTTTAATTTTTTTAAATAAAAGACTTCGGCAGCTGTAATGACCCAATTAGACAGCTATATGTTGCCCCCTTGTGGCCCGAAATGAAAGGGTGAATGTAACTGCAGGTAGAAAGTTGTAGCTAGATGTGACAGGCACGCTTATGCTAAAATTGTTTTTCGTCATCATGAAGCGCACTTGCAAGTCGGGAGTGGAAAAAAGAAAAAGAGCAGGAGAAATGCAGACCACTGGTAAGAAATTAATGTAAGCCAGCTACCAGGATTGAGGTGTTCGTTGTCATGCATTAAATTGCAACAACTTGTTAGCTAACGTTATGCAGTTGTGTCACTTTGTATATAGTTATTTACTGTCATTTATAATAATTTATTGTTAATTTGTATAGTTATTTTTGTACTATAATTTATATACTTCTTAAATCGTTTTTAACAAGTGTAGTTAATACATTACAATTTCATGTTCATATATTTACATTTGTTGAAGACAGTATTGTGGTGTCATTCTTGGGGTGGGCCTGTATCTGAGGAGGGGGGATTTGGATGGTTTGGGTCTCCAAGTAGGATTTCGCTTAGGGCCCCCATATGCTCAGAAACGGCTCTGCTTTGACCCATGTGTGGCATGTTTTGTTTGTTTTTTTTGAGCGCTAAGTAAAACAACATAACAGCTTGCTCACTTGATTTACCCTGCAGTTTAGCATACACAACTTTATTTGCATAAATAGTAGTCATAGCAACTGTATTAGTACAACACCAATACCACCTTTGTTCCAGAGCTCACAGTGATCAAATTATTTTCTTTCATTATCTTAACAAGAGGATAGGTCAAACACATGATTTTTCCTGCTCAAGAGAAAGAACTGTCCTGATCTTCCTTTCAGTGAGTAATCATCCGAGTCAGTTTTGTAGGCCTCCTTGCTCGCAAATGCTTTTTCACAAATTTTCTATTGGACTGAGGTTATGGCTTTGTGATGGCCAATCCAATACCTTGACTTTGTTGTTCTTAAGCCATTTTGCCACAACTTTGGAGGTATGCCTGGGGTCATTGTCCATTTGGAAGACCCATTTGTGACCAAGCTTTAATTTCCTAGCTAATGTCTTGAGATGTTGCTTCACTATATTCACATAATTTTCCTTCCTCATGATGCCATCTATTTTCTGAAGTGCACCAGTCCCTCCTGCAGCAAAGCACCCCCACAACATGACGCTGCCACCCCCATACTTCACGGTTGGGATGGTGTTCTTCGCTTGCAAGGCTCACCCTTTTTCCTCCAAACATAATGATGGTCATTATGGCTAAGCAGTTAAAATTAGTTTCATCAGACCAGAGGACGTTTCTCCAAAAAGTAAGATGTTTGTCCCCATGTGCATTTGCAACCTGTAGACTGGCTTTTTTACGGCGGTTCTGGAGCAGTGGCTTCTTCCTTGCTGAGCAGCCTTTCAGGTAAAGTCGATATAGGACTTTACAGTGGATATAGATACCTGTTTCCTCCAGCATCTTCACAAGGTCCTTTGCTGATGTTCTGGGTTTGATTTGCTCTTTCGCACCAAACTACATTCTTCTCTAGGAGACAGAATGCATCTCCTTCCTGAGTGGTATGATGGCTGTGTGGTCCCATGGTGTTTAAACTTGCATACTATTGTTTGTACAGATGAACGTGGTGTCTAAATTGTCTAAAGGCTTGACATAATTTTCTGGAAGCTGCTTAAAGGCACAGTTAATTTAGTGTATGTAAACTGACCCACTGGAATTGTGATATAGTCTATTAAAAATGAAACATTCTGTCTGTAAACAATTGTTGGAAAAATTACTAAACGACTTGCCAAAACTATAGTTTGCCAATATGAAATCTGTGGAGTGGTAAAAAAATTAGTTTTAATGAATTCAACCTAAGTGTATGTAAACTTATGACTTTAACTGTAAATTAACATTGTGCCTATAATGGCTAACTGTCTACTAAAAGAGTTTCCGCATATCAGCCGTCGTACCTGTGCATCGCTGATCTCCACTCGCAGGTAAATCTCCCCATGCCGCTGGGCCCAGTACACGTGAGGCGTGAGAGCCTGCATTGTAAAAATTCACATTAAAGAATGCGCTTTATGCAAGTTTAAGAATGAATGACAGGCAGTAGAAATCCTTTGAGCGAGCTGCCGGAAGACGTTTACAAGGATTCTATCATTTGTCCAGAATATTCTTCCAACGCGCCTGCGCACGTGTGCATGATATCAACTGCAGTTGTGCGCGCGCTCCTTCTTAGGGGCCGTTCACAACGAACAAGATGTAGTGTCCGCGCTGTTTTTCGATTATTTACAATGTAAACATGCATTATACTTACGGCTTTGTACATATTTTAGAGCTAATTGGTTTCGCCCGTTTTTTTTTTTTGTTTTTTTTTTAGTTCGTTGCACTGAGTCTAGCTTTTTTCTGAGCAATGACATGTTCGGTGTGAACAACCCCTTAATGAGATGACATAAACTAACTGTATAGTAATGTCGCACTTTTTTATCAATGTCATTTGTTTACTGTCTCTTTGAATACTGAATAATTATTTGAGAATCATTAGGCAACGTAGGAACACTTTCAGTTTCTGTCAATAGGCATAAGTGCATTCCCCGCCAGCGGAGCCGCTGTGACAACATTTAAAACAGAGTTGACGCTGTCTTCTATTTCTATGGTATCCGCTAATGTTTACGGAAGTAGAGAAACCCCGGAGAATTAGCCACGGTCAGGGTGAACGGAATCCAGATTTGACGTTCTCCTCGTTGTTTGTGCTGAAGTTAGAACAGTGAAATTCAATTCCTCAGCCCGAACTTTAATGCACATATGAAAGATACAAATAGCAGGTCTTACAAGACAAGTAATTGTAACCAAACTAAAACATAAGCTTGCATATTTGGCAAAAATATTAATTATATTTTTTAAAATGCAGAAGCATCCTGAATTTGATCATCTGCAATTGGACTTGCAAACAAATAGTTCAAAATTCCGTGTCCTGGTCGGTTTGACTGGTAGTGTAGCGGCACTCAAGGCGCCTTTGTTGGTAACACAACTACTTGAAATTCCAGGGGTAAGTAAAACAAGAATATATATATATATATATATATATATATATATATATATATATATATATATATATATATATATATTGCCATCATATATAGCACACTGTGGTGAATAAATATGACATGACAAGCACGACTGCTGTGGCTCTGTGTATTTAAATCTTTCATACTATTTAAGAGCCCTGTAGAGCCTGAATATATATATATATATATATATATATATATATATATATATATATATATATATATATATATAATATTCCGATAATTAAAATGCATTACTTTCTTGTGGCAGATGAGTTAAGCATTGATAAGAAAATACAAATAGCGGCTTTAGAATACAGTGTATTGTTTACTACCATATTATTGAACATAAGCCTATTGTAAGAGCCATTATGCTCACTTAATGTCTATTGTAGTTCCACTGGTGAACACTGGGTGGAGTATGGGTTTCATTTGGTATAAAGGTAGCCAACGAGTAAGAGACACCAGGTGTAATGAATGAGGGAAGCAAACATTTTTTGACCGTGTCAAGAACAAGAGAGGACATGCTAACTGGTGATGGCAATCTGTTTGAGCATTCGAACTGAAACCAAATAAAGTATGTAAATACAGTACTGGACTGAAGTGCGTTTGTTTTGGAGCCACGCGTCAGATATCCCTACAAACACCTCTGAGTGACAAGATGGTCATTTGTCGCTACACCTATCATTGGCATACAGTTCACAGCAATCCGAATTGAATTTGTCAATCAGTTCGAGAATTATTATGAGGGCTTGTTTAAGAACCCATCAATGTACACACCTACATCAGACAGATGCTTGTGTAGCGGCTCGGGTCCATTGCCATAAACATAATTTTTTTAGGTCACTGTGTCAAGTTAAATATAGTTTAATACTTAGAACACATCTTGAGATCCCTTAGTTCAGATTTGCGCTCCATCAAGTGTTTTTAACGCAAGAACGTAACGCTTGTTTGTGTTGTGATGCCTACTGAAGGATTGTTTTGTTCACTGTATAAACTGTGCATTGCGATACAGCTGAAGTTTCACTTACTGCCCTCTGGAGTAAACAGGTGGTACTACAAGCTTGCATTTCTCAGGAATCTTCCTTATTACGGTCCGTGGGCATTGCGATTGATTGCATTAATCTTTTTAATGCGTTATTTTTAATCAAATTAATTGCACTGAATTAACAATTGACAGCCCTAATATATATATATATATATATATATATATATATATATATATATATATATATATATATACACAGTGTATACACATGCATTGTCATATTTATATGCTTGTCATGTCATATTTATCCACCAGAGTATGCTATGTGCCTGAACTGCGCATTAATAATTAAAAAAACAAACTAAACGGCTGCCTCTCTCTCTTAAATACTAGAGGCTTTTTAAACATTATTTTTATTTTTCTGCTCTTAAGGTTGATGTACGTGTGGCCACCACAGACCATGCCACTCATTTTTATGATTTTGCTGAAGTCCCTGTCCGTGTCTACACTGATAAGGATGAGTGGGAGGTGAGAAAAGCCTTTGAAGATTAGTAGCTGCATTTTCATGGATAATGTGATGTCAGATTTTTTAAATTTCTTAGTATCTTATTTTCTACTGTGGAGTTAGATCCATGCCCAGAATTTCCTGGTTAAATGATTTCTTACTGAAAATATCTTATATGCTTTTCCTATATTTCTATGTTAGATGTGGTCAAAGCGCTCTGATCCTGTGCTTCATATTGAACTTAGACGTTGGGCGGACCTTTTAGTCATTGCCCCACTGGATGCAAACACACTTGGCAAAATTGCAAGTGGGATTTGTGACAACCTTCTGGTAGGTCATGTATAAAAACATTAAGGTGGCATTTATTTATTTCTGTATACATTTTTAGATGCATTATTAAACGTGCTTGCCTGTTTTGTTATTGACAGACATGTGTAGTGCGTGCCTGGGACACAACCCGTCCTCTGCTTTTCTGTCCTGCTATGAACACAGCCATGTGGCAGCACCCTATCACTGCACAGCAAGTGGCCACACTTAAAGGCTTTGGCTACGTTGAGATCCCCTGTATTGCCAAAAAACTTGTCTGTGGAGATGAAGGTATCTTTTAACTTGGTGTCATTTAAGTTCTGATTGGTAGTAATGAGGCATTTGCATGGATAAGGGAAGCTGGTGGATGGATAAGAATTTGCAGCAATGTGTGAAAACACTAATGCATTATTTGTTACCTGAATATCAAAGGGCTGTAATCTGATAGGCTTGAATTATTATGCTCCCTGATCAAAGGAGGATTTAATGAATTGGTGTTTCTTGTGTTTGGGCTCACCAACATGTCTTATGTTACAGCCTCTGTATCTTTACAGGTAAAGGTGCCATGGCAGAGGTTTCAACTATTGTTGATACTATAATACAATACCTCCAAAAACCTGCTGAATGACCCTGTATTTATCATACCAGGGCCAGCAATCAGGAGAGACAAGGTTACAATCAACATAAAAAAAAACAAGTTTAAGGCGTTTGTATGTTGTATACAGGTTTGATATTTTTATTGTGAAATAATAATTATTGTGCAATAAATTATAAAAAATAATTATTCATGCATCTCTGTAATGGTTGTATTCTTTATATCTATTGATTTATGCACAGAAATTTTAAATAAATTATTTTTTGATATTTAAATCATGGCTCTGCCTCTTAAGCGTTTGACAGATATTTAATATGTTTAGTTATTCCTCAGTCTTTGGAACCATTGTGCCCTGGTAACTGGTCCTTAATATGAAATGAAGTTCCAGATGTAAGTTTCTGGAATAGTTTGCTCATCTTGTGATATCATATCTCAAGGTTATATAAGCTGCCTCTTGCCTCACTTCAGTGGCAATCCTAACAGCAGCCCTCTGCCTCCCCATCGCCACCTTTAAATTTCTTAACACCTACATCATTTATTATATCCAAATTCTCTTTATATTCCTTGCATTAGTCTGATTGTCAAGGGGGTATCTTCAAGCCTAGTCTTGTGCTCGAGCCCATCCATTATGGACAGCATGCCAAATTTGTTTAACTTAATACGCTCTAGGATTATATTAACCAGTGAACTTGTGAAACTAATTATGATAAATGATAAGACTCCCACAGCCTATTTGACAGAGACCATCAGAGTTATTACCACAGACCTTATATGATACTTATGACCAATTAAGGGACAAATAGGACATCATGTTGAACATTACTTAGAGTACTAAACAATATATTCCTCATAAGTGAGATGTGCTCACTGTATCAAATAAATCAGTCCATAAAAGAGGTAATCATTTGTGCTCAGATTTCATAAAGCAATGTGTCTGTCCAGCAGTGTCAGTTTGCAAGGGATAGTACTGTTTTTGTGGTCTCAATCAATTCTCAGTTCCAACATATTTTCTGTATACAGACATTATAAACCCTGTTCTACGGTATATGTTTATGACAATATTTCAATAAAGTACAGCATTATTAATTAAAAAGTACTGATTCTGTATGCTTTTAAAAATACTTACTTGACATTCCTGTATGTAAAACTTCACCAAAGATAAAGAAAAAAAAAAAATACCAACAAAAGTCTTGCCACAACAAATTGTATATACACGTATTCATATATCAGATGTTGTATACATTCATACTCTTTTGTAAGTCGCTTTGGATAAAAGCGTCTGCCAAATGAATAAATGTAAAATGTAAATGTCATACAGGTTTGGAATAACATCTATTGTTCTCAAAGATTAAAATAAATAAATAAATAAAAAATTATCTCAATGCTGCTGGGTTGAATGGGACATTATACAACAAAAGCCAGAACTTAATAACTTCAGATAAAGCAATAGAGTAATTAAAGACAAAAATAAACATTTGTAATGAAAATTTGACATTTTCTGTTGATGTTAAACATGTTCATAAACCGGCTTGACTGGATCATGTGGACCAATAAACAGTGGTACAGACCTCAAAACATGAATTAAACCACAAATTTTCTACTTTAAAATAGAAAATTATTAAAAGTCAAACATCTCATAAGTCCAGACAGATCCAACAATATAAACAGGGCTGACGAGGAAAAGATGAGAAAACACAATGTGCCATTACTGTTGTAACACCAATTGTTGTAACAGGTATGATTTGACAGAAATGTTATAGCAAATGCTTTTTTAATTATAGATTTTAAATGTTTAGCTTACAAGTTTTTATACATACTGTACATACATATGTGGGTCAAAAAATACCCAGGTAAAATCGAGATTCTTATTTTTCAAAAAGTACTTATTTAAATTTTAAATTTTTTTAAAGTTGTTTACTTTTGTAAATAGTTTATATATCTTTTTATTAAATTCTGAATAGTTTCAAACACATTGAAAATTAAGTTGGAGAGAGGCTAAAAATGCCTGTTGAACAGAAATTGTGCAATGTTTGGTGGTAAAAAAAACTAAAACTCTACCCACACAAAAACGTACAAATAGCTAGGATCAAATGTTTTTTACACACACAAAATGTTATAAACTTGTAAAATTACAACCTTATGTACTATATATTGACATATGGCACTATATTACTTTACAATCAATCATCGATTACAAAAATAATATCAGTGAAATGCAGTGGAACACCATAGGAAATACATATTATATACAGTAGAACCAACTTATGCATTCTAAGGATTGTCATGATAATACTCTTAGAATTAAAAAAGAAAAAAATATTCACCTAAATTATACAAAAGTAAGTGTACGTGACTACGTGAGAGAAGACACCTTAACTGAGGAATACCTGGAAAGGCAGATAAAAAATCACTTAATGTAAAAATTAAGTCATAAAAACTTTTTTTAATACCCATATTTGCGTTCTAGGGTTGAATCAACATTTAAAACGTTAAAAATTCCCATGGATGACAGTTGAAGATTGTTGTGTATTTGCATGAAATCTCTCAGAGTCTGAGGTTTGCAGATGTCAGGGGTATAAGTTTATTGAGCGTTCAATAAACCTGAGAATGCCAGCTTTGCATTCTGTCTTCCAGGTACAGCATCTAAGGTTTTATACACTTCTGTTATCTACCTTGAAACTATAAATCGTTCAACTTGCTTACTTCTAGCCAATGAGCTTCCATCTTAATTTTCCACCATTAGTTTCGTAGGCCATCTGACTTCTCTCTATTGGTGGAAACTTAATGCTTATTTTGTTTTTTAAAAAATATACCTTGAATATCTAATTTCTACTCAATAGTCATTTATGTGTACACAAAGAGCATCTGTTTCTTTTTCTATGTGCAGGCTGAACATGCAACATTCATCTGTTCGTTGGCTGGACTTGTGATATACATCTGACCATCACATGTATACTGACATACTGTTTGTTAACATTCTTTGAAAATATACCATATTTTCCTCCCTTTGAGTCTCTTCATAGTCTCACCCTATGCCTTCTGCCCAGAGTATAGCCTCACAAGGCAGCCTTCTTTTACTTCCAAAAAATGACCAATATAGGTCATATTTTCTTTCACTACCACCTAATCTTATGGAACTGTACTCCGGATGGAAAGAAACCAAACATCTCCCACATTTGGCTAGGGAGGAGTAAAAGGTCTCATTCCCCTATCTAAATACTTTATCGGGAGAGTAGACAAATCAGCTTTTTACAAAACATATGTACAAAGCATATGTATGCAGTCTCAGTTCTACATGATGTAAAACAAATCAATGATTACACTATTTAGTAGGTTAACATACCTCATTAACAACATTAGTAATTTATATAAGAATATACTGTATATCCCACGGTGCCAGAGGAACACACAGACATTTCTGGTAGCCTGGAGTGCTATCTGGTGGTGTTGGAGCAGACAGCCGGTTTTTAAACCACCAGTGGAGTCTCTTTTGCTCTTGCAGCTAAGCACTGATGTGATGTCGATCCTCTCTTTATATTGTTTCCCTTGTTCTTCTCAAGGCTTTCCCATGTTTTTTTCTGAATTCATGCATTTATAATAGGTTATGCATACACAAATAATTCTAACTCTACATAATTAGATCATATAAAATTGTAACATAAATGTTAAAAGAAATGATAAATGAACTTAAAAAAATAAAAACAAACAATAAATGAGTAATAACTTCAGGAAGGGGTATATGCCAACATAACAAACATAACACCCTCTATCTTCCTGAATACCGATCCTCAATACTAACTAATCTTTGTAATAAAAGAAAATGCAATGAATACACTTAATCCCTTGCTATCCATAAACAGGAGAAAACATAAAAACAAATAGTAAATAAAAGAGGCTCTTTGCGTAGAGCTTTGGGGCGTAGCTTTGGGGCGTTGCTAGAATTCATCCAGCTCATTCAATCCGGGACCTATGTTAATGGGGCGCATAGTGGCCGCAGATATATTGACCATCTGTCTAGCTGCAGCATTTGCCACTATTGATCTGAGAAAGGGTATAATACAACAAAAAAGTAACAGCAATAGCAAAAACTATCATTATTCCCACTTTAATAAGTAATGCTTTCCATTATCCAAATAAGTTATCAAATCAGGTTCCAAATTGCTGGTCTCTCTCAGCGGTTACAGTAATTTAATTTCTTACATTTTTCAACTTCTATGTTTTGGAATGAAGGTACATGTCATGGACTCCAGTTCCCTAATCAACCCCACTTCTTCCGGTTCCCACACTCGTTCCCAATCACCCGAATATTAGTTTCACCTGCACTGTTAGTTTATCCATCTGATCTTCTCGTGTTTGTTTTTCCTTTGCCCTGCTCCACCTGTTTGTTTATTGATCTGATCTCCTGGCTTTGACCTGTATTTTGTTTATCTACACTTCTTTGGATTTGCCCTCTGTATTTTGGAAGTTTTTCATTAAACCTTTTCTGCATTTGAATCCATCTCGTCCAGTGTCGTCACAGAATAACCAACCATACATCATGGATTCAGCGGAAAACCTCCAAGGCTCTTTAGAGTGGATGGATGCGGCGATAGCGTCCCGAGGATCTACTGTTGGGAGGCATGAACAGGCGTTGACCACTCAGGGACAGCAGATCCAAGAAATATTGCAAACGGTACGTGCATTATCTGATCAGTTAAATCCAGTTCCACCTTCTGCTTCGATCCAACCCGTACCTGTCTCTGAACCTGCTGAGACTCCCGATACACTGCAGAGAGCAGCTAGTTTTGTAGCTCCCGAGAGGTTTGATGGGTCTCCAGATAACTGCCGGGGCTTTCTTATGCAATGCAGTTTTTATATAAAACATCACCCCCATTTACGATATGATCTCCCTGCTTACCGGCAGAGCAAGACAATGGGCCACTGCACTGTGGACAGCTAATAGCCCAATTCTTTCCTCCTATGATCAGTTCTGCATCCAAATTTCTATAGTTTTTGATCATCCAGCAGCAGGGAGAGATGTAGGCTGCATCCTTGTGGACATTAATCAGGGGTTGCGTACCGCAGCCGACTATGCATTAGATTTCCGCACCCTTGCCGTGGGAAGCGGATGGGGCGAACCAGCTCTGTTAACTATGTATCGCCGTGGTTTAACCCCGCGGTTGCAAATGGAGCTAGCCTGCAGAGGAGAATCATTGGGTTTGGAGGATTATATCCAGCTCTCCATCTCAGTTGATAACCTGTTGCGAGATTGCACATTCAGAAATTCCTCCAGCGAGGAATTTCTTAGAATGAACCGTAGTCTCTGACACATTACAAGCCCCACCTCGGGAGGTTCTTGCTCAGCCTGAGCCCATGCAGCTCAGTCGCGCTCCATTAGCCCCTGCTGAGCGAGACGTTTAGCGCAGCGCCTCTGTTTGTACTGCGGTAAACCTGGACATCGCATGCCCTGTTCGTCCTCAACCTTCCTCCTCCATGAGCCAGGTCAGAACTTCTGTCATTTTTGACATAACTCAAAAGCAAGTTACCCTTCCCGTCATTATATCTATTAATGATATTCGTTTTTCCACTCCAGCCCTAGTCGATTCTGGAGCGGTATGGAATTTCATTGATGTTAACTTGGTTCAGAGTCTGGGTATTCCCCTCAGTCCGGTTGAGCCACCCCTCAAAGTCAATTCATTGGATGGAGCACTACCTGGATCAGGATTTATTACCCACAGAACTGTCCCATTGTTGCTTCAGGTGGGCCTGTTTCATAAAGAAGTATTAAATTTTTTGTTGTTCATTCACCCAGAGATTCAGTAGTTTTAGGCCATCCTTGGCTATGTCTCCATGACCCCCGAATTTCCTGGCGCACGGGGGAGCTATTGAGCTGGAATACCTACTGCTTATCACATTGCCTTTGTTTACCCGTTTTTTCAACCTCTGTGGAAAGCCCTGAAATTAAATCCCCTGTTTCCGTTCACTCTGAGTATTTTGTATATGCTGATGTTTTCGAAAAAACTCAAACCGCCCTTCCTCCACATCGTAGCTGGGACTGCGCCATCAATCTTCTACCGGGGTCTTCTCTCCCTAAAAGCAGAGTGTATCCCTTGACACTCCCAGAATCTAAAGCTATGGAGGATTATATTGATGAGGCCCTAAACCTTGGCATAATTCGTCTGTCCACTTCTCCAGTTGCGCCTGGGTTCTTCTTCGTGGAGAAAAAAGATGGCGGACTCCGTCCCTGTATCGATTACCATGCCTTGAATAATGTAACCGTGAAATTCACATATCCCCTACCTCTTATTCAACCGACCCTAGAACATGTCAGTAAGGCACAAATATTTACCAAACTTGACCTCAGGAGTGCTTACAATCTCATTCGCATCAGGGAAGGAGACGAATGGAAGACTGCTTTCGTCACCACAAGGGGTCACTACGAATAATTGGTTATGCCATATGGCCTTGCTAACGCACCTTCGGTGTTCCAGTCCTTCATGAATGAGATTTTCCGGGACATGATTGACCGGTTCCTGATAATCTACATAGATGAACTGTTCATTTACTCGTCTAGCCTGTCTGAACATACGGCTCATGTTTCTAGGGTGTTGCAAAGGCTCAGAGAACACCACTTGTTTGTTAAAGCTGAGAAATGTGAATTTCATCGTTCTTCTGTCTCTTTTTGGGTTATGTCTTGTCTGCCGGTACGATGAAGATGGAGACCAACTGCAGTCCAGTCCTGGCCAGAACCTAAGACGCTGAAGGAACTACAACATTTTCTGGGCTTTGCTAATTATTATTGGTGCTTATTGAACTTCAGGAAGATAGCTGCACCTCTCACTGGTCTGATACGAGGTAAACCCAAAGCCCTGACTTGGACCCCCTCTGCTCAGCAGGCTTTCCAAGCCCTGGAGGGCTCATTTACTTGTTCCCCAGTTCTGAAACAACCAGATCCTACTCTACCCTTTGTTGTGGAAGTCGACGTCTAGAGGCACGGAGCTCCAGCAAAACTGTATCCCAGTGCATTCTACTTCCATAAATTGTCCCCTCCAGAGCAAAATTATGATGTCGGAAACAGGGAGTTGCTGGCTATCAAATTGGCCTTGGAAGAATGGCGTCACTGGTTGGAGGGTTCTAGGTACCCTTTCGTTGTTCTGACAGACCATAAGAATCTGGAATACATTCGTCAGCCAAACGCTAGCCAGACTAGCCAGATGGGCAATGTTCTTCGCTCGTTTTAACTTTTCGGTAACCTACCGCCCAGGGTCAAAGAACACAAAGGCCGACGCCCTGTCCAGACTTTTTAACAATGAATCCAAACCCACAGAGCCAGATACTATCATTCCAGCTTCATGCCTGGTGGCCCCAGTGAGGTGGGAATTATTGGAGGCTATACAACAAGCTCAAAGGAATGAACCAACACCCCCTCAGACTCCCCCAGATAAGATGTATGTACCTGCGGTGATGCGCCCCCAGTTGATACAATGGGTACACACATCCCTTTTTTCTGGTCATCCGGGCATAACTTGTTCTGTAGAATTACTTTCTAGGAAGTTTTGGTGGCCCTCCTTTGCTGACGATATCCGTGATTATATCCTGTCCTGTCCAGTCTGTGCCCAATCCAAAACTCCTCACAGCCTACCAGCTGGACTCCTTCAACCATTACCCATCCCTAATCGGCCGTGGTCTCATATCTCCATGGATTTTATTACTGATTTACCACCATTGTACTACCATTCTTGTAATCATCGACAGATTTTCTAAGATGTGCCGTTTGGTTCTGTTGTCCGGACTTCCCAATGCCACCCAGCTTGCAGACGTTATAATCTGTAACATATTCCGAAATTTTGGCATCCCTGAGGAGATTACATCTGACAGGGGAACCCAGTTCACTTCCAGATTTTGGCGAGCCTTTTGTGAACGTCTGGGAATTCAACTCAAGTTCTCCTCTGGATACCACCCATAAACAACGGGCAAACTGAACGTCTGTGTTACGTCCTAAGTTGTGTTAATATCCCTTGTTGTGGGAAAATGCTTGTGTGCTTTCTCTCTCTCACTCAGGTTAATTACCATCAGCTGCAACTCGTTGTGACCATGCCTGAGACTGAGCAGAGGAGTATAAATGGTGCATTCAGAAAAGCATGTGCTGAGGAACACTTCTCCCCAGCCTTAGACGGGAAATTGCGTGCATGCATGTTAAGCGAGTACTTGTGCTTATCTTTGGGTTAGGAGTGGGTCCTATGCTCATTTATTGTGTGACAACAGTTACTCAGCTTACTTTTTAGTGTTCTCTAGTGTCGACTTTTTACCTGTGGGTAATTAAAAGGTATTGTATAATTTTCTATTAACTCGGTTCACTTATTAATGACTATCTGGGAAATGTAGGGAGAGGGTGCCTTTTTATTTTGTATATACATTTTCTCCTGTTTTTGGTTATAGAGGAAGCTCAGGGAAGTTTGTGTTGTTGATTTTCATCTTTGTTTTTATGCAGGGTAGGTAGCTCCCTTAAAACTTAGTTTGCTTCTGTTTTTGTTTATTATTTTAGGCCATGCTCTCTCCTGAAGACTTAATCCCATCTTTTGTTCACCTTTTTGAAGGAAATAAATACTTTTACTTTTCCTTAAAGTTGTGTATGTTTTCACTCTGAGACTGAGGCTGAAGTGTGTTCTCCACGTATCGTTATGTCTCTACGTTACCTTTTTTTTATCATATTTTCTTTTCTTCTGTTACCTCCCCTCCAGACCCCTAGACTGGGAGGAGAACGTAACAGTCTGAATCAGGAGGTCGGTAAATATCTCAGAGCCTATTGTTCACAAAACCAAACTAACTGGAAAACGTACCTCCCTTGGGGCGAGTATGCCCAAGATTCTCTCGTCAGTTCATCCACCCGGCTCACCCCGTTTCAATGTGTCATCAGCCACCTCTGTTCCGTGGGAGACTGAGTCTTGTGATGTTCCAGCTGTGGATTCTTGGGCCCAACGGTGTACTCAAGTCTGGAGAGCTACCTACGATCATCTGCAGAATGCCACTCAAGCCCAGAAATCTAAGGCGGACCGGCGACGCAGACCCACACCCATCTTCCATCCGGGCCAGCGGGTATGGTTATCCACTCAGGACATCCGTCTACGTCTCCCTTCCAAGAAACTAAGCCCCAGGTATATCGGTCCATTTAAGATCTTAATTATTCCTGTTACTGCCACCTCGCTACAAAATCTGTCCTGTTTTTCATGTCTCCCTGCTCAAGCCAGTGTTCTATAGCCCGATGTTTCTGCCTGCGGCCTCTCAGACTCCCTCTCCACCACTAGATATTGGGGGCCAACCAGCCTATGCTGTCCGGGCTTTGTTAGACTCCAGATGTCGCGGCGGCCAGTTGCAGTACTTGGTAGACTGGGAGGGCTATGGAGCTGAGGAGCAGTCTTGGGTGCCGTCGAGGGATATCTTGGACCAGACATTAAAGGAAGATTTCCATCGCCAGCATCCCGATCGACCTGCACCACTTCCTAGGGGATGCACTCCTCGTCACCGAGCGCGGTCGTCAGGAGCCGTCCGCAGAAGAGGGGGGAGTACTGTCATGGACTCCAGTTCCCTAATCCACCCCGCTTTTTCCAGTTTTCACACTCGTTCCCAATCACCCGAATATTAGTTTCACCTGCACTGTTTTGTTCTCTATTTATACCCTGCCTGTTCCCTTGGTTTTTTGTTGGTTATTGCTAGAAAGTAATCTTGCTCTGCTAACTCCCGTAAAACTCTAGTAGTTTATCCGTCCGATCTTCTCGTGTTTGTTTGTTTTCCCTTTGCCCTGCTCCGCCTGTTTGTTTATTGATCTGATCTCCTGGCTTTGACCTGTATTCTGTTTATCTACACTTCTCTGGATTTGCCTCTGTATTTTGGAAGTTTTTCATTAAACCTTTTCTGCATTTGAATCCATCGTGTCCAGTGTCGTCACAGTTCAACAATCAGCCCCAAACATTATGCAGACACTACCCTTTTCTTCCAACAGCCAGTTCAGTGCTTGTCTATTCTGCCTGTCTATTCTGCCAAGTCATTTTGCTTGTTGCTGCTAACTGGTCACCTAGGGCTTTTAATGCTTCATCAGTGTAGTTAATGGATCTCTGTTGATTATAATAAATGTAGTTAATAGATTCAGCATTCTTATTGGGTGTTATCCACACAAATATAGATTCAAAATCTGACTTTAATTCATTTATAGCCTTTAATTGTTGGCGCATTACAGCGGCTTTCTCCTTCTCTGCACAGCAGTGCAGCTTTGCCCCTGGGCGCTTCGACAGTGCAGAAAACTCTTCATTGAGTTTATTAAAAGAGTGATTTTCTTGTAAAAGAGTATATTCCTCTAAAAAGAACAAAACACAGTGGCATTGAACGTCCTTATCAGGACGCGTCTTTTTAAAGATGCCCTTCCGCCCCTGTGTTGTTCCTGGATGCGGTAGAGTGCTCTCCGCTTCAGAAGGCGTTGTCTCGTGTGTCTGGGCAGCGATCACACCGAGGCTGTGTTTGTGGATGGCTCATGCTCTCACTGCGAGGGCATGACCATGAAAATGTTGCGGTCGAGGCTTGCTTTCAACCGAAAGCACGCCACTTCAGCCGCCCCCCGCATTGCTCCTTCTTCCCACGGGATTGAGGACGATGCGGCTGACGCTGGAGGCGATCTGGGGATGGCAGCGGGTGCAGCTCCACCGGGTATGCCCCCTCGGACCACCCGCACCCCGGCACGCTCGTTGACTCCCATCCGTGCTCGAGTGGCTCGCCTCACAGCCAGTCTGCTTATCCTTTTGAGCTCGAAGTGGATGAGCTCGCCACTGCATTGGAGAGCGCGGCATCTGACGCTGAAACCTCCCCTGGGCTGCCACCTTCGGGCCAGCACGCCCAGGCTGATGCAGACGCGCAGATGACTGACATGCCTTCCCGGGCCGCCGCTAGCGTGGGGTTGGATTGGAACCCTCCATCCTCCCCACAGCAATCGCGGTTGGATGACTGGTTCCTGGGGTCTCAGCGCTGCTCACAGCCTCGCCCCTCCCGGTCCCGTTTTTCCCGGAGGTGCATGATGAGCTGACGTCATCGTGGAGAGCACCCCTCTCCACTCTCGCTACCCTCGACGGTGGAGCGCCCCACGGGTACGCGGCGATTCCCCAGGTGGATAGGGCAGTTGCTCTCCACTTATGCCCCGGAAGCCCTACCACCTGGCAGGGTCACCCCGTACTCCCCTCCAAGGCCTGTAGGACAACATCCTTGCTCACCGCGAAGGCCTACAGTGACGCCGGACATGCACACCATGGCCCTCCTGCCAAGTCCACCAGGCCAAGGCGCTCAAAGACGCGCTCAGCAACCGACCTCACCCTTAGAGCCACGAAGGTCACGGCGCAGTCCCTCAGGCAGGCGATGGCCACACTCGTGGTCCAGGAACGTCATCTGTGGCTGAACTTGGTTGAGATGCGTGAAACCGACAAAGCTCGCTTCCTGAACGCCCCTGTCTCCCATTTCGGCCTCTTCGGCGACACCGTCGAGGTGAAGAAGCAGACGGAGGCCATCTCTCACATCCTGCCCTGCCGCAAGCCTGCCGCCATGGGCCATGCCCCGTCTGCCCACCGAAGGCATCCTCCTGCAGTTAAATGACAACCTGCTCCGCCTCAACCCAGGCCCAGCTCTTAGCCCCAGTGTCAAGCACCCCGCAGGAAGCGCACGCCCCCTGTCTCACGGACCCCCTCGAGGACCCGGAAGGCTCCCAGGCGCTCCTGATACACCCGACCCAGAGTCCAAGACGTTAGCTCCGGAGGTGGTAAGACTGCTCCGTCCCCCAGTGGAGGGCCGGGAGGAGAATCTTTTGTTACAGTTATTTAATTTGCTATTCCTTTGCCTCTGGGTCAACTGGCCCGCAAATGCCGTTCTCACGGCACCTTGCTTCCAGATCTCAACAGTCCCGGCTTCCTGAACGCGGTCCTTCCGCCCTCAGCCACACGACTGTTCCCCGACCAGCTGGTTCAGACGAGTTCAGAGGATGCCCACATTGGACCTCCTCCTCAGTCACTAACCCGCCCCCTGCCGGGTGTGCGGAGCAAGGTAAGTGCTTTGAGTCTTTTCTCAGCACTAGAGCCACGGGACGCACCCTTGCCTCCCTACACCGCTGTGGCACGGTGGAGGGCGGGACCGGGGCGTGATTACACACGCCCGGTCCCGTATTAGGCTAATTAAGCCGTCAAGAGGGATAAAGGCCACTCGCGGACGGCGATGCAAGAGAGAGAGAGATCGTTCACGGACATGTCCATTATCTTATGTGTTTGTCTTTTGAGTTGTACATTAAACCTTTAAGTTATGTCAAGCCGGTTTCTCGCCACTTCCTTGCCCATGAACTTGAACTGTGTTACATTGGTGCCGAAAGCCCGGGAAGGAAGAGGGATACGCCGTAGCGGAGTTCTCGCTACTACCCCAAAGAAGCAGCCAACCATCTGCTGGGGGACGAGGAGCCCAGCCGCCTGGACGCGGAGGAATGGCCGCCGACCGCGAGGGGAGAAGGGGCTCCTATAGCCGACCGGTCAGGGCCGCTGCCAGGGGCGGAGGATGCCCCTATCAACCGCTGAAACGCGGAGGGGTCGAGGGAAGATCGCCGTCCGCGAGCGGGGAGGGGATCGCGACCGATCGCCTGGAGCAGGAGAACCGCTGCCAGGGGCGGGGGAGTCCCCTTCTGCTCCCCGAGAACGCTGCGGGGCGTTCCGTCCACCAGGGGCTGAGGACTGCCTCGGATCCGCCTGGAGAGGCGCTGCTGCCGTTCGGTAGAGGGCGGAGGAGTGGCTGAGGAACGAGCTACGGCGTATCAGAGAACCGGCGAGTAAGTTTTTTTTTATTAATCTCTCTCTCCTCTCTCTCTCGCTGCCGCTCTGCATTGGCCTTTTCCCTCT
Organism: Moxostoma hubbsi; assembly: GCA_032164185.1. Lineage (NCBI taxonomy): Eukaryota > Metazoa > Chordata > Actinopteri > Cypriniformes > Catostomidae > Moxostoma > Moxostoma hubbsi. Next base: position 21,163,595 of record JAVLUX010000027.1, read on the forward strand.
TTTTTAAATTATGGTGTTTGTGGGAGGGGAGGTACTGCCCAGTGCAGGAACCCTCCCCCCCATATTTAATTGTTGTTGTTTCCCTCCCCTTGCCCCCTCCCTCGTCCAGGTTGATGGGGATGACCTGCCGGCAGACCGCGCGGGAGGCGCCCCCCCCCCCCCCCCCCCCCAGGGGATGTACGTCAGGCCGGGGGACCGCAGCCTGAAAGAACGGGGGAGGAATGTGGCACGGTGGAGTGCGGGACCGGGGCGTGATTACGCACGCCTGGTCCCGTATTAGGCTAATTAAGCCGTCAAGAGGGATAAAGGCCACTCGCAGACAGCGATGCAAGAGAGAGAGAGATCGTTCACGGACATGTCCGTTATCTTATGTGTTTGTCTTTTGAGTTTTACATTAAACTTTTAAGTTATGTCAAGCCGGTTTCTCGCCTCTTCCTTGCCCATGAACTTGAACTGTGTTACAGCCGCATTACCTGCTCCGCCCCGCCGCTCCGCCGGGTATGTCAAAAATACTCGTCCCCTTGGTGCCCCTAGCACGGAGTTTGGATGCGTGGCTCTCACTGCCCAACCCGTCAAGCTGGCTGGCCCGGACCATCCGACTCGGTTACGCAATTCAGTTTGCCAGGCCCCCGCCCCCCTTCGCGGGCGTCCGCTTTAACGCAGTGCATGGCGAGCATGCCAATTCCCTGCGCGTGGAAATCGCTACACTTTTACTCAAAGACGCGATAGAGCCTTTCCCTCCAACCGAAATGAAGAAGGGTTTCTACAGCCTTACTTACTTTATTGTACCCAAAAAAGGTGGCGGCTTATAACCGATCTTGGACTTGGCTTTACTCAAACTCTCGTTGAAAATGCTCATGCAAAAACATATCCTAACTTGCATCCGGCATCTAGATTGGTTCGCAGCAGTAGATCTGAAGGACGCGTACTTCCACGGCTCAATTCTGCCTCAACACCGCCCCTTTTTAAGGTTCACGTTCGACAGCCAGGCGTACCTGTACAAGGCATGTACTCTGTCCCCTCGCGTCTTCACGAAAGTCGCAGAGGCAGCTCTTACCCAGCTCCGAGAAGCCGGCATTCGCATACTCAATTACCTCGACAACTGGCTCATCCTGGCCCACTCGCGGGAATTACTATGCGCACACAGAGACCGGGTGCTCAGGCACATCAGCTGCCTGGGGCTTCAGGTCAACTGGGAAAAGAGCAAGCTCACCCCAGTTCAGAGCATCTCTTTTCTCGGCATGGAGTTAGACTCAGTCTCAATGTCAGCAAGACTCACCAACGAGCGCGCTGAGTCAGTGTTGAAATGCCTCGCCTCCTTCAGGCCGGGCACAGCGGTCCCTTTAAAACTTTTCCAGAGGCTCCTGGGGCATATGGCATCCTCCGCGGTGGTCGCGCCGCTGGGGTTGATGAATATGAGACCGCTTCAGCACTGGATTCAGACTCGAGTCCCGGAACGAGCATGGCGCCATGGCACACACCGTGTGTTAGTCACCCCCGCCTGCCACCAGACATTCAAACCCTGGACAGACCTCTGCTTTTTACGGGCAGGAGTACCCTTGCAGCAGGTGTCCCGATGCGTCCTGGTCACGACCGACACCTCCAAATCGGGTTGGGGCGCCGTGTGCAACGGGCACGCAGCCGTGGGCCGTTGGAAAGGGGCTCCGCTGCACTGACACATCAATCGCCTAGAGTTGTTGACAGTTTTCCTTGCCCTCAGGAAGTTCGTCCCGTTAGTTCGGGACAAATATGTCCTAGTCAGGTCAGCACCGCTGTGGTGGCATACATAAATCGCTGTGGTGGCGTACGCTCCCGCTACATGTCACGACTCGCCCGTCGTCTCCTCCTTTGGAGCCAAGAGCGACTCAGGTCACTGCGAGCCACTCACATCCCCGGCAACCTCAATGTGATAGCGGATGCGCTGTCACGACAACACTTGCCCAGTGGAGAGTGGAGGCTCCACCCCAAGTCGGTCCAGCTAATTTGGGAACGATTCGGCAAGGCCCAGGTAGACCTGTTTGCCTCCTGAGAAACTTCCCACTGCCCGGTCTGGTATGCCCGAATAGAGGATCCCCTCGGGGCAGATGCACTGGCACACAGCTGGCCCACGGGGCTGCGCGAGTACACACTTCCCCCAGTGAGCCTTCTTGCACAGGTGCTGTGCAAGGTCAGGGAGGACGAGGAGCAAGTTACCCTAGTGGCTCCTTACTGGCCCACTCGGACTTGGTTCTCGGACCTCATGCTCCTCGCGACAGCCCCTCCCAGGCAAATTCCCCTGAGGAAGGACCTTCTTTCTCATTGACAGGGCACACTCTGGCATCCGCACCCAGACCTCTGGAACCTCCATGTCTGGCCCCTGGACGTAATGCAGAAGATCTAGCTGGCCTACCACCTGCTGTCATAGACACGATCAACCAAGCCAGAGCCACTTCTACCAGGCATCTTTACGCCCTGAAGCGGTGCTTGTTCGCAGATTGGTGTTCTTCCCAGGCTGAAGACCCACAGAGGTGCGCAGTTAGGTCAGTACTCCTATTCCTACAGGAGAGGCTGGAGGGGAGGCTGTCCCCTTCCACCCTAAAGGTGTATGTTGCCGCAATTGCAGCCCACCGTGACACTATAGACGGCAAGTCTTTGGGTAAGCACGACTAAATCATAAGGTTCCTAAGAGGTGCCCGGAGGGTAAATCCCTCCTGGCCAAGCCTGTTCCCCTCCTGGGATCTCTCAGTGGTCCTCGCCGGCCTCCAGAGATCTCCCTTCGAGCTGTTAGAATCAGTTGGACTCAGGGCCCTCTCTCTTAAAACGGCCCTGCTGATCGCGCTCACCTCCATCAAGAGGGTTGGAGACCTGCAAGCGTTCTCTGTCAGGGACACTTGCCTGGAGTTCGGTCCGGCAGACACATATGTGATCCTAAGACCACAACCGGGCTACGTGCCCAAGGTTCCTACCACGCCCTTTAGAGACCAGGTAGTGAGCCTGCAAGCGCTGCCCCGGAAGGAGGCAGACCCAGCCCTTTCGTTGCTGTGTCCGGTACATGCTTTGCGTACCTAGTTGGACCGCACGCAGATCTCTAGACATTCTGAGCAGCTCTTTGACTGATTTGGTGGACAGCGGAAAGGGAACGCTGTCTCCAAACAGAGGCTTTCCCACTGGGTCATCAATGCTATCTCATTGGCTTATCATGCCCAGGCCATGCCCCCCCTTACGGGTCCGTGCACACTCAACCAGAGGAGTTGCAACCTCGTGGGCACTGGCCAGGGGCACCTCCCTAGCAGACATTTGTAGAGCAGCAGGTTGGGCAACACCCAATACCTTTGCGAGATTTTACAATCTTCAGGTTGAGTCAGTATCATCCCGTGGTTTCTCAGGTCCGAGCCAGTAGAACTCGTTAACACACTGACAAGCTGGCCAGGTGAATCGCTTGCGCCTAGCGCCCTTTCCCTCAGCCAAGGTAAAACTGTGCGCTTTTTCTCCCAGGAGACCCCTTCTTTCCGGGTCCCTGGATGATTCCTCCCTAGCCCTTGCAGGTCTGCAGTTCAGCGGAGGAACTTGCTGACCCAATCCACTGTGGGTACCTAGCTTACCCTGTACTGGAAGAGATGCTCCACAGACCAGGACTCCTGTATGGACTCCCCCTGTGTGTATTATCCGCAGCATGGCCCCCTTACGAGTGGACCCGCGTCTCCCTTCGACAGTTCCAAGCTGCCCTCTGGTCGCTGTAGTGTAGCAACCCCCCCCCCCCCCCCCCCCGTGCCATTGCCACATGCCGCCTAAAAACCCATGTGATGTATTTTTGTGAAGGGTCTTTTTCCTCCTGGAAAAATAAATATTAGGAAATCGGGTAAGACCCCCTTCCCTCGATGCATGTAAGGGCCCCGGCCGTTCTTGCTCTATGCGAGAAACATAGAGAGAAAAGAGGCCTGGCCAGGCTCAGCCCATTCCCAGGTTGGCATGGTGTCGTCTTGTTCCCCTGTCTAGGGTAGCTAGAAGGATTCCGGCGACTTTTATGGGGCATTGGGGAAGGGTACGTGCGGTCTGATACAGCTGGTCGCGTTTGCACGTGAGAATAGCTGCCCGCTCCTGTATCAGCAGTTCACGTACACAGCTCAGCGCATGGCACGATTTAAATTGGACCCCTAGTGTCGCTTCTTCGACACAACGTCGAATTGAGTGACAGACGGGGAACATCTAGGTTACATATGTAACCTCCGTTCCCCGATGGAGGGAACGAGACATTGTGTCCTCCCTGCCACGTCGCTGAGCCAAGCCACTGTAGTGGCCGGACCATTTCCGGCTCCTCAGAAAAATCTTGAATGAACACAGCGTATTTGCTCACTTAAATACCCGTATGTCCGGGGGCGGGGTATGCAAATACTGTCTGCCAACTTCTCATTGGCCTTTTTTCATGGATCAGAGGTATATTCGGCGCTCAAGAGAGACCCCTAGTGTAGCTTCTTCGACACAACATCTCGTTCCCTCCATCGGGGAACGGGGGTTACATACGTAACCTAGACGGTTTATGTCATATCTTAAGGGAATTTATTTTTCACTCCGATTTATTCTAACGTCTAAACGCTTACAGTCAGTTTATTCTTCATTATAGTACTTTTGATGATCAGGATTCCCTAGACATGCCAGACATTCCGCTGGACAAAAGGTTGCTTTCCTCTCGATGCAATACCAAGTACAATTTTATGAGTAATGTTGGGCTCATTGTTCATAATCGCACCCCCTGGGCCACGAAGGTCACAGCTCCAGCACTCAGAAGGGCGACACCCACACTCGTGTTCCAGGAATGACATCTGTGGCTGAACCTGGTCGAGATGCAGGACACCGACAAAGCTTTCTCAATGCCCCAGTTTGGCCTATTTGGCAACACCGTTTAAGACTTTGTCCAGCAGTCTTCGGCAGTGAGGAAGCAGACGGAGGCCATCTCCCACATCATGTCTCACCACTGTTCTAGCACGAGCCATGCTCCATCTACTCGCCGAGGTTGTCCGCCTGCGGCTTCTAAACAACAGGCAGCTCCGCTTCAGCCTGTGCCCAGCTCTCAGCCCCAGTGTAGAGCTCCCCGCTGGAAGCTGACGCCCCCGTCTCACGAACCACTACCGGGACCCAGAAGGCTCCCAAGCGTTCCTGAGATGAAAAAAACAAGGAGCGAGATGGCTGGAGGGCCAGGAGGGAAACCTCTTACCGCACCCCGCCCGGGCCGCGTACCCACATTGCCAGGACAAAGAGGGCGGTTTCCTCACTCCTTTGGTCACCTAACCGGTGCCCCCACACAACGTTCTCATGGCGGTCTGGTGCCAAGCTCCTTTGATGTTCTTCCTCCCTAGCCTTCAGGTCCGCGAATTCCGCAGACCCACTACGGGTACTAAAATTACTCTGTACTAGAATAGGTGCTCCACAGGAGCTAATGTGGATTAATCCCCCTGTTTGTATTTTCCGCAGTACTGGTGGGCCTGCGTCTCCCTTGGGCAGTCCCCGCTGCCCACCTGTCGCCTTGTTTGTAGCAACTCCTCCCTCACAGCAAGTAGGATCTACCACCACGCCATTTTCACATGTGGCCTGAAAACCCATGTGACGTATTTCACAACACTTTACCTCCCTCAAGCCTGGGCAAGTGGTGGTCTTTGCTGGGTTTTTCCCCCTGAAATTATAGGATAGTTGGAAAAGAACGCCTTCCCTGATGGGTGTGATAGCGTTAAAATGGCCCCAGCTGCTTTAACTATATGCAAGTAACATAGAGAAAGAAAAGGCATGGGTGGCGCGGCCTGCTCCCATGCTTGGGACATTGCTTTGTTCCCCAACTCCGGGATGCCGGGAACTTAAAACGTTTATGCCGATTTTTATGGGCCGTTGGGGAAGGGTACATGCAGTCTGATGCAGCCTGTTGCTTTGGCATGCAACTGCCTGCCCGCACCTGCGTCAGCAGCTCACGGTTCAGCGCATGGCATGATTGAATAGGGACCACTAGTGTCGCTTCATTTGACACAACGTCGAAGTGAGCGACAGATTGGGAACATCTAGGTTACTGTTGTAACCTCCCTGGCCACAACGCTGAACCGAGCCACTGCAATGGCCAAACCTTGTTCTCGGCTCCTCAGTTCAAAACCTGAATGAACAGATGCAAGATTCCCTCCCTTTATACCCGTATATCTGGGGGAGGGACATATAAATTCTGTCTGCCAAATTATCATTGGCCTTTTCTCAAGTTAAGAGGTAACCAAGGCTTTCAAGAAAGTCCCCTAGTGTCGCTTCATCAACAAAACGTCTCGTACAACAGTAACCTAGACGTTTATGTAGCAAATTTGCCTACATATTTCTTCCTCGTTTTACATCATAACTTTTCTTAAATTTGGTTATTTTCTGGCATTATCAATGTGTTCTCATCATAAAAAAAAATTATAAATTTTTTATGTGGTCTCAGACTTTAAAACCCTACTGTATAAAGTGGGCAGGGCAGATGAACAGTGTTTCAGGCTGAATCAAGCTGAATCCATCATATCAAACAATAAGCAGATTTTGAGTAATTTAGTCAAAAACTCATGCAGGAAGGCTTGGCCTGATGATGCAAACAAGGGTACATTACATTTTTATGCATATAATCAAAACAGTTGTTCATCCTTATTTGATTAGCAAAGCAGCTGAGGTGTTGTCATCAGATCGGTACTGCATTACACATGGTCCACTCTCTGATGCTGCAACTTGTCCTCTTGTCATTGGCTGGCAAGCCAGACTTCAAAACAGATCCCCCCGACAGCAGGGGAAACAATTGCATAATTTTGGTACACATACACATCTCCCTTTATACTTTCAAGGACTCTGAGCAATAGAGAAGGTTTATATGATACTAATTTCATTCATATTACATGAGCAAACTTTATTTTTCAGCATCTCCATGAAATTTAACATGAATAAAATCTAAATGTGATTTTAAAATGCATGCAGGTGACATGAGTATGTTGTGGGAAATGTTGAAGATTCTTTCCCTCTTTGCCTTCAGCTTTATACATTTCTGTTATCTCCTCCTAGTCCATAAATCGCTCAACCCGATTATCTTCGACCATTTGGCTTGCATTTTACATAATTTCTGCTCGCCACAATCTTTTCTTAAAAGTACATTTATATTTAGAAGTACATTTATATTTAGAAAGTGTACATTCTAAACAAACAAAATAATGTAATAATAACATAATGAGTCTTCTTGTCATTAACCATAATGATCATCTTGCCTTAATGAGTGTCTGGTTTTTGCTCTTTATGTTGGCTGAGCATGTACCGTACATGTGTTTTTCTCATTACAATGGTTGTGACATGTACAAGTCTCTAACTTATATATACTTGTTAATACTTTTATTTCTATGATTAATATTGAAAATATACCATAAGTGCAGGTGTACCCAAGCTGATTGCTTGATGTTGGAGGTATCACTAAGGTTGAGTAAACACTTGGCACATTTCCTGCTTGTAGTCATTTGGGGATTTGTACAAGCCCATGGCACTGCTTCCCCTGGTAGTAGAAAGTAATAGACATGGCTGATGTAACTCCACAGCTGAGTGAACTCATAGTAGCCACAGCCAGTCGAGCCTGGGCTGCCAATGTTTCATCACACATTTTGTTCTAAAGATATCGCACAAAGTAAACAAATGCAAATAATCTACAATGATTGTGCTGAAACTAAAAAAAAAAATTTAAAAAAAAAAGCACTATGATTTTGTTTTTAAACAATATTTAGGCAAAATATCTCACATTGTAATTTACTACAGCTACGTCTACATTAATCCGGATACATTTGAAAACAGCGTTTTCGTTTCAAAACCCTCTCCGTCCACACTAACATTTTCAATCGTTGACAAGAGGTGTTGCTCATCCTCACTGAAACATTGCATGTACGGTCTGAAATGCAATTGTCCTCAGGTTCCATCCCCGGACACCAATTCAGTGTAAACTTCCCTTCGCTTTTGAAGGAATGTAATTTTTTAACAACGCTATCAAAGTGAGTATCAGGCAAAACAGCAATGCAATAACACAGACCGCCATCCTAATTGCTTTGGTTGGATAGATCACATGACTAAAAATGCATCATCGTTTTCCAAAGCATCCATTTTCACAGGCCACACTACAATGTGAAAACAGCATTTTAAAATGTATCCACATTGAGTGTGTTTTCAAAAAGCTCCGTTTTCGTGGACAAAAATGCCATCTCAGTGTGGACTGGCCAAAACGGAGAGATAAAGATGCATTTTCAAACGAAAACGTATTAGTGTAGACTAGGCCTAAGAAGGCCAGATTAAACAATATGCTATCTCAAGCATTTTTGTATTTTACCTTCTATAATCACAACAGTTAAAATTAATCTGATAAGAATTGCAGGCTTTGACCTTAGGCTCACCATAACTTTTTTTTTTTGCTTCCTCATCATGAGACAGCTTCTGCAGTTGCAGGTTTCTCAGACTTTTCTATGAATTCACATTCAAAACAATATAGTAGCTTTAAATTTAGTAAGTAATACAAATATAATGAAAGGTCCAGAATGGTGCAGCTTCATATTAAGTGTAGTTGGTGGTTGTGACAAAGTTAAGTTTGTGGGCAATGGAGACAACGAAACAGGTTCAAGGTCAGTTCTTTTAATGAAAGACCTTGACCTTATCAGGTCTCCCTCTGCCATCACTATAATGAGAGCCAGGTGTTAGATTAATTACAGCACAGGTGACAGGCAAAAACCGCTTTCCCTCTCCCGCAGACAGACACGTGGCCATGCCGCCTCATGCCACAGTGTATAGTATACATCATGTATAATAATGCTTGTATGTGGCCTTTATGCAAGAGCATTGCACAAACTATTTCAGATTTCAAACTCATCTCACCCCATCCCCAACTCCCCAGAACTAGTTTAATATGTCGCAAACTTGGTGGACTCTTGCTTCAGTTTCCTGTTTCCCTTATCTTGTTTCACAATCTTTGTAAAATCATTGTAAAATCTTTGTAAAATTGGAAACAACTTTGCATAGAAAACCTCAGTAAGTGATTGTATCACACTAACATCATGTGAACATGCATATTGCTTATGTCCTGTGACTACTTTTGAAACAGTGAGTATTTTAAGGTTTACACATTTGCCACATTCACTTCCAATATAAGTGCATTACTGTAACCCAGAATTTAGCTTTTTTTTTTTTTTTTTTTGCTTTTTTTTAAGATAAGAGGGACTAGTCAAAACTACTTTTTGTGGTAATCAACATTATGCCACAAATACTGTCTATTGAGCCTAACTTTTATTGAACTTGGAATATTCCTATACTGTAAGTAACATTATCTCATACATTCTAAGTAGGCCATGTTGTATTTGGAAAGGTTGCTTTGTTTCTAGCTGAAACTGCTATCTTATTTTGAACTGAAGCATTAATTGGATTATCAGCATTGTAGGACAATGAGAAATAATAAATGAATAACAAAATAACAGATTCTTTGTAATTATAAATTATTGCTACTTTTATTCACTGTGTTCTCATATTGGAACGAACATTAATGCCATCTGACTACACACATATAATGACAATGTTTTCATCTTTTCTTGTATAGAGTATTATCCTGTATAAAGAACTCCTCTTGACGTGTTGACTAACTATATGCATGTCATGGAAACTCTAGGTGCTGTAGGGAATCCTGTTGAGACCCCGCTCTTGAGGAAAACCCCATACCCCTGGGGAGCATGATGTCTTTTGGAGAACACCAATTTGTCTAGACTACGCAGTTGCAATCACAATGGGCATGCAATTAGGCACAGTTGACAGATGTTCTGTACCTAGGATGATGCAACTGCAATCTAAAATAAGAGAGGTCATATATATATATATATATATATAAATATATATATATATATATATATATATATTTTTTTTTTTTCAGAACATAGATTCCAAAATTCAAAATTCCATACATTTTCTGTTCAACAACCATGTCACTTTCTCTCTTGACAGAAAATGCAGGTATAATACATACAAGGCTACAGTAGTAATGCAAAATATTGGTGTGTGTATCGTTGTTGAAATACATTATTTGGAAACTGTTTAATTTGGCAATAAACAAGTGACCTAGTTGTGATCTCCTATATCAGTTATGGTCAACCATTAACTCCAGCAGGAAGACTTGGTTCAATAAACAACAGGCTGCTGGATTACATTATCTCTGTCATCTGCATTGTGTAAAAACTGAAGATTCCCATTGTCTTGGGACAAAATATCACAATAACCTCAAAGAACCCTCTAGACTACCCCCTTATCATTTACCGCTTTTACTATAGTAGAAATACAGCTGGTACTGTATATCTTCATTTTACAGAGAATTTGTAAATCCTTCATATTCACATTTTACTGAAGCAATTTCTTTTCTAGAGCTCCAAATGGTCATATGCAATAACACATTACGCTGAAGTAAATGGATAACTTATGTGTCTTATTTATGCCTATGTGGTAATGAATAAAGGCATCTTTTGTCCTTCAAAGAAATGTTTACTTTTGCTTATGTTTGCTTATCTAGGCTGAATGCTTAAGACATTATATGATTACCATGTGCAATTTTAATGAGATCATCTATAATTAGAGGGACGGCTGTAAAAATGATTGGATGATACAATATAACAGGATGATTCATTATCATAGAAGTATTGACAGTCAACCTTCTGCCTTTGCTAGTCCCCTTCTCTTCAGTGATTCTACAAATTAACAATTTAACCTTTTAATGCATACCTTGGGTCTTTAGTGACCTGGGACCTCATTCCATCCCCTGTAGCTCATCCATTTTTTTTTTTAATTTTTTCGAGTTATGGCCACTGCATTACACATGGTCCACTCTCTGATGCTGCAACTTGTACTCTTGTCATTGGCTGGCAAGCCAGACTTCAAAACAGATGCCCCCGACAGGAGGGGAAACATTTATCAAGCAGGTAGTGGAAGGGAGTGACATCAGAATACTGCGTATAATGTGGAGGAGGTTTGGCATGCTAAATGAGAGAAAATGTTCTGAGTCACATGTGGGTTGAAGAAAGTATCTGTATCAGTCAAGGTCAGTTCACTGTAATGCTCTTTGTTGAGGTTTAATGTTGTGGAAAATCGTCGAAGAAAATATACCATATTAGCAAGAGGCTGACTAGGAAACATATTACGAAACTCCAACACCCTAACTATTGCACAATTTTTGATACACATCTCCCTTTATACTTTCAAGAACACTGAGCAATAGAAAAGGTGTTTATGTTAGTCATTTATTTCATTAACCATGAGCGAAGCTTATATTTCAGCATCTCCATGAAATTTAACATAAATAAAATCAAAATGTGATTTTAAAATGCATGCAGGTGACACGTAGAGTATATTGTGGAAAATGTTGAAGATTCTTTCCCTCTTTGCAAGAAATCTCTCAGAGTCAGGGGTTCCAGATGCCAAAGGTAACGTTTTTTTGAGCAACCAATAGACCTGAGAAGGCCAGCTGTCCGTTCTGCCTTCACAGTTTCAAACTCCCAGCTTTATTCATTTCTGTTATCTCCTCTTAGTCCATAAATCGCTCAACCCGATTATCTTCAACCAATTGGCTTGCATTTTACATAATTTCTGCTCGTCACAATTTTTTCTTAGGTCAGCTGACTTCTTTCTAATGGCGAAATCTAATTTTTTAAAAGTACATTTATATTTAGAAAGTCTAGGTTCTAAACAAACAAAATAATGTAATAATAACATAATGAGTCTTCTTGTCATTAACCATAATGATCATCTTGCCTTAATGAGTGTCTGGTTTTTGCTCTTTATGTTGGCTGAGCATGTACCGTACATGTGTTTTTCTCATTACAATGGTTGTGACATGTACAAGTCTCTAACTTATATATACTTGTTAATACTTTTATTTCTATGATTAATATTGAAAATATACCATAAGTGCAGGTGTACCCAAGCTGATTGCTTGATGTTGGAGGTATCACTAAGGTTGAGAAAACACTTGGCACATTTCCTGCTTGTAGTCATTTGGGGATTTGTACAAGCCCATGGCACTGCTTCCCCTGGTAGTAGAAAGTAATAGACATGGCTGATGTAACTCCACAGCTGAGTGAACTCATAGTAGCCACAGCCAGTCGAGCCTGGGCTGCCAATGTTTCATCACACATTTTGTTCTAAAGATATTGCACAAAGTAAACAAATGCAAATAATCTACAATGATTGTGCTGAAACAAACTATGATTTTGTTTTTAAACAATATTTAGGCAAAATATTTCTCCCATTGTAATTTACTAATAAGACCAGTTTAAATAATATGCTATCTCAAGCATTGTTTGTATTTTACCTTCTATAATCATAATAGATGTTGAAATTAATCTGATAAGCGTTGCAGGCTTTGACCTTGAGGCTCACCATAACTTTTTTTTTTTTTGCTTCCTCATCATGAGTCAGTTTCTGTAGTTGCAGGTTTCCCAGAATCTTCTATCAATTAACTAATGTAACTTTCAAAATATGGCCATACCTCTTTTTTTTTTTTTTTTTAGACAAAATAGTTTCACACAGAGTGCGTTCAATGTGACACTGGCCAGGTTAGAGATATTTTGGAACAATGAGTCACTTACAGTGCATCCAGAAAGTATTCACAGTGCTTCTCTTTTTTACCACATTTTGTTATGTTACAGCCTTATTCCAAAATTGATTAAATTCATTATTTTCCTCAAAATTCTACAAACAATACCCCATAATGACAACGTGAAAGAAGTTTGTTTGAAATCTTTGCAAATGTATAAAAAATTTTTTTTTTTTTAAATCACATGTTCATAAGCATTCACAGCCTTTTCTCAATACTTTGTTGAAGCACCTTTCGCACCAATTACAGCCTCAAGTCTTTTTGTGTTTGATGCTACAAGCTTGGCACACCTATTTTTGGGCAGTTTCCCCCATTCTTCTTTGCAGGACCTCTCAAGCTCCATCAGGTTGGATGGGGAGCATCGGTGCACAACCATTTTCAGATCTCTCCAGAGATGTTCAATCGGGTTCATGTCAGGGCTCTGGCTGGGCCACTCAAGGACATTCACAGAGTTGTCCTGTAGCCACTCCTTTGTTATATTGGCTTTGTGCTTGGGGTAATTGTCCTGTTGGAAGATGAACCTTCACCCCAGTCTGAGGTCCAGAGCGCTCTGGAGCAGGTTTTCATCAAGGATGTCTCAATTTTGAGTGTCATGGCAAAGGCTGTGAATACTTATGTACATGTAATTATTTTTTCAAACAAACTTTTGTCACGTTGTCATTATGGGATATTATTTGTAGAATTTTGAGGAAAATAATGAATTTAATAAATTTTGGAATAAGGCTGTAACATAACAAAATGTGGAAAAAGTGAAGTGCTGTGAATACTTTCCAGATGCACCGTACATGCACATAGTGTCAAGTATTTCTAGATTCTCCCTTCAGCACATTGGCAGAATATAATAAAATGGATTCTTTTAAACCATGGATACACAATGATACTGTCTTTTCATTTGCAAGGTCAGTATATACTGTAAGGAACAAAATGAAATACATTTATTTATAAGTAATCATATTCAAATCTATATTTATAATTTATATTCTGAGATAATATCTTTAACCGTACATTCTTGTATGAATAAATGTGTTTTACATGTATGCTGAACAGAGAAAGGTCTTTCTCTCTCTCTCATTGCTCAATTCATACTAAGAGGATTGTTGGTCCTTGGAACAGGATATTGCATGAAAATTATCATGCCTGCACAAAGGTCAATGTGAAATTTAACCTAATATGTAATTGTTATAATTAAAGAATAGCTGATTAATCCATGGGGGAAATGGTAAACACCTACTTTGTATGGTATAAATTCAATGTTCTGAGAGAGTGATTTGAAACGTTTTACAGCCACAAACTAATGCTCTTCCCGGCTGTTGGTAAACATTTCTTCTGTTTGGAAAGAGTTATTTGTTTATCTCTCATGGAAAATTCCATGATAATACAATAATAAAAAAAAAACCCAATGACATTCAGTCTGTAAAACAGACAGAAAAGCATGTGCCACAGGAAATAATTCAATAATTCATAGAGAATTAGGCACTCTAAGGGGTCACTTCTGAGTTATATAAGGGAATAAATAATGCTTCATTCTTGTCCATGCTATGTCTCTGAATGGAGGAGAGTTGTAATTCTGCCATGCAGTATGAAGGATAATCTCAGTGTGGACCCTGCTGTGAAATTCACAAAGATCGTATTGGAGGCAGACATGCTGCCCACCTGGCCAACATTGATGACTCGAACCTGCTTGAAATCTGGAACCTGTTGTTCAATTACACATGCAAACATAGACATGCATGCATTCATGTGACTGAGGAGGACTGGACTCTCTTATGACTTGTTTTTCACTGAAAAACTTTGCTTGTAAAGCAGATCATAGGGTTTTCCTGGAAATGCTGATAAAAAAGCATTAATCTTGCTGCTTAGGTAAAAAAGCATTGTTGGAACACCAGCACACAAGTGTCATGTGTTGTGGAACAGCATTCAAAAAACAACATACACTGCTGACCTGCTTTGGTTGACTCCCTTTTTTTCTGTAGCTGCTCCAACATCCCCATGTCACTGCTTGTAACCAGTAAGATCGTTTTATCATTCCGACTGGCATTGTTTGGAATACCTATCAGCTCTGTTAGGAGTTTCAATGGGTCATAACATTCAGTAAGTGCACACATAGGATAGATAAAAAGGAAACAATGGGGGCAAGCAAGCCCATTGGTTAGAGATGACAAGAATGAACGATTTATGGGTTCAGAAGAGATAACAGAAGTGTTTAAAGACTGAGAGTTTGAAACAGAGAGGCAGAACGGACAGCTGTCCTTCTCAGGTTTATTGGTTGCTCAATAAACTTTTACCTTTGACATCTGGAACCCTTGACTCTGAGGGATTTCTTGCAATGAGGGAACAATCTCTGACATTTTTCCACAACATCTGCAGATTTCCTCATCTACTGATCAATGTCTTCTCAATTAGAAGTTCACCAGTTTACTGAGCAAACACAACTCCAACAGTTTGGATATAATACAAATGTGGAGAGGTTAGTGACTCTGGCTAATAAGAGGCTTATACAGGACAAGCCTCTGAGTAAATAAACTTTGTGCATAATACCATTCGAACTAATGAGGTTTAGTGATCGTGCAAGTACATTACATAAATCAAACAGCAAGCTTTACAACTGTATTGCATATACAAACAAACACATGTGTTTCTCTTTTTACCTCCATTCTCTAATCAAAATGTTTCAAAACAAACATGTTTTCTTGAGAATATTGCCTTCTGCCCCATCTACTTTATGACAGGCTTATATATAGAATGTACTTATGCTTAGTTCCTTTGTTTATTAATATGTTACATGTGATTTTCTCCTTAGCAGATTTCCATGTGAAGTCAGATAAATATAGTTTAAGATGTATTTTCATACTTCATATAGTTAAATACTAAATTATTAAATGAAAATATACCACACCAGGCACACACAATATTCCTCCATATACAGTTAAGTATGACACAACATTACTACTACAACATTACAAATCTGAGATTTTATATATATCTATATATTTACAATAAATAAATAATTAATAAATTAAGCAACAAGATTCTCCCTAAAAAAATAAAAAAAAAATCACTAATCAAATTAAATTGGACAAAAATACAATATATATGCATTCTCCCTAGACTTTTGAATCCCAGTAACTCCCTTACTTTTTTGCTGCACAAAAGTGTTTATATTGTCTCTTTTATATATACATAAACATTTGTATTACTAATCTGCAACCGTTTCAACGCTGCAAGTCCTTTATGCTTGTGCTTGTACCATTTACACACTCATGCTGCCGCCTCTGTTCCGAAGCCCCGCCCATTTTTCTTCTTGTCGCCTTATGATTGGCAGAACGTGCGGCCGCCAACATTTTTCTACTGGTAATGCGAAAAAACCTTTTGCCTAATCATTATGTGCTCTATCTGTCCGTGAAAGCATGCTGCTCTGCTCTCCGGTAAAACATTGAATCCGCTTCCAAACCATTTGGATTATATTTTGGAAATTGGAATGTTTCAGTTTCAATGGATTGGCGTGGACGAATAGGAATTTCAGTGCGTGAGGTAAGTTTTGACGCAAAAGCTGGCTTAGGAATCATTAAAAAGTGAAAATAACTTCCAAAATGTACGTTTATGTGCCTTTGATCAGCGAAGATTATTTCATTAATTGATGATGGTTGACAAAATTCCATTTGTTACGGGTTTGCTTGTAGTTTGCTTGTAGTTTGCTTGTAGTTTGTCATTGGACCATGAGACCGCGTGAGATCAATTGCGGTTTGTTATCCGTCTTGTATTACAATCTGAAGATTTATGTGAAAACAAACAAACAAACAAACATAAGTCTTTTAAAAATGTTTGATGGATCACGACTAACTGTCTTAATGTCTCTTGCTCGGTACTCTGCAGCTTTTATTTATGTTTTTTTTTTCTCAAAACAATTTTAGTCTTACAAATTATTTTATTTGAGCTAAATGTTTTGACGGAAGTTAACTAAACCCTTACAAAAAGCGTGTCCAAAATGGTCTCTCTCCACTAAAATATGTATTTGCATGAATGTATTTGCATGTCCGCCTTGCACCCTCAAGAGTCTTGTCCTCAATTCGCTAGAGTTTCGCTAAACTGTTTTTATTATTAAGTATAGTGTTTTTTAACGCATTTTAGGAACTGTTCAGTGGTTTCAATCCTCAGCAATACGTATTTATTTTAGCTGGGCCAGTAGTTGCTTTTTTTTACTGGCTATCACAAAAAAATATACTTATAATTTTACTATTAGCATCACCCTGGCAGATATTGAAAGTATTGATTTTTTTTTTCCCATTCAATTTTAAACTTTCTTGACAAAAAACAAACTAAAAACAATTGCTAATTTTCAATCACAGCTGGAAATCAAACGGCTATAATCCATGATAGTTGAATTTGGATACAACGTATTCGTGCAAGACTGTCACAAATCATTCTGGCATCATCGACAAGGCCTCATCTATGTCAGGCAGTTAGATAAAATTACCAGACTTACAAGTTTAAATCAGTATTTTCAGCAACAATGTTCAACACGTCCCAGAAAACCAAGTTTATTAAAGTTTGCTGGGCATTAAAACTTGTGCATTCGCAATAACACTGTTAAACAAAATATTTTTTGGAGGGTTCCTGGGTAGTAAGTGTCATTGTCGAATAGCTTATGCCTCAAAATATATAGAAAATGGCTATTCCCAACAAACTTTGCTTTTGTGACCAGGACGGTGATATTTTGAAATTTTCCCATTTTCCAGAACATTCCTGATAGATTCAGTGCTTAGTAATCTTGGAGTAACTTCTTGAACTTTCCAGTAATAGAAATAGTAGTATAAATACAGGGGCCTTAAGCCCACCATTTCAGCTGACTAAGGCATCAAAAGGCTGCAACCATCCAGCAGACACCATTTGCTATGTCTGTGGCCGATTTATCAAGACGATCGAAAAAGTACTCCATGGAAGCATCTGCTAAGATTTGTGAGGCCTACGAGGCAAATTTCGGCATGCCTTACAGTCCAAAAAAACTTTGGACTGTAAGATGGACAATTGTTCCTCTGATTTTTGTTCTAAAATTTGTCAGTTTTGTAAATCGTAAAAGGTTTTTATTTTTAAAAAGCTTTACAATTTTCAATGTTATAGAAAAAAATCATAAATTAAAAATGTTGCGAGAATCTCTCACACATTAGTCATAGTTGAAATGTATGTATTTTTGTAGGATGGCACAGAGGGAAAAAAAATAAATCTCAAGAGTCAGAGGTTCCAGATGTCAGAGGTATAAGTTTGAACAACCAATAAACCTGAGAAGGCCAGGTGTACACTACCGTTCAAAAGTTTGGGGTCACATTGAAATGTCCTTATTTTTGAAGGAAAAGCACTGTACTTTTCAATGAAGACAACTTTTAAACTAGTCTTAACGTTGAAGAAATACACTCTATACATTGCTAATGTGGTAAATGACTATTCTAGCTGCAAATGTCTGGTTTTTGGTGCAATATGTACATAGGTGTATAGAGGCCCATTTCCAGCAACTATCACTCCAGTGTTCTAATGGTACAATGTGTTTGCTCATTGGCTCAGAAGGCTAATTGATGATTAGAAAACCCTTGTGCAATCATGTTCACACATCTGAAAACAGTTTAGGTCGTTACAGAAGCTACAAAACTGACCTTCCTTTGAGCAGATTGAGTTTCTGGAGCATCACATTTGTGGGGTCAATTAAACGCTCAAAATGGCCAGAAAAAGAGAACTTTCATCTGAAACTCGACAGTCTATTCTTGTCCTTAGAAATGAAGGCTATTCCATGCGAGACATTGCTAAGAAATTGAAGATTTCCTACAACGGTGTGTACTACTCCCTTCAGAGGACAGCACAAACAGGCTCTAACCAGAGTAGAAAAAGAAGTGGGAGGCCGCGTTGCACAACTGAGCAAGAAGATAAGTACATTAGAGTCTCTAGTTTGAGAAACAGACGCCTCACAGGTCCCCAACTGGCATCTTCATTAAATAGTACCCGCAAAACACCAGTGTCAACATGTACAGTGAAGAGGCGGCTGCGGGATTCTGGGCTTCAGGGCAGAGTGGCAAAGAAAAAGCCATATCTGAGACTGGCCAATAAAAGAAAAAGATTAAGATGGCAAAAGAACACAGACATTGGACAGAGGAAGACTGGAAAAAAGTGTTGTGGACAGATGAATCCAAGTTTGAGGTGTTTGGATCACAAAGAAGAACGTTTGTGAGACGCAGAACAAATGAAAAGATGCTGGAAGAATGCCTGACGCCATCTGTTAAGCATGGTGGAGGTAATATAATGGTCTGGGGTTGCTTTGGTGCTGGTAAGGTGGGAGATTTGTACAGGGTAAAAGGGATTCTGAATAAGGAAGGCTATCACTCCATTTTGCAACGCCATGCCATACCCAGTGGACAGCGCTTGATTGGAGCCAATTTCATCCTACAACAGGACAATGACCCTAAACACACCTCCAAATTGTGCAAGAACTATTTAGAGCAGAAGCAGGCAGCTGGTATTCTATCGGTAATGGAGTGGCCAGCGCAGTCACCAGATCTGAACCCCATTGAGCTGTTGTGGGAGCAGCTTGACCGTATGGTACGCAAGAAGTGCCCATCCAACCAATCCAACTTGTGGGAGCTGCTTCTGGAAGCGTGGGGTGCAATTTCTCCAGATTACCTCAACAAATTAACAGCTAGAATGCCAAAGGTCTGCAATGCTGTAATTGCTGCAAATGGAGGATTCTTTGACGAAAGCAAAGTTTGATGTAAAAAAAAATCTTATTTCAAATACAAATCATTATTTCTAACCTTGTCAGTGTCTTGACTCTATTTTCTATTCATTTCACAACGTATGGTGGTGAATAAGTGTGACTTTTCAGGAAAACACAAAATTGTTTGGGTGACCCCAAACTTTTGAACGGTAGTGTACGTTCTGCCCTCCCAGTTCCATGATTCCAGCTTTATATATTTCTGCTATCCTTACTGAGCCCATAAATTGTTCAATTTGATTATCTTCAGTCAATGGACCTGCATCTTTCATCATATCAGCACGCCACCAATATTTCTCTGACCATGTGACTTCTTTCTAATGGTGGAAACCTAATGATCCTCTTTCTTAATGACTGTGCAGCACATAATGAGCATCTGTATCCTGCTTCTGTATGTTGGCCAAGCCTGTTACACGCATAGGCTTTTCTCATTACAATGGTTGTCACATGTACAAGTTTTTATTGATATAATGTTTAACACTTTTGAAAATATACCATAGAACCCACTGACCACTCAAGCAATTGCTGCTTCTGCATGGTCGACCCTTCCAAATGTCGTACTAAGTATGCACCTGCTATCACTGATCTGGACCTTCCTTCATCCATCGCCCCAATGCCACACTGCCATGAGCTACCCGTACTCACTCTGGAGAGAGAGCAGCCGTCTTTAGAAGAGAGCACTCAGTCAGAGAGCGAGGAAGACGTTGTAGATACAGATGACAATTTTAGAGGTGGAGCTGAGGAGAGAAACCATACTACCCCAAACAAAAAGACCTCAACGACTTGATTAGAGATCTTGGTCTCATCATGACCAATGCCGAGCTTTTGACGTTTAGGCTCAAGCAGTGGAACTTGTTGGTTGAAAGTGTGCAAGTCGCAGATCTGAGGAAGCATCACCAACCTTTTTCCAGCTTCTTCACCCATCAAGATGGGCTCTGCTTCTGCCACAATGTGACCAGTTTGTTCGAGGCAGTCGGAATCGCCTATAACCAGAATGACTGTCGCCTCTTCATTGACAGCTCATCCAGAAGCTTCAAAGCCATGCTGCTCCATAATGATATCAAATAACCATCTCTTCCTCTGGCTTACTCCGTGCACCTCAAAGAGGATTACAACAGCATCAAGACCTTGCTGGATTCCTGGAAGTATGATGTGTACATTTGGGGGCTGATTCGTGAAAGTGATTTACAGTGTAATAGTAAATCTTGAAAAACTACTCCTTTCTAAGTCTTTTGTAGTCATTTTTTTTATTACTTGTTAATTTGCATTCATATGTTGTTTTTTTTCTGACTTTATGTGAATGAAATGCACACATTTGCCATTTTCTCATTGGAAATGGGTACATTTCAAAATGTCACTGTCCTGGTTACAAAAGCAATGTTTGTGGAGAGTAATGGACTTTTTTTATTTTTTTATTTTTTTATATATATACACTTGAGGCATAAGCAATTAGGAAATAACACTTACTACCCAGGAAAAAAATTGTTACATAGTGTAATCACAACGCAACTCTGTCCCAAAAGGGACAATTCCTTGAACTGGCCCGAAACTCTCTCACACTGGCTCCGAGCCAGCGGGCCATCCTTATTGTTGAGCCCTGAGTTTTCAGTTCTTTTTAACAGAGATGCTATTGTTACAGAATTTAAGTCTTTTGCCTCTTTGCACGAAGACTCTCAAAGTCAAGGAGTTCCATATGTCAAAGGTTAAAATTTACTCAAGGCAAAGCTGATATATCATCTGACTATCCCATTCCAAACTCTAATTTTTATACATTTGTTTAATCTTTTAGCCAATAAACAGACATTTCTGTTATCTTGGCCAATAGGCGTGCATCCCCCTCTATCTGTTTGCCACCATTATTTAACAGACATTCCGACTTTTTAATGGTGGAATCCTGGCAGCTAGTCTTTTTTTATAAGAACATTTATCCCATTTATCAAAGTTTAAATTTCATGTAAACAGAAGAGTAGTTTGACTAAAGATTGTACCATCTAGAGTTTGAGGAAAGCATTCTCTACTGTGTACCATTCTCTGTAATATTGCTGAGGTGAGATAAAATGGCATAGGCTCAACCTTCAAGGTTTCTCATAGCATAGTCCCATAGGCCATGCAGCCTTCAGAGCTTTCTGGTTTTCATAATGCCCAGGCCATTCTGCAGATATCTTTTATATGTTTAATAAAAAATATACTATCAAAATGCAACATATATGATGCTCAAAAGATCTTTATAGGTGGGAAGCCCACTAGGTTTTTACATGCAGCCATTGTGTGCTGAAAGATGTTATGTGTTATTTCAATACTTTGAACCCCCAAGCTGGCCTCACCTGGGGATTGACTTTCTCCACCACTGAAATCCCAGGTGGACTGTCGCTCTCAACCCATGCACGTTACCCTCCTGTGAGCATCATTATGCTCTCCTTGCTCTTAAGGGAGCATCAATGGGGGGAATGGTATAGCTAATATATGCTTTACGTAAAAGCATACAGACAAGTTTGAAAGGTCACAAGGTTTTAAAAGTTTCAGGATACATTGTTGCATTGGCTCTCAATTGTTTTGACCACACTCCCCTTTGAAACAAGAAAGCATTCGCACCCCCACCCCATAATCTGTTTGAAAATTATCTGAGGAAAAATGTGGTTTATTAAAAAATAGCTTTTTAAAAATGTACTGCAAAGAAATGCGTTCTTTCAGTTTTCACTTTTTTGCTACACTCAAGTATGAGTGCCTTGTTTTCTTGTTATGGTTGTTTGATTGTAATGACACACTAGACAGCAGCAGGTCTATTAGCTTAGTTACACATACAAGTCTGACATTTGAATACAAAGCCGCTTTTTTCTCCATTGTTAACATTCACTTTAGACATAACTCACTGCGTTTTATATGAATACCTCACCAATACGTGCATTTTGATGGAATATTGAAGTGTATTTGACCGCATTATGCCTCCTACACACTACACTACTATCAAAGACGTCAGATCGTGGTCCCATTCATATTACACAACTGTCTGTCTTGTCATGGAAGTCGTAGCGTTTTCAAATTGCACATCGAATCGGCAACATTGAACGCATTACAAAACATTTAATTATTGACAAATCCCTGACAACTCTGCCTGGACTCCAAATTACGTTTCACAACAGAGTACATGTGAGAAGTGATACGAAAACAAATGCATGATCATATGTTATGCATTTCAGAATATGATGTGTATGTTTTTAATCCATATATTTTATTGGTTACAATATGAAAAAGTTCCTCCTACTGAAAAATCTACCTATTTGCAAAAGATTTGGCAATTTCTCTCCATTTCTTCTCTTTCTCCACCCGGTTGTGGTACAGTTCAGATGAAACATCAAATAGGCGCTGGTGCTCCTGCCAATGTTCTAAAAAAAAAAAAAAAATTCTGCATTTCTTTGGTCCAATGAGTCTTTCTTGATACCACAGCCATGCTAGTTGATGTTCCGTTGCAGGTACATCACGACTCCTCCCACTGAAGAATATTAACTTTCTAATGAGTAACAGGCCAAGGCTATCACAAATATAGATGGTTATTTTTTGGTTATTGAGGTTTTAATCAGTCTTGTCCGGTAGGGCAAGTAAAATTCTCTTTCACTTCCCCCTCAAAAATCCACTTGTCCTGGACAAGCAGACAAGCATTAACGTCGAGCCCTGATTAAATATTGTATTCAAAATTCTTTCCCCTGCAGTATAGCTCCTAAAGTATATGTACATTTTTATATTATTATTTTATGAGTTTTAGATATTATTTTGGAAAAAAAGCCCAAAAAGTCTCATCAAAAATGTGTTGTGTTTTTTTGTTTGATTTTTTCCAGTGTGTAATGGGCTAATGCTAGTGATCGACCGTTATGGGTTTTTTTAATGGTTGATGCAATGCTGATATATCAAACAATTTAATATAGTAAATAACACAATGTCATTGTTAAATGAATAAAATCTTATTTAGCACTATTTTCTCAATTTCACACTAAACTTTAACTTAAAAAATATTTTAAATGGTAGATGGCAGTTTCTTCTGATTTCTGTTTGGTCATCAAATTTTTGTTGTTAATGTTGAAATTGTTAATATATTAGGAAGTACTACACGTTATCAATCACATTTTCTCTATAAATATCAAACCAATTGTACATATAGTGCATAGTGAATAAGACATTTACTTATAGCACACATGAAGCACTTTTACTTTGAAGTTATCCAGATTTTCTGGCTGATGGGATACACACTTCAGAGGAAAATATTAGATGAGTGCTCGACGGGAAGAAAATGCTGGATTTTCGTGAGGTTCGTGAATTACATCTTTTTAAACTAGATATCTGCATATTTGCAGATGGTATATAATAGAAGTTTTATTGATTTTCTTTATCATTAGACAAGACAATTAAAAGTTACAGGGAACTGTTGAGGGGAGAATGGAAAAAGTTGAGCACTTTTAACATTATGAGCTCAAATGCATCTGCTGCGGCTCTGATATTTGGACAATTTAAGTAACACTGTGTTGCGCACTCTCACCTTTGTTCACTTCGATCCATCTTTAACTCACAAAAAACTAACTTTCTCTTAATAGAGCTGCGTATCGGCAATTTTCTTGATATGGTACACCGTGAACATGACACATATTATGATTCACTACATTGCGAACCATCACGTTATAATCTAGCTGCAGCAAACACGCATGAGTGACGAGTGTCTCCGCACCAGAGTGCACATCAACTGGGAGAAGAGTCAGTCTCTTCCCCAGTCACTTCATGCAACTCATAGATGCGGCGCTGACCGCACAGGGAAATACCTGTTTCCGAGTTTTTCATAACCTGCTTCCTTGTTATTTGAACTTTAATAAAGAATGCTTTAAAGATATAACACATGATTGTTTAATTACAAAAGGAATGTGGGACAATAAAAGTTTTATCTTGATTTCGTAATCGTTTGAAGCCAAAATTGAAAATAAAATGATTAATCGCCCAGCCATAGTCATCATTCACTTTAATTCTATGGAAATGGTGGCTGAGCCTTATACTCCATAAAACAATTTTTTGGGGAGAATTATAACTGTAAAATTAAGAAACAAAACCTATCAGATCCTGACTTGTAAGCTGATATTTGCATATATTTTTTCTTTTTTTTATAGCTATGATTTTGCTTGGTCAAGCCACAGCTGGGAGTCCATGATGAGCAGTAAGCAGGTACGGAGTTTCATGGACCCTCTTGTCCAAAGTAAGATGGAAGTAACAATGGGCACAGTAGTCACTGCAGGACTCCCCAAAGAAGACAGCCTAGCCCGGTATACCCACGACAATGCTCTACCAAACAGCAGGACCTCTTTCTTTCTCAGCGGACAAGATGCCCTTGACTTTCCCTCTCCATGGGGCCCTTCTAAGACCTGCGTAAGAAATGGATTGAGCCCAGGGATTCATTCATCAGCCATTTATAGACCTGAAAATATGTCTTTCCCTGTGCATGGTGGCCACTCTGCTGTACAGCATGAGTTGGCAACAAAGCAAAGCTTGGCCTATTATGCCAGTAGTCCTAGACGACACAGTCCCAGAGCTGCTGGAGTCATCTCACCAGTGGCTGTTTCCAGCGGTCACATTGGAGGGTCTGGCATATCCTCCACAGGTGCAGAAAACTGTGTTAGGTTGGCTATTCCAAGACCTGTGTATGGTCATAGCCCCTGCTGCACTGAGCGTGGATGTAATGCAGGCCATAACCATGGCGTAGTAGAACATGGACCACAAAGAATGTC
The DNA here is from genome assembly GCA_032164185.1 of Moxostoma hubbsi. Taxonomy (NCBI): domain Eukaryota; kingdom Metazoa; phylum Chordata; class Actinopteri; order Cypriniformes; family Catostomidae; genus Moxostoma; species Moxostoma hubbsi. Next base: position 21,188,727 of record JAVLUX010000027.1, read on the forward strand.
TCACATGTATGAAGATGAATGGACTGCACATTTCAGTCACCTGGCTTACCTGCATAAAAAGGGCCCGGAGGCAGTGGCACCGCATAGGGTGATGCATTTGGAGCATGGCACTGAGGGAGTATCTTTAAAGGATGGAAAGACAGAGGGCTACCAAATTATCAGATCAGAAGGACCCAGGAGGTCACTTCCTTTAATGGAACCAAGTCATAGAAGCTATACCTATAACACTACATATCCATATATTGGTTCCACATCAGAGTACAGCCAGCATTCCTCAATACACCCACAAATATACAAGGGTCTCTCTCCTGCCTATGAGACAGGGAAATTGATGCACTCTGGTGTTCCTCCAAAGGTATATCAGGATCATTCTCATGTTTCTAAATGCACACCAATGCCTCCATGTCCCATCGTCTATTACCATCAGAATGGCACTGAGGCTTACAGAGTTGATCCCAATCTTTTTACAGACAAGCAGGCTCAGCATGGTCATATACATCAGATACATTCTCCACTGCCTGATTCGAACAATATGTCAAATTCCTGCTCTGCTGTCCGTCCATGTCATCCACTGATCACAAACATTCCCACTTATCATCCATATGGAGTGCATTTAAATAGTAACTCTGCATTCTTCCATGAGAGGCCATGCCCTCCTCTCTCCACGCATCAGTCAGAGGGAACTCTTGATTTCTCTAAACGAAGGGTGCAGACACCTGACTCCCCTCTGGAGCTTTGTCGACATTCTGGAACTTCTGGGGCTTTCCAACCCACATCGGCTCACTACAGACATCTCAATAACACAGCTGTTGAAAGGCCTAGCCATGAGCACTTGGAGATTGCTGGAAATGGCTTACTTGTAGACGGTGGCATAGAATTTGGCAATATTGTCATGTCTCATGGGCATTGTGTTGCTGATCCACCCAACAGTGCTTCACCATCTAAAAGACACCGAGAGGAATGTGAAAACAGTAGTAAATCTGATATACCCAGGAAAAAAAAATATACTGATGCAACCCGTGAGCAGCCAGATGAGTCTCAGTTACCGTCCTCCCCACCAATGCCAGTTATTAATAAAGTTTTTAGCTTGGCTCCTTATAAAATCTATTTTGAAGCTTCAGGCATGTTGACTCCACCAGGTGGCTCAATAAGTCCAAAGCCACAGCCTGAGGCTGCACGACTTGTAGAAGAGCCAGAAATTCAAAACAGCGATGTAGAGTATAATTCTGGTGAAAATGAGCTCAGCTTGAAACAAGAAGCTCAAATGTCACCAGCTAACAGTAACCGTCCAATTGAAATACCAGAGAATGTGAAGATCAAAGAAGAAAAACTGGATCCAGATGAGTCAGAAATGAAAGTGAGCATCACTGAGGTGGTAAATCATCAGGATCACAGTTCTGTGGTCAAAGAAGAGCAAGGGGAGTTGAACTCAAGTATATCTGGCTCTGTGCCTTGCAACATTATGATAAAGAGTGCCTTTAAAGAAGAAAGCAATCCACCCTTAGTTGAAAAGTATGTGGCTGGAGATTCTGAAAAGTCAAATCAAGCTGTGAAGGGCAATGTGGAATCAGTTCCTTTGCTGCCCTCAAGACCTCCAGTGCCACCTTTATTGACCAAATTCTCCCTCAGTAAAATCCCCCCACATTGCCTTAAATTGTCCAATTATAAAATGGTAATCCCTGAGGTCCTAAAAGTTCCAGCAACCCAATCTGTCGAGGTTCCTCAGTCTCCTGTGGAGACAAAACCTATAATAAGTAGCAGCAAACATGCCCGTCATCAGTTTATGGAGCTTCACCTGTCCATCTGTAGACTCCTATATAGCTGTGTTAATCAAACCTCATGTCAAGAGCTTAAGGACTGGTTATCCCAACAGGACCTTAGAGCATCAGTCTCTAATCCAAGCAAAACTCAGAGAGTCTCTTGCCTTTTAGGGTCCAAAATGAGGGAGCTATGGCTAAGAGGTGAAGATATGGTGATGGCTCTAAAGAAGGTTGTTGGCCAGCTTCAGAAGTACATTGAAAGCTGCGAATGTCCTTTTCCTCATGTAATGAGGGCAGGTGCAGTGTTCATTCCCATGTTGGTGGTGAAAGAGGTGCTGTTTCCTCAGGTTCAGGGCACATTCATAGACCAGGTCCTCCTGGAGCATCGGGTGGAACTCAGGCCCACCACCCTGTCAGAGGAGAGACAATTGACTCAACTCCATCGTAAGGCTTTTTCTTCGAAACTCCGGAGGCTTCTGTCCCTTAAACATCTGCCAGATATCTACCCTGATGTTCTCAACCTTCTCTACCATGCCAATGTATGCAAGTTCCTTGGTAAGTGTTGGATGGTTGACTCTTTATCAGCTTAAGGCCTCCTTGATTATACAAAATGTAAAATAACTGGAGGGGTTGCTTTTGACTAACGGTATTAAGTGTTGAAATGCAATGTGCGAGAATAGCCATTATTTTCAATGTAACTAAAATTACTTGTTTCAATGGTATTATTATTTCTATGACTATATTATCCTCTTTATTTAAAATTTATTTTTTTTTATTGGGTCTAGGACTAAGCTGATGATGGATTTTTTTTCCATAGTGATTTTCACGGTGGCTTCGCACATTGTGGTATACTCAATTATAGGAAGCACTCTTGGGTATCAGATTAGAGGTCTGCATTTTTATGGTGATATAACAGGTTTCTCTAAAATAAGAAGAGCAGAAGACATTTCTAAATCTTGATTATTCTAGATTTAATTTGTTCATGTGTTACTTGAGGAAATTTAGGCTTGAAATGCTAAATAGACACTAGGATTCATGAGTGTAACCGAAACTTTGTGTTACCATTTTAGTAACCTTAAATTTCAGTTCCACATTTCTATAGTATGTTTCACATTTTCAGAGCTATCAAGTGGTGTTGTCTCTTGGATGTTTGTCCTGTTTGCTGTTGTATTTAGTTAGTGGCCTTGTTGGAAGTTCCTAGTTGCAGGAAAATACTCGCTGTATTTAGAAAGGTAAAATTATACAAACGGACAATAATGGAAAATTTGCACAAACCAGTTGTTTAATTTGGAAGGTCAGTCGCTTAAAATATTTTGATGTATGCCTAGTTCATTTATTTTATTTGAATAACTTTTTACGTTAGGATCAGCTATATGTAGTGCTTAACTGTAGTGATATCTAGTTTAATATTCTCACTTTGACATTTTATTTGAAATCATACTACTTTTTATTTGATACACATTTGTTTTTGCAGATTCTACTGCTACAGATGGCATCCATAAATTGCCCAGGTACCTTCCTAATTACTTTGCCCCCAGAAACCGCTTTTCTCTCAGATCACATGCCAAACTTTTTGTTTGTAGTTGATCACTTGACAGTTGCAGAGAGGTCTTATCAAAATCTTCTAACTGCTCTTGCAGTCTTTTTTTTTTTTTTTTAACTGATATAATTTTATTGCAGGTGTTTATTAATCAGATATAATTTGGAGCGGAACTGTGCTATGGCTTTGGATATCTTTCAATTTTTGACGCATCTCGGCTGGGGGAAGGTAGTTAGTATTCATTTGGAGGAATGCGGGGTGGGGGATGGAAAAGCTTGCTATATGCTTGCCGTAACATTTCTCACTCGCTGTTCGCTGATCTTGTCTTATTTTTTTTTAGGTTTATCAGGTTATGCCCCTTGTATCAGACATCCTTACCTTAATGCATTGTTCTTCTGTGCTTCTAAGCTCTTTCTTTCTGCTGTGTACAAACGCTTTTAGCTAATTTCTGACACCTTTTACAATTTCTCTTTTTCATTATGCTGTTGCACCAAATGGCTTGCTGTTCTTATTGGCAGGAAATAATGCTTCTAAAAGGAACTAATAATGTATACTAAGGAGTTCCCATTAAAGTAAATAGTTATAGTGCATAGTTACTTATTGTATTTTCTAAAAGGCTCTCTTAATTTACTTATTGTAAATTAAAATGCTCTCATTAACACACCCTTGTGCAAAATTCCCTTTTAATTTTAGTTCTTGTTAAGCCAATCCTATTTCTATTGGGTGAAACCTGAGCAGAATCTCACAAATAAACAAATGCATATATATATATATATATATATATATATATATATATATATATATATATATATATATATATATATATTTATTTATTTTATTTATTTATTATACACACACACAATATTGCTATGAAAATGTATTTGCCCCCTTCCTGATTTCTCCTATTTTTCATACTAAATAGTTTTGCTCTTCAAATGAGATAACGTAAAACAAAGGCAACCTGAGTAAACACAAAATATAGTTTTCATATATATATATATATATATATATATATATATATATATATATATATATAATTTTTTTTTTTTTTTGAATAAAAAATGTTGTCCAACACCTGTACAGAGTGGTTATTTAAGTTAATGTAGACTTTGTCAGTTTTGTCACTCTCATCAACAAGGCGTTTCCATCCACAGAACTGCTGCTCACTGAATGTATTTTTATTTTTGTACCATTCTGAATAAAATCTAGAGACTGTTGTGTGTGGAAATCCCAGGAGATCAGCAGTTGCAGAAATACTTAAACCAGGCCATCTGGCACCAACAATCATCCATGCGATTATCTAATCAGCCAATTGTGGATGGTAGCAGTGCATAAAATTTGACAGATACAGTCCAGGAGCCTCAGTTAATGATCACATCAACCATCAGAATGGGGAAAAAATGTTGCCAGACAGGCTGGTTTGAGTATTTCTGTAACTGCTGATCTCCTGGAGTTTTTGCACACAACAGTCTCTAGAATTTACTCGTGCCAAAATTGAATTAATTTAATAGGACGGAAACGCCTAGTTGATGAGAGAGTTCAACAGAGAATGGCCAGACTGGTTTGAACTGACAAAGTCTACGGTAACTCAGATAACAGCTCTGTACAATTGGGATGAGAATAATACCGGGTTGGCGCTGTTTTGGCAGCACGAGGGGGACCTACACAATATTGGGCTGGTGGTTTTAATGTTGCTGATGTGTGTGTGTGTGTGTGTGTGTATATATATATATATATACATACACACACACACACTTATATTATGGCTGTGAATCAATTACATTTTTTTTTTTAATTTTGTAGTTTTCTGTGATTGCTATGAAATTATTGTACATGATACATTTCATCAAACATAAAAAATCAGAAATGTACTTTATACTTTGTTTAAAAGAACTTGCAAGAAATTGGTTAGTCATCATTTATTTTAATCATTTAAAAATTACAGGTAACATTTTTCATTTATGTATTTTTTTTTTTTTTTTATGTTTTGCAGATAGAGTTTGATGCGTGAGTCTTCCCGAAGATGAAATAATTTCAGATGACCAGAGAATTTGCAGAAGGAATTATATAAAATTGTTAAAATTAGTAAATGTAGAAGTATGATAACTGAGATATGATTGGGATAATATTGATATAATAAATTAAATATAATAAAAATACAATGAATATTAATGATAATAATACTTAACAAAAAACTAAATTAAGGTGAATGTACCAAGTAAAATTCTAAGAAAAATAAATCTAAATATAGACCTGTATATATTGTTTTCTTTATAATATCTAATAGATAAAGCAAGAACTTATTCATGCGATTATCTAAATAGCCAATCGTGTGACGGCAGTACAGTACATAAAATCATGCAGTTAAGGGTCAAGAGCTACAGTTTGTTCACATCAACCATCAGAATGGGGAAAAAATGTGATCTCTGTGATTTTAGACCTTGGCATGATTGTTGGTGCCAGACAGACTGGTTTGAGATGGGCTCCAACAGCAGAAGACCACATCAGGGTCCACTTCTTTGGGCCAAGTTCAGAAAGCTGAGGCTGCCGTTGGCACAGTCTCATCAAAACTAGACCCTTAAAAACTGGAAAAATGTAGCTTGGTCTGTTGAATCTCGATTTCACACAGATGTAGGGTCAGAATTTGGTGCCAATAGCATGAATCCATGGACTCAAACCTGTCTTATGTCAACAGTCCAGGCTGGTGGCAGAGATGTGATGGAGTAGGGAATGTTTTCTTGGCACATTTTAGTAGAGATGTACCGATTGCAATTCTTTTGGCCGATTTCCTTTTTTTTTTTTTTTTCTCCCCTCCGATTTTCTTTCTAAGAACTATTATTGACCGTATATACAAACAAAATCTACCTTTCTTCAATGCAAAAATGTATTTTCATAATAAAAGAAATGATTAAACATTACAATTTCCCCCAAACTGCATTAAGTTACAGAATCTTCTCTCACTTAAACAACTCTCAAAATAAAGTGCTCTGTGACTAGAAAGAGGTAGAAATAACAATTAACTGCAAATGCTTTATATAACAAAACAGATGTAATTTTCCACTATTTTTATAAATGGATCTTTCTTTTTTTACTCGTCTAACAAAACAATTCCAAAGATTACAAGCCTATGAACAAAACTGTCTAATTAGGTTTGTTGATCCAAACGTTATTGTGGTGGTTGCCCCACGGTTTACTTTAGCCTTATAATTATCACACATCGTGAACTTTATGTATTCTTCACTCACAGTGAAGAACTTCCACGTTATTGCCTGCGCCGCTATCAACAAAACGGACCGGCTCGGAATCGGAAAGAAGTGAGGCTGACCGGCCTGTTAATCCCAATCATTCATCGCTTGAATGCTAAGGCCTACTTGAGTACTGTTGCTGACCATGTGCATCCTTTCATGGCCACAGTTTACCCATGTTCTTAAAATTATTCTCAAACTGGTTTCATGAACATGACAACAAGTTCACTGTTCTTCAGTGGCCTTCCCAGTTGCTGGATCAGAATCCAATAGAACACCTTTGGGAAGTGGTTGAATGGGAGATTTGCAGCATGAATGTGCAGCTGACAAATCTGCAGTTGTGTGATCATGTCAACATGGACCAGAATCTCAAAGGAATGTTTCTAACATATTGTAGAATCTATGCCACAAACAATTGAGGCTGTTTTGTGAGCAAAGGGCGGCCCTACCCATTATTAGTATAGTGTTCCTAATAAAGTGCTCGGGGAGTGTATATAGGACGTCATTGTTTATTCACAAGTAAAGAATGTCTGCTTTGTGCCTAGATAAGAGTGAGCAGTGTTAACTTAAAGTGAGAGGTCTCAATCTAATGGCTGTTAGGTTACTGGGGCCTGAAACTATTGTGTTCAGGATACGTGATGAAAACAACTCTGTAGATGTCATAAATTAAGAAGCATTAGAGAGAGTGACTTTTGTTCCGACTACCGAATCTTTAAATTCCTCTGCTACCATTAACAGGAAGGAGACTTCATTTCTAAAGTTGTATCGAGAGGCCCCTTGGTTTAACAACTAATGGAAAAATTCCTATACACAGCAACATACATATAGAGATGCACTTTGCATAAAGTATAAGAACATGGATACATGAAATGAATACAACTGATGATTAAGAATTAAGGTTAAAAAAAAAAAAAACATTTCTCATTCATGAGATAATTTGACACATTTTTATAGATATTAATCTTTGATTCAACTGTGTATATGCCATAAAATCAATGGACATGTTGTAATTACAATTTGGCAAAATCTTCTGCCATTTTACATTCAACTTTTTTAATAATTGGAACAAATGGGCAGATTTAATTCATATCAAACTTTATTGGCAAAAGAAACTTAAGTGTACATTACCAGTGCATTTTTAGACACTATACATACAGATATAAAACAAATTGAATTAAAATCTCAAAACTATTATTCTCTCTGGCTGCCGTTCAACCTCTACAAGTAAACCTTTCTGCAGCTTGCTGAATGTCCAGGTTAGGGATACACTGATCCGATACCTGGATCGGTATCGGCTCCGATACTGAAGCTTTTAGATGGATCGGGTATCGGTCTGACGAGCCCGATCCAAATCCGATACTGTGTGCAAGTGATGTTTGTGACTCTCAAGCTCAAATGACAGAAAAAAAACAACTTAAAAACAAAGTAGTTCATATGACTCGTGTATTTTATTCAAAGCCACCTGAAGATGTGCAATAGCTCTGTGAATCACAAAAGGCTGTGTGATAAGTAAATATATAAAATGCACGCACAGCTCCAGCGCGTTACTGAATGGTGCAGCTCTGTTTACACACACACACACACACACACACACACACACACACACTCGCTGCTATTTTTAGCCTTCACGTGGTGCGCAATATGAGCGCTACTCGCGAACAACATCACAGATGTAGATGCTCAATAGATCTGTTCACATATTATATGCTTTTAGAATGGCACTGGAGTTGCTTTTTACCAGAATTTAAATAAGAAGCTAATAAAACTACTGTGAACTTGCCTACAAACAGACACACAGGACTTCCTGGAGAGTTCAGAATGTCAAAATAAAAGCGTGAGGGTTTAAAAATTTAATTGTTTACAAATGATAATATTTAAGTTGAATGGGTTCCAAAAACTAACTGTGACTGAAAAATGAGCCGATATCTTACAACTAAATTGAACAAAAAAAGAGATCTGGATCCTATAAAGTCCAGATAAAAGTTGAGAAAATGTAAAAAAATAAAATAAAAAAGGAACTGCTTTTCTACTGATGACTTATACTGGAATTACTGTTAATTTTGCTGCTACATTATGGAAAATGGTCTACACTTTTGTTTTGTTTTTTTTGTTTTTTTTTAAACCTTAGAGGTTACCAGAGCGCTTTACACTGTGTCCCAATCACCCATTCACGCACACACTCGGTGCAGATTACTCCGTATACTAGTTAATAATAAATTGTTTCTTATTAAGCTATACGTTTATATTGAAATAATGTGTAGTTAGAGGTTTGTGTTTCTTTGCATATTAAAGAGCACACCCACTGTTTTCGGGCGATGATAGATACAGAAGCTTGCCCGTATCACTTGCACGCCTGGTTCACTGCTTGTGGGTGAAGTCTCCATTCTTTGTGTAGTAAATCCACTCTTCTGTTTATTATGCCTGTGACATGCGTCACACATTATGAACAACTTTGCACTGCTCCACACAATCAGTTTCTGTACTAAGATGTGCAGCGGAGTCTAGCATGCACCTCCAGAAAATATAAAAAAAAAAATGTATATATATGCGCCAATATTATGATTTTCATTTTTGGGTGAACTTTTCCTTTAAGGCTTGAAGTTATTTTACATATGCTCTTGTGAACATGGGTTTTAAGCCAGAAGAATGCCTCCCCTCAAATTCAAATGGGTGTAGAGTTTTACTTGTGACCAGAATAGTCAGAGTATTGTAAGGGAGCATTTCCAAAAGAACGGTTACTCGCCTCAATCCGGGTCCACTTCTGAGACAGTCAATCTGCGCATTTTATCATGTGTCTCGTTGGGCATGACACCGCAGAGACTCCCAGCATGTGGAGGCTCAAGGTACTCTCCGTGATCTACGCATAACTTACCATGCGCACAACATGAAAATTCTTTCTAATAAAATCTTGCGTGGGAAAACCATTCAATCAATAAATTAATTCAAGAAATTTTTAAAGTCAATAATCTAAGTTGATCATCTGCCTAAAGATGTATTTCAGCATCTGTACTAATAATTACAAAATAATGCTGATGGAATGCTAGTATGTATGTGAATATCCCAAACAATTAAAGGAATGTTTTACCCACAAATCAAAATTGACACCACTTTCTGTAATGTCAATCCCCCCCAAAAATATTTTTGTTTTCTGTATTTTTCATGAAGTCTTGGCTGCTCTTTTCCTTTTATATTGAATGAATATTACCATGCAAGTAAAAAATGCATGGTGCATTTCACAAGTACCAAAAATGGTCCATACAATAGCTTTCTTCCCCTCAGCTGTACTGCCCTGCAAAGGCAAAATGCAGTAACTACCATTTCATCAAAATAATTTATGACCGTAATTGAATCTGAGTCAAACCCGTCTGACACACTGAGAAAATGTTAACTACAAACTATTTTATAATCCAAATTTTGTTGCACAATCAAAATACTTTTAACACCATCAATGTTGGCATAGTTACTCGGTTTTCGCTTAGTAGGGCAGTCTAGCTCTGAAATTTAATTTGTGCTTGAATATTTTCAAATGTGCTGCATCATGCTGGCCTCGTGGGACAACCTTTTTTGTGTCCTGGAGATCAGGGGGTTTATTACAAAAACATCCTAATTCTAGAATCCTATCATATTTGCTTAGGAACAATGGCAATTTTCACCTGGGATCAGAGGTGGGTAGAGTAGCCCAAAACTGTACTCCAGTAGAAGTAAATGTGCTAACATAAATAATTACTTGAGTAAGAAAGTATCCAATTAAAAGAGTACTCAAGTAGTGAGTTACTCGTTACTTTCACAAATTACATAATAGGTGTTAACTCCCCTATATTCCATTATATAATACACATTTAACATGTACTACAGAATTATTATTATTATTATTAATGGAAATGTAATCTTCTGTCATCATTCACCATCTTGTTGTTCCAAACCCATATGACTTTCTTTTTTTAGGTTATTGCAGCACAAAAGAAGAACAGAAATGGTTAGTTTTCCTTTTAGCAACACAACCTGAAACGCATCAAACATAACACGTAATCATGCATCATAATTAGGCCATTCATAAAACATTTTAAATGCTCAAAGACCACTTAACTTTTGGGGCCTCTCAGTGTTGGGAGAGAAGAAGTTCTGTCTAACATCTTTTGGGTTCCACAGAGAATACAGAATGTCACAAGGCTTAGGAACAACATAGGGAAATGATGATGGGGTATAAAATTATGGCTGTACTTTAAAGGGTAGTTTGCACAAAAATTAAAATGTTCTCATAATTTACTCATCCGCATGCCATTCCAGATGTGTATGACTTAAGTAATTGTATGCTCCAAAAAGCAAATGCAGGCACAATAAAAAATTTATATGATAGGTGTAGGTGAGAAACAGAACAATATTTGTAATTTTTTGCTAGAAGTTCTTCTCCCAGCTCAGCAGGGGGTGATATGCATGAAGAATGTGAATCGCCAAAAACACAAGAAGAATGTGAAAATTATCTGTTTCTCATCCACACGTATCATATCCCTTCTGAAGACATGGATTTAAACTCTGGAGTCTTATGGATTACTTTTATGCTGACTGAGGTGTTTTTTTTTTTTGTTTTTTTTTAGTTTTTTTTTTTCTATTGTTTCACACATTCACTTGCATTGTATGGACCAAAAAAGCTTGAGACATTCTTCTAAAAATCTTAATTTGTGTTCTGCAGAAGAAAGAAAGTCATACACATCGGGGATGGCATGAAGGTGAGTAAATGATGAGAGAATTTTCATTTTCCATTTGTCAATATGAAGAGAGGTTTGGAAACCTTTCTAGTAATTATTACACTGAAAATGTGAACAATGTCCCACAGGAAAATATAAATAAAAGCAAGATATATTAAGCATGTTATATTAATGCCTACTTTTGATATTTCATAGCTTTTAGTTGTTAGTCCAGTGTAGTTACAGTTTTCAGTGTCGAAAGAATTTAGATAATTTGTTCTGTTTGTACCACCGCTCCCTAAAGGCAGAGTACGCAGCCTGCGTAGGAGACCATGCGCAGATATGCTGTCTGTTTGCGTTCCAGTTATCAGTCACATTCGGCAGAGCAAAAGGCATTTACACTTAACGTGGATGTTTACATGGATTTATACTGTTAATCAGCCTGAATTAGCTGCGGTAGTTTCCAGTACACCTGTGAGGGCACAGGTTAAATGTGTAAATGCTGCTTATGACATGTGGTATGGTGGACTGATTTTTGATTTTAAAATGTACACTTAAAAACTGATGTCACAAGAGCCCACATGTGCTAGACAACTGTCTTTGACCATTGCAACACCTCTTGCTGTTTTTTTTTTCTCTGTGTCTCATGCAGCAGCAGTGTTTTTTAGACTGTTTCAGGTTAACGAGAACCTCAAAACAAGTCTCGAGACGCCGTTCTGTTCATTGCAATGCATCTAGCTTTTTTTTTTAGCACAAGAATGTGTTTGGTCTGAATAGCCCATTTACCCTTTCTGAGCCTAGTTTCTCATGTATAATAATAATACCAGTTGGGGAGCTCTGTTGAAAAATACAGATACGAGACTCTGAAGAAATTGTAACAAATTTATATAGATCAATCTATGTAATTTCAGCTCATATTTATTTCATTTTCATTGATTAGTACTGGTAATTGATTTATAACAGTATTTTCTGCTTCATATCAACTAAGAAGGGAGACAACTCCCCTCTTATCATATGTCAATATGCCCTCAGCTTTGTCTGCTCCCACTTTCAGGAATTAATAAACCCTTGTGAAGCACACATTCCCCATCATTCTGCCTCTCCTACATGTTTAATTTAACTCAAAATGTATCTAACAGTTTTCTAGCAGGAATAGTGTGCTGTCAAAAACTGCTGATACTGAAGGCAGTTTCTGTTTTTTTTTTTTTTTTTCAGCAGGAGCAGAAACCATCTTAACGCACAAGAGAGAGAGCACCGACAGCTCAGATGAATCTAGCAGTCGTGTGAATTTCTTAGAAGGGTCCTCAAAACCACTCACACCGGAAACCACTATAAGTGTGAAGAAGCTTGAAAATACATATTGTCTAAAGAAAAAGAAAGGCAGGGTAAAGATTTCATCTAAGAGGACATTCTTGGCTGGTTCCAGTTCATCAGAAGAGGAAGATTTCACTGAGGAACCAGAGAGAACCATTGTCAATTCCTGCAAGACTCAAGAATGGGAAGTATCTCACGTGGCTTGCAATGAGAGAGAAGTGCATGTGGAGGTAAAGATTGAAGATGAAACCCAGGAAGAGCTTAAAAATTATTTCTGGGGACAACCGTTGACTTCCGATGACCTCTCCTCAGATGGCAGTGATGAAGAGACGGCGAGCACTTCTTCACTGTCCTATCAACGACAGACATCGAGCTCCACAGAATCTCAGGGTTTGCCTGAGGGCCCCTCCAGTGTGGTCATCAAGCTTAGGAAGGTCTTATACAATGAGGGCCATAGGGGCAGAGTTACTCGTTACCAGAAGGTCATGGATTCTGTGGATGATCAAGGAAAGTTGCTTGGACACGACAGATTTAAAAGCGTTGGCCATGGCCTTTACAGGAAAAAGAAGCACAAAAGACACCACCCTTTCAGGGAGTTCTTTTCATGTATGCACAGTTCATACTCTGAAAACTGTCCCTACCTCTCCAAAAAACATGGTTCTAAGTGCAGATGGGTTTTGCGTTGTGCTGTGCAGTCTGCCCATTTGGCCATGGAGAACAGATATCCTGACCTAGTGGGGAAGAGGATCCGCCACTTGTATGAGGAAAATGACAAAACAGAAGTGTGGTACAGAGGAGTGGTGGTACGTATCCACAAGCCACATACTAACCCACTGAAAACTATGTTTGAGGTCAAATATGATAGTGAGCCAGAATGGCAATACTACCTTGAGCTGCTTTTAGATTATAAGAAAGGATGGCTGAAAGTGGAGGACTGAATCTTGATTGTGATGCCTACGTCTTTGTTTAGATGCTAATAGATATTTCTCTCAAAATTGAACATTGTCATTGTTTACTCACTTTCATCTTGTTCCAAACCTGGGTTGTTGTTGTTATTGTTTTTTTTACTTGATAGTCCAGGTCTTCATTGATTTTAATTATGGAAAAGAGTGGCAAAGAAATTCATCAAAAATACATATATTTTGTGTTCCACAGAAGCAAGAAAGTCAAGTTTGGAACAAGAGAAATTAATTACAGAACTTTCATTTGTGGGTGAACTATTCCTTTAAGGTATTAATGTCTTTTGTGAGAGTCTGTTTCAGGTTTTTTTTTTTTTTTTTTTTTTTGCACCCATAATTTGAAAATGTGAATGCAAATGTTATCTTCATTGACTTTGCAAGGAGTTCATTATTATTATTATTATTATTATTATTATTATTTGCAACCAATTAGCTTAACTAGTTTTACTTGACATCCTATCTTAGATGTGTGTGTGTGTGCGAGAACTGATTCAACCCTTTTCCTGTGTTTCTGGTGTCAGTGTTTCATTTGTTACAGTGAAATCTGCCCCTTTTTAAAATGAAAACTTGTTGGCAAATGTTTATTGCAGGGATCATGTTCATCATATAGTTTTAACATTACAAGTAATCCACTTTCCAGTTGTGTGATTGGGATCAAAGGGAATGCTGTAAAGCAAGATGTTTTACTGTTTACAGACTGATTTTTTTATTTTTATTTTTTTTTTTACATTTTATAAATCGTTTCATGCGTTTTGTTTGTCTTGTTTTTTACAACTACATTTAACAATTATCTTGCTCATTGTTTAAATTTACTGAAGTGCCTTATCTATAAAGCAGAAATTGGAATGAAATATCCTCTAATGGACATGTGGTATTATTAGAAATTGTGATGGAATTTGAGTAAAATTTTTACCAGTACACCTATACTAGTGGGTACCAGTTTTACTTTTGAAAAAATGCCTGCATTAAATCAAATAAAATAAACTACCAAACGAAAAATGCATTAAAGAAATGCATTACAAAACAAAATATGTATATATTTTTAGACCTAAATTCTTTTCTCAAATTTAAATTAGCTTTACCCTGTTCTGTAGATGAAAACCGTCAGCTGAATGACTCAGAATGTTCTGCACTTTTTTCCAGACTATAAACTATCAGAACTATTTGTACAATCCTGAGTTCACTTTCAGAAAATGAGCTGAGAACATTTTAAAACATTAAAATACTTTAAATCTAACCATCAGATCACATTTGCTTAGCTTCTTCAGAAAATGTAAATTGCATTTTGAAGCTATAATACATTTTAGATGATAATCAAGTTCAGTTTGTCATTAAAAGTTGCTGGAGAAACATGCTGGGCATAATGCAGTTGTGATGGTGATGCTCTTGATTAGATGATGATTGTTCAAAATATTGAATATTAGGAATGTATCATGTAAACCCTTATATAACTATTACAACTATTTAAAAAAACCTATTTATCAAAACAGCCCATTTAAAATAATATTTTACTCATCGTTTGCTGTGCGATTTAAAACGCCGTGTTTAATCTGTAGAATCACGCAAGATTGACGAAAGAGGGATACCTTCTTTTTTTACAGTCTATGCTTCTAGACATGACAACTGGATGTAGAAAGGAAGTCCCGCCCTACAAGTTAAAGTGCCAATCACTTACAGGCGTTGTCTGCCAAGCAACTCGAGCATGCGCATTAGCTATACACGCCTGTTACATTTTTTTTGTTATTCAGCGTGATCAGAGGGAAAGTACAATATATGATCGCATTGTTGACATATTTTACTGCTAATTTGAAAGATGTTCTTTGATCGTAATCTTGCCCAATCGTTTTGGAGAGTTCGATCTTTCACCATTCAACTAGATAGGAGCTGCACTTAATTACACAGATATTATGCGGTGTCATGTTGACTGCATGAGCCTTTAATGAGATCCTGTTTTATTTATAACAGAAATTCAACTGGTAGCTACTGCAAAATGAGCCAAGGCAATATGGACATAGATAAGACAATCCAAATGACTTTTATTTTATTATTAATTTGTTCCTTGAGGTTCACTTATAATGTTCGAAAAAATTTAGCAAAAAAAAAAAAAAAAACTGTCATATATTTATAAAACAGTTTTCCACCATCATCCTGACACTGTCTGAAATGCTCGGTTTTGGTGCTGCTTTTTCTTTAAGACTTGACAGAAAATGCCCACTGTTATTATTGGCTCTTTGGACAGACCTGCTATCTCTTGGCCATCTCACTGCTCACCACTACTGGGCGGGGTTACAGAAGGAATAAGGTAAAGTAGGAAGTTGATGTACTGTTTTGGAGGCAAATGCAAATATCTACCACAGTATGACATCACAATGTGGAGGATGTAGAGAATGAGTCATTTTGGTAGCTTGGTTTCAACTAATGCTCTTTTTGCTGTGAGGAAGTTTTGAGTTCTGAAACTTAAGTGTGTTTTTATTGTAAAATGACCTCTTATATGTTAAAAGATCAAGTGAAAATCTGATTCTTCATGCCATGACCCCTTTAACAAGCACAAGGAGGGGGAGGGGGGTCAAACTAGAGGAACACTTTGCACTTTAATATTCTTCAAAACGAACAACTATTTTTATTTATTTTACACATTTGTACACTATGTATATAACAAATAATAATTAAAAAAAATTATAGCATAAAGAAATGTAGAAAAGTATTAAGTTTTGGGATGTCTTAACCTAATGAGAATAGCTGCTTTTATGGTGTATTTCCTTAAATATATGATGTATTTTCTTTAATAAGTTAGATGTATGATGTATTCACTTTATTAATCAAATGATATTGTGTATGAGCAAACGAAGCCAACTCATCATGATGATGTACTGTGACAGAGGGTAAAAGTATGTTATGAGGAAGGGCTGTTTGTGTGATTTAAGGCAAAGTGTCCTTTACATACACCATGACACTAGTTAATCATTAAGTGAAAATCAAGTCAAAAGTACATTCTTTTTGTACATTCTTTTTTAAAAAAAAAACAGTGAGGTAAGCTTTTTCCACCAATAATTAAAAAGGAGAAAATCTAAGAAAAATTGGTGGAAAGGTGAAAAGGTGATGATGGAAATAAATTCATTGGGTAGAGATGAACGGACAGCTGACCGGACTCAAATTTGTTGGTGTTCAATAAACTACAACTTTGGCATCTGGAACTCATCTTTTCTTACATCTTTGAGAGATTCTTCACGATTTTCCACAAACTTTTTGTTACTGTAAATGATAAATTGGGATCTGCAAGGAATACCAGACATGATCAAATAGGCATAACTAATAAGTAAACCAGCTGGAGGGAACAGTTACACACACACTAAGCTGTACACAGGGGTAGCACAACCATTTCATATTTTTACAGACCGTGCTGTGCATTCCCATTTGAAAGGAAGCTGTGGGGTGTTACAAAAAAAGGGATTTTTTTTATTTGTTCTGCATTATGCCTGTATGAAACCTGTAGTCAAAATTTTGCATGTTTATCTGGAAGACCATCTCAGCACACTGTTTACATAAAAAAACAATTGCAATCGTCAGTACACAGTGCCGAAATATGAATAGGCAAACAAAAAAGGACTCGGTGACTGTATTCTCAGAAAGAGAATGCATTTTAGTACATTTACTATCATCTGAATTTTAAGAAACAAAGGGAAGAAAAATCCATTGTTTATGTGCCGCACTTCCAGCCACCTGGCCCAGAAAGTGGGAAACAAAGTCATTAGTTTGAAATTGACACTTTGGTGTTGTTTGAATACTCCAACTTGTGATCTGCAATGACTCTGTGTGCATGTCCCACCTGTGTCCATCCCTGGACCGCATCACTGTAAGCTTGTAAAGGGGGACTCAGTGCTTCAACGGCAGTCACGGTGTATCCACACATAATTGTAGTTTTGCATGAACAAGTGTACACAAATTCCACATAACAGTACAAAGGTTACACCATATTTTCCCTGCAAACTATATCAAGATTCAAACGGCCCTTTGGAAAACATTTCAGGTGCAAATTCATGGTTATTTTACAGAAAATTAATAAAACCAACGAGGAGTCTCACTGTGACATAGCAGAGATAACAATGGCTTCCGACAACTAGTTCTGCGATGTGCAAAAATCGATAATGTGGAAAATGCCTAACCCTGTTAGTCAACGGATCCATTCAGAACACTTGAAATATGCTATCAAGAAAGCAGCTCAACAGGTCCATGAGTACAATTTAATCTATGTGCAACCTCAAGCCGGGTCTGGGAAGAATGAATTTCAGAGAGACAAAGAAAATATATAAAAGGATATATGAGTGAATGTCACTCAATTTGGCTCTCAGAAATTATTCATATAACTCTTAAAAATCATATAACGATATTAAATCTACCTAAAAGGAGGATGACAGCAAAAGAGGCAGAGCAGAGGAAACCACTGTTCATCTTTAAAAGTTTTAACTCTAAAGCAGTGAAAATTATACTGGCCCCATAACCATAAAGCCTGCAGCTCTCAAAGCTTTAGAGTTATGGTAGGCACAATGCGCCACCTTGGCATGCTCTGCTTAATTTGGCAGACTATAGACCTGGTCAGCCCTGTGGAGCAAGGGAGAAGAGTGGAGGGAAAGACACGGACTCCTGATTTATGACAAGCATATGTCAAGTCCAAACCTCCTCTAAGGGGTGACAAAAGATAGGGAAAAACAATCAAATCTACACAGCAAATATACAGATGAAGTCAGTTATTTACATTCACTTAGGTTGAATTCATTAAAACACATTTTTTTAACCACTCCACAGATTTCATATTAGCAAACTATACTTTTGGCAAGTCATTTAGGACATCTACTTCTACTTGTGCATGAGATGAGTAATTTTTCCAGCAATTGTTTACAGACAGACTGTTTCACATTTAATTGACTATATCACAATTCCATTGGATCAGAAGTTTAGTCTGTGCCTTTAAGCAGCTTGGAAAATTCCAGAAAATTATGTCAAGCTTCTAGGCAATTAGCCAATTAGCTTGGGGTTAATTGGAGGTTTACCTGTGGATGAATTTTAAGGCCTATCTTCAAACTCAGTGCATCTTTGATTGACATCATGGGAAAATAAAAAGAAATTAGCCAAGACCTCGTAAAAAAATTGTGGACCTCCTAAAGTCTGGTTCATCCTTGGGGGCAATTTCCAAACACCTGAAGGTATCACATTCGTAAAAACAATAGTATGCAAGTATAAACACCATGGGAACATGCAGCCATCATACCGCTCAGGAACGAGACGCATTGTGTCTCCAAGTGATGAACATAGTTTGCTGTGAAAAGTAGAAATCGATCCCAGAATAACAGCTATAGACCTTGTGGAGATGCTGGAGGAAATGGGTAGACAAGTATCTATTTCAACAGGAAAAAGAGTCCTATATCGACATAACCTGAAAGTCTGCCCAGCAAGGAAGAAGCCACTGCTCAAAAACCACCATAAAAAAGCCAGACTAGTTTTCAAGTGCACATGGGGACAAAGATATTACTTTGAGCAATGTGTGCGAATAAGGAGGCCTACAAACCTGACTCAGTTACACCAGTTTTGTCTGGCTGAATGTGCCAAAATTCCAGAAACTTATTGTGAGAAGCTTGTGGAAGGCTACCCAAAATGTTTTTCCCAAGTTAAACAATTTAAAGGCAATGCTATCAAATTCTAACAAAGTGTTTGTAAACTTCTGACCCACTGAGAATGTGATGAAAGAAATAAAAGCTGAAATAAATATTTTTCTCAACTATTATTCTGACATTTCACATTCTTAAAATAATGATCCTGACTGACCTACGACAGGGAATGTTTTCTACGATTAAATGCCAGTAATTGTGAAAAACTGACTTTAAATGTATTTAGCTAAGGTGTAGGTAAACTTCTGACTTCAACTGTAATTTTTTTTTTATATTTGTAAATATAAATATCTTTTAAAAATGATGCAAACACATGCCACTCTTACTCTTTAACATCCATGCATATGCATATTTACAAATTGAAAAATACCAATTTGTTTTCTCTCTTTTTTTTTTTTTTTTCTATTTTGCTAATTTTTGAAACCCAAAAGTCACCTCCTTACAATCAACATTCAGCAACCCAAACAGATCTCGCAGACATGGTCAGAATTATTAACACACACACACACACACACACACACACACACACACACACACACACACACACACAATATATATAAAATAAAGTCAAACAGAACACAACTATAAACAAAACTGAAAATTAGGGGAAAGATTTCCAAGGGCAAGATTTTACAACAAGCAAAATGTGTTGTCTTTTTGTTGGATTTCTCAATCCTGTGCTTCAACGCTGCTAACGATACTGTAGCACATGTAATATTTTTTTATATTCTTTTTAATTTAAATATAATTTACTCTTATGCTTTTCATGAAACAAAAAAATGGGAAATTATGTAATGCAGGGTGGTTCGCCAGGGAGGAGGCAGCAAAGGCTCTGTGCTGCTCTGTTTTCATTGCATCAGCACTCTAGTAGGTGGAGTTTTTCCTCCCAAGAGTCAGTGGTGTGGAGATGTAGCCTCAATCCTCGATGTACTCCCATAGGTCTTTGTCATAGCCTTCATGTACGTGTTGCAGCAGCACTCTCCGTCTGCTCTCACAGTATCTGCACACAGGACCATCACAAGGTGGCTTTATATAAGAATTGGCTTAGCACTAAGGGTCTATTCACATCAAGTCCAATTGCCCATTCGCTAAGCACCGCCTTTAAAAGCGTTTCTGACCAATCCTGTTTTAGCAACTGTTGCCATCTGCCATTTTTCTGACACAGGTTTGCAGTTTTCCGATGAGAGTATATGGGAGTAATGTGGGTTTGAGCAGTTTGAAGCAAAATTTTATAGAAATTATAAAAAAAACTTTTATTAAAAAACATTGTTGCTGGGTGAAATTTAAGTGACACGAGATACATAGCGAGGATACACGCAGAGTTTTTTTCTTTCTTTTGGAAAAAGCTTTCGATAAATCTTGAGAAGAGCATACATTGGATTAAACTGTAATTTCTCATTCTCATGCATTACATTTGCTCCAACGTAAAATTAAATCTAATAACTAAAAAAAAAAAAGTTAATTCATTTATGTATTGATTCAGATCTTAGTAAAGGTGATAGTAAATAGTTCACAGCATCAAAGTGAGTGTGACATGAGATGTAATAAACAGTTCTATTCACTTACACTAATGTTATGAGGTTTGTAATCATGATCAAATGACGTTTCTCTTATAGCTCTTTTTATGTGACTGATGATCGTTTGCCTCGATTCTTATTCACAGTCTCCACAGTTTTCAAATGATTGTATAACTGAACAATTTATTTGACAAAAAGAAAAGAAAAAACTCATAACAGATTAATTTTCCTTACAGTGTCAGTCTTCAATGCAGCCCACGGATATTGTCTATTCCGTTTATGAGAATATTTAGCCAAAAACCTGTGCCGTTCACGGAAATCTCCCATTCATTCCAATGGGGAGTTCTGCAGAGCTTGTCAGAGCGAGCAACCGTAACCAAGTTGAGCGGAGCTTAGCGAAGGGTCAATTTGTGCATGGCAAGATTTCAAAATGAAACAATACTTCTCTATGTACTACTTTACACCAAATCCGATACTGTATATAATACTGTGATTATCTGTCATTTCTATTCTTAGACTAGGGAAAAAAATATATATATTAATTGATATTCTAAATAATTCATTCGTTTCTTTTTTCAGAGAATGATAAAAATACGGTATTGCACATTATGTAAATTGTAGAAAATTACAAAATTAACTGTATCATTTAACTAAAATCTCATCATGGACTTAGTCATGGAACTCCTGGTTGGGCACTAGGGTTCGACTGAAAATTTGAGTGAGAGAAAAAAGATTTAATAAAGTGAATTTCAACTACAACCTTAAATCCGAAAAGGTTGGGCCAGTATGAAAAATACAAATTAAAACAAAAAGGAGTGATTTGTCAATTAGATTCACCCTTTGCTATATTGAAAACACTCCAAGTAAACATTATATGATCTTTTACCATGTGAATTTCAGTTTTTTTGGAAATGTACAGTCATTTCAAATCAGATGATTGCAGCATGCTCAAAAAAAGTTGAGACAGTCGAGTGTTTACTACTGTGAAACATCACAGCCCTTTACATTGCGAGTAAATCACTCATATATGTGCGTAAATTTCACACTATGTGACCAAAAAACATCTGTTATTAGCCACTGAGTCTAAGCACAGAGGCCCTTTTACTGAATAAAAAGCAGTTGATTAAGAAGCTGGATTCAGCCTCGTCTTTCCCTGCATGCTGTCTCATGAGCGTGCAGGAAAAAGCACTTGTGTCTCATTCAGTTGAACTCCAAGCATCTCAGGGAACCACACCGCAGACATAACAAGAGCAGCTCTCTTGAGCGTGTGAAGATGAATCACTTCTCAAGTGCTCTGATGAGCACGCCGTCTACAGAGGCTTGCGCCAAACTCCAGCGAAAATATCAACAAGGTATAAACGTATTCATTTTTTGAATGTTTTTGAAGCCTGAAAAGGAACTCATATACCCTTATTTTATTATAGGAGCCAAGCTAAATTTGTATAAGTGACTTTGTAGTGTGCATGAAGCACACAAAGTGAGTTTGTATAGTAATTAATCGCCATAATCGTGAAACACCTAAAACAGACAATTAATCACTATAGCTCTAAAACAGGCAATTAATTATCATAATAGCAATTATTTGTTTGACAATTAATTGTCAGCCAAATTTCACAATAATGACCCCTAATTTAAATGATTAGGTTCCTAACTTGTGAATTTTGTTAAAAATGTGTATAAAATTTCCAACAGTGACAACAGCTTGTATCATTAAATATGTGATTTCATGACATCATATAAATTGATAGAATGTGAAATTTGCACATTTTTAAAAAGCTAAAATGTGATTAAAATCATAAAGCAAAATATAATAAAAACAATTACAGTACACTATATTGCGTGAATATATATGAAGAGGCTCCCTCTCTCAGTTTACTTAAAATATTTTTTAGTTACATTATGCTTACATGTAGGCAATGAAGACATAAGTTTGTTAAGGCTGTGTTTCTCAAACACTACTTGAAATGTGGACTCATCAGACCAAAAAGCACAGTTTCACTGTTCTACTTTCCATCGAAGATGAGACCGAACCCAGAGAAGTCGACAGCGCTTCTGGACAGTGTTGATGTATGGCTTCTGCTTTGCATAGTAAAGTCTTAACTTGCGTCTGCTGATGCAGCGATGAATGGAGTCAACTAACAAAGGTTTACTAAAGTTATCCCAAACCCATGTTCATGAAATCCATTACAGATGGATAATTATGTTTTTTAAGACAGTGACGTCTAAGGGATCAGAGATCACACGCATTCATAAGTGGTTTCCATCTTGCCTTGATTCCTTGAATCTTTTAACTATATTGTGCACTGTAGAGGGTGAAATGCTCCAAATCATTCTAATTTGTCTTTGGGGAACATTGTTTTCATAGTGCTGGATTATTAGCTGAAGCATCTCTTGCCAAATTGACAAATCTCGAATGATCCTTGCTCTTGAAGGACTAGGCTGCTTTTGGAGGCTCCTTATATACTATGACAGTGTCTCTACTTTCTTTGAAGGCTGAGGAAAGCACATCTCCCACCCCTATCCTCACTACATTCTATAGAGGGACTATTGAGAGCATCCTGAGCAGCTGCATCACTGCCTGGTTTGGGACTTGCACCGTTTCGGACCACAAAGCCCTGCAGAGGATAGTGAGGACAGCTGAGAAGATCATCGGGGTCTCCCTTCCCTCCATCAAAGACATACAAAAAAACACTGCATCCACAAAGCAACCAGCATTTGGCAGCACACACCCCTCACACAAACTCTTCACCCTCCTGCCATCTGGCAAGAAGTACCGAAGCATTCGGGCCCTCACAGCCAGACTGTGTTACAGCTTCTTCCCCCAAGCCATCAGACTCCTCTATACTCAGAGACTGGACTGACACACACACACACACACACACACGTGTGCTGAGTTGCACATTAATTATTGTAACTTTATAACTGTCTGCTACCTCAATAACTGCTATGTGCATAGAACACTATCTCATAGTATGTTATGTTTACATTTGGCATTTAGTAACTGTCATCGTTTTGCTCTACTGTGTACTGGTCGGCACTGCACTGTCTCTCACTGTGTCTATTGTCCAGTTCAATGTTAGTAATTTATTGTACTGTCCCATACTTTTTGCACACGTTTGCATGTGCACTTTATATAGGTATTTTATTTAGTCTGTGTAGTCTCATGTGGTTCTGGGTTTGTCCTATGTTGTTTTATGTAGCACCATGATCCTGGAGGAACATTGTCTAGTTTCGCTGTGTACTGTACTAACTGTATGTGGCTGAAACAACAATAAAAAAAACACTTGACTAATCACTTGACTTGATTGTCTCAACTGTTTAACATCTCCTTGTTACTTCAACTCATCAAATTGTTATTAATCTTAAATTGCCCCGTCTCAACTTTTTTTGAGCATGTTGCAATCATCAGATTTGAAATGACAGTACATTAATAAAAAAACTATGAAATTCACAAGGAAAAAACTCATATTATATGTAGTTGTGGTGCTTTCAATATAGCAAAGGGTGAATATAATTTACAAATCACTCCTTTTTGTTTTTATTAGAATTGTTTATACTGTCCCAACTTTTGGGGAATTGGGGTTGTATAAGAAAAAAAAAACATATCTATACAGTTTTCCAGCCCTGGAAATTAAAATTGTATATTTAAGGTTGTCCATGACCTTTGGAAACTCTGATGTGTGTCATTTGTGTTTTTCATCATCACTGTTGTCTTGGCATTATTTTCTAAAGAGCTGCTTTGGAACAAATTTATTGTAAAGAGCACTATACAAATACATTAAAAGTGTACTTAAAAAGTTGTTCTAAAATTCAGATGTTGGGTAAAGAAAGAAAGAAAGAAAGAAAAATATTTTCCAGATAATATTTTAATAATTTGGTTTGGCTTTAATGAAATGACAAATAAATCCCAATTATTTAATCACACAGTGTAAATGGATCTGTATACTTTAACAATCTTCGCAATCAGGATGACAATATATACCTGCTTTTATACTTTGGGAAGGAGGTCCTTTACTAAGGTATCATCATATTTGGGGGTCTTTGGAATTAAATATTTTGAAAACCCCTTGTTTAAGTGCCGTCAGACTTCTATTTCATCTTATGCCAATGACATGTTGATGTTAATTCACTGATGTAGTGTTGCTCTTCACAAAGAACAGTGCCACATGTGAACTTGCCTGTATTTATCTTGTACTTTCTGTTTAATGTCCTGCAGAGAATCCTGTGAGATGTCTCGTTCCAGGTATCCAGACAACACCTCTGTGGCATTCTCCAGATCTGCCTGGTTATTCTGGACACAAACATAAACCAACCAAAATTGAAATTGCAGATTTACCATGTTTTAGCAACAATATCCAAGAACCTGTCAAAGCTGACTGCAGGCAATCACAGGAATCAAAGTTTCACTCATTATCCTGTTTACCTCGAAGATAATGGACTGGTTGTTTTTCTTGAGGTAGAATGCAAAGACGTAGGTGAACATGAGCGTGGAGCGGCACTGGCACAGCACGTCCACGGCCTTCTTCAGGAACTGAACCTCAATCCATGACATGTTGTGCTGCTGCATCTCCTCCATCTTCTGCTTGACCTGCGCATACAGCTTGTGCTCGAAGCGCAAGCTCTGCATGTGGTTCATGTAACGATTGCAGTAGAACAGGTACCTCTGCAGGGCTGCCCTGGAACGCTGCAGGACATGTACGAGTGAACACATGCACACATTACAAACTGCTTTGTAGTAAACTAAACCATAGTAATATTTAAATATCTTTTTTTAATATCTAAATAATATGTTTAAATTTAAATGTGGAAAATGTACCATGTGATCACCCAACTGTTTAATAATGAGAATACAATTTGCATGTTTGAATACCAGCACAAATGGACTGATCAGGGTTCCCACATCGTTTGACCAATGAATTTCCATGACTTTTCCATAACCTTTCCAGTTGTTTGCAATTACAGTACAAGGGTTTTTAAAAATAACTTTATAGAGATTGAACTTACAAAAAGTAATTAATAGCCTAAAACATTTAAGATCTGTGAATAACTTGAATAATTATATTAACTAATAGAAATTTCCATGACTTTTCCATCATCAGAATTTTAGAATTCGCTGATATTTCCAGGTTTTCCATGACTGTGGGAACCCTTATTTATATTATTTACCTCTTGAGCATCCCTGGCTGCCTTGGCATCATCCTCGTTATAGCGATTACAGTTGTACCTATGGGTGAAAACATATTTCAACTATTACATTAATTTGCAAATTATGTCTCAGCCATCATTAGAAAGTTTTTTTAAAACATTCTGTAAAACACTCAGGTGGCATAGTAGAAAAACACACTGGACTCATCACTGGGATACAACTTCTGAATCTTGAATGAGTCACTCTCTAGGTTTTCCTAAGCAATGTTTGTATGTGGTGGGTAAAAAGAAGTGCACAGATGACTATATGGAACATGGAGGGGGGGCAAGATTGTCTGTAAGCTCTTTGGTGAAAGTAGGACCTGTTGATCAAATATTCTGTATGTATTCGCTGACTTGGGAGAAGGTAGAGGAGCAATTCGGTCATCTGAGTTTAGGGAGCAATCATATGCAATGTTAAATGACATTTAATGTCATTCTTTGGAGTGTAGTCTTTCTATAAATGCTCATCAGCATTGTTGCCAGATGTGGTCACACAAGACTGCTAAAAATTTGTAAAAAAAAATAAGTTCTTTTTTATGTTTTTTTAAAAGAAAACGTTAAATGAAAAAACATTAACTGCATTGACTTTTAAGCCTTTTGTCATTGCTTCTGGCCTTCAACATCTCATTCTGTCCTTGTTAGAGCGTGTTGTCCTTAGTCTTTAAAGACTGTAGTGTACACCTTTGTATGAAATCTTCAGTTTTTTGGCAATTTCAAACATTGTATATCCTTCAATACTCAAACAATGATTGACTGACGAACTTCTAGAGTAAGCCGTTTCTTTTTTGACCTTTTTGACCTAATATTGGCCTTAAGACATGCCAGTCTATTGCATACTGAGGCAACTCAAAAACAAAAACAAATACAATGTTAAGCTTCATTTAACTAACCAAATAGCTTTAAACTGTGTTTGATATAACGGCAAGTGATTTTGTAGTACAGATCTGTATCTGCTCACAATCTATCAAGTTGCTAACATGGCAACCTCCACCACCCCACCACCAGTTGAGTTCTGTCCTGCATCCTTGCCCCTGCATCCTATCTCTGGCAGGATATGACGGTTCCACGTACAACTTTTTTGGACCACCAGATGGGGCCTACGGCAAAGAGAGACATTACTTTTCTGTTTTATATTCATGAAATAAATGTCATCTTAAATTTCATTCAAGTCTGCGAGTCTTCCTGATAGAAATGGTTATCCTGACTATGGGACTGATGCCATGGATTCTTTCAGGTATTTTGGCCAAAAATTTGATGCCTTCAAGGTGTGTGATCACTGGACTTTCTAGCAAGTCAATAACACCAAGGATGCATCCAAGTTGTCCAAAATCTGTTTCAGGGATGGGTCGTGGAATGCCCTTTCAGTCCTTCATTAAAATCCTATTGAAAATCTTTGTTGGTATTTCAAGGAAGCAGTGGCAGCACAGAAACCAAAGAATGTCAATGAGTATGGTATAATAACGCAATGATCTAAAAATAGCAATGTGTAATCAATGTACTATGATCAACTGCATTATGAATGTTATTCAATACGTTACATATTTAATAATGTATTTATTTAATTATAATTTACTCAGTTTGATAATCAAGTTGCAGAACAACGGAAAAATACAGCTTGGAGAGTCACAGTCTCTCTCTGTGTCTCCTTTTAAGGCCCATTCTCTGAATACTTTTAATAGAATAGAATCAGACAATGCATAATTTGATGCAGACAATATGTGGAATAGGGAGTATTGGGATGAATTGGGTTGCATGCGTCAAGAGGAAAAGGAAGTCTCAAGGATAAAAAAGAACACCACCTGTGGCAGCACACATACTTCTCCATCACACAGGGATGTGTTGTGTGTGACCAATAAACTGAAATATGGGAAATAATTTAATATACTAATCAAATTAATGCAGAAAGTAATGATTGTTAGTTAATATGTACCATATGAAGTGATTACAGTGGGTTTTATTCATATAAAATGAAACAGTTATGCTTTTGCCAACACTGAAGTAAGTTAAGCAAGGATGTCCTGTTAGAAGGAGTGATGACGTAAATAATCGAGGCATAAAATTTCATTTTATGATATTATTGTATGATATTATGGGTTAATTTTATTGGATGAAGAGGCCAACCTCAAAGAGAACAGAAACTCAATAAATAGGCATGTTCTAAAGTGTAATTACTGATGCTTCATGAACTATCTCGGCTTTGTTATTTTAATAATAAAGTTTAGTTTTGGAATCAGAAACTTTGTGCCTCCTAAAAATGTTTGACACGCCTACGCTTCGATTGCTGTTTTGAAGAATCTGCCACGACATGAGCTAGGAGCTTTTGTTCATGAGAAATGTGTAAAACTTCCAATAGAAGTGTCTGAAGCCTGAGAACACATACCTGAAACATTTATTTGATGTTATTAAGGGTAAAGCATGCTCCACCAATGATTGATTTTGGGGGTTATATATTTTTATATGACGTGTGGAGAGAATGTTTTTTGTTTTTTTAAATGTGGGTAAACTGAAACCTTTGTTCTCAAAAATCACTCAAATGTGTATAAAAACATACTTAACCGTTTGCAGAGGTTTTAGTTTACTTTTGGCAAGTCGTTTAGGACATCTACTTTGTTTATGAAACAAGTAAAGTTTCCAACAATTGTTTACAGACAGATTGTTTCACTTTTAATTGATCACAATTCCAGTGGTTTAAAGTTTACATACACTTTAACTATGTTTACATACAAGTTAATGGTGCCTTTAAGCAGCTTTGAAAATTCAAGAAAATTATGTAAACCTTATGAAAATAAGCCAATTAGCTTCTGATAGGAAGTGTACTGAATTGGAGGTGTACTTGTGGATGCATTTTAAAGCCTACCTTCAAACTCAGCGGCTCTTTGCTTGACATCAACAGAAAAATCTAAAGAAGTCTGATTCATCCTTGAGCAATTTTCAAACACCTGAAGGTACCATGTTCATCTGTACAAACAATAGTATGCAAGTATAACCACACGCAGCCATCATACCACTCAGGAAGGAGATGCATTCTGTCTCCTAGAGATGAATGTAGTTTGGTGCGAAAAGTGCAAATTAATCCCAGAACAACAGCAAAGGACCCTGTGAAGATGCTGGAGGAAATGGGTAGACAAGTATCTATATCCACAGCAACACAAGTCCAATATTGAAATAACCTGAAAGAATGCTCAGCAAGGAAGAAGCCAATGCTCCAAAAGCACCATAAAATAGCCAGAATACAGTTTACAAGTGCAAATGGGGACAAAGATCTTACTCTTTGGAGAAATGGGGGACTGGTCTGAAGAAACAGAAATTGAACTTTTTGGCCATAATGACCATTATTATGTTTGGAGGAAAAAGGGTGAAGCTTGCAAGCCACAGAACACCACCCCAACCAAGAAGCATGGGAGTGGCAGCATCATGTGGTGGGGATGCTTTGCTACAGGAGGGACTGGTGCACTTCACAAAATAGATGGCATCATGAGGAAGGAAAATTATATGGATATATTGAAGCAACATCTCAAGACATCAACCATGAAGTTAAAGCTCGGTTACAAATAGGTCTTCCAAATGGACAATGACCCCAAGCATACCTCCAAATTTGTGCCAAAATGGCTTAAGGACAACAAAGTCAAGGTATTGTGGCCATCACAAAGCCCTGACCTCAATCTGATGCAGATTGAAAAAGTGTGCAAGAGGCCTACAAACCTGACTCAGTTACACCAATTCTGTCTGGAGCAATAGGCCGAAATTCCAGAAACGTATTGTGAAAAGCTTGAGGAAGGCTACCCAAAACATTTGACCCAAGTTAAACAATTTAAAGGCAATGCTATCAAATTCTAACAAAGTGCATGTAAAAATCTGACCCACTGAGAATGTGATGAAAGTAATAAAATCTTTCAACTATTATTCTGACATTTCAATTCTAAAAATAGTGATCTTAACTGACCTAAGACAGGGAATGTTTTCTAAGATTAAATGTCAGGAATTGTGAAAAACTGAGTTTAAATGTATTTGGCTAAGGTGTATGTAAACTTCTGACTTCAACTGTATGCGTGTATGTATGTGTGTGTATGTATATATACAGTGGCATGCAAAAGTATGGGCACCCCTGATCAAAATGTCTGTTGTTGTGAATAGCCAAGCGAGCAAAAGATGGCCTGATTTCCAAAAGGCATAAAGTTAAAGATGACACATTTCTTTGATATTTTAAGCTATTTTACTTTTTTATTTCCATCTTCTACAATTTCAAAAAAACAAAAAAGGACCCGAAGCAAATGTTTGAGCACCCTGCATGGTCAGTATTTATTAACACCCCCTTTGGCCAGTATCTGTTGTGGAAAATCTTTGAAGAATCTCTCTAAGATGCAAAAACTCTCGGAGTCCCGGATTCCAGATGCCAAAGTTACGGTTTATTGAATCACCAACAAACTTGAGAATGGTCAGCTGTCCACTCTGATTACCTTCTGCACAGCTCTCAGTTTTATACCCTTTTTTAATCGCATACGTTATCTCTAACCAATGACTTCACATCACCTCTTCACCTTTCCGCCTTTATTTCTTAGATACCCAACTTTTTAATTATTGGTGGAAAAAGCGTACCTAACTCCTTTTTAAAAAATAATGAACAGAAAGAATGTGCTTTTGACTTGTTTTTCTCTTAATTACTGACTTATAGCCATAGAATAAGCTTATGTCATGGTGCATGCAAAGGACATGTTACTTTAAATCACTTGCATAAGGGATAAACAGCCCTTACTTCTAAGATACCTTTTACCCTCTGTCACAATATATCATGATAGTGAGCTGGTCTTGCCCGCTCACCTGCAATACCATCTCATTATGAGCAGTACCATCTCATTAATGAGAGAGAACACTTCATGCGTTAAAGATATATATCATACTAACTTAAAGAAAATACATCATGTCTAGCTTATTAAAGAAAATACATCATGTCTAACTAATTAAAGAAAATACATCATATATTTAAGGAAATACACCATATATCACAGCTTGTAAACGCTTTTCGTGGCCAGCTATGTGTCTTTCAATTCTTGTTTAGGGGATTTTCGCCTATTCTTCCTTGCAAAAGGCTTCTAGTTCCACGATTCTTGGGCCGTCTTGCATGCACTGCTCTTTTGAGGTCTATCCACAGATTTTCGATGTTTTGGTCAGGGGACTGTAAGGGCCATGGCAAAACCTTCAGCATGCACCTCTTGAGGTAGTCCATTGTGGATTATGAGGTGTGTTTAGGATCGTTATACTGTAGTAGAAGCCATCCTCTTTTCATCTTCTGCTTTTTAAAAGATGGTGTGATGTTTGCTTCCAGAATTTGCTGGTATTTAATTTAATCCATTCTTCCCTCTACCAGTGAAATGTTCCCCATGCCGCTAGCTGCAACACAAGCCCAAAACATGATCGATCCACCCCTGTGCTTAACAGTTGGAGAGGTGTTCTTTTCAAGAAATTCTGCACCCGTTTTTTCTCCAAGCATACCTTTGCCCATTGCAGCCAAAAGTTAGATTTTAACTTCATCAGTCCACAGGACTTGTTTCCAAAATGCATCAGGCTTGTTTAGATGTTCATTTGTAAACTTTTGACGCTGAAGTTTGTGGTGAGGATGCAGGAAAGGTTTTCTTCTCATGACTCTTCCATGAAGGTCATATTTGTGCAGGTGTCGCAGCACAGTAAAACAGTGCACCAGTGCTTGGGTGTGGCAACTGCTGATCGAACATGCTCCATCTCTCTCTCTCTCTCTCTCTCTCACACACTCACACAAAGACCTTGTTAATCCAATAACTTGTTGGAAACAGCACAAGCCGTGATACTATTTCTGAAGTGAACTTTTTGAATTACTAACGTAGGCTTGGACGCATCATTTGGTTTGAACCAGCAACGGCAGATTCTGATCCGCCACGTAATAAAGCAGTTCCATGCACAAATGCGTTTTTAAGACCGTACTCGTTTTTTTTTATTTTATTTACTTGTTCATTGAACTGTTATATATAAGCAGTATCACACTCGCAATCATGCTATGTGGCCCTAAATCAGCACTGATGTGATTACATGCGGCAGAGTCACAGTAGTGCTGATGTAGGGCCATATAGCTCTCTTGCTTGTGTGATATTGCTTACACACACACACACACACACACACACACACACATATATATACACACACGTACACATACGTGCATATATACATATATAAATCTAGACATTTCCAGCATATATCACCTTGAGTTATCATGCTAAATTGCTGATTTGGTACTACAAAATCACTTGCCATTATATCAAACACAGTTTAAAGCTATTTGGTTCATTAAATGAAGCTTAACATTGTGTTTTGTTTTTGAGATGCCACATATGCAATAGACTAGAATGTCTTAAGGTCAATATTAGGTATTAAAAAAAAAAGAAAAAAGAAAGAAACCTGTTTTTCAAGAAACTCGTCAGTCAATCATTGTTTTGAGGAATGAAGGCTATACAATGCTTGAAATTGCCAAAAAACTGAAGATTTCATACAAAGGTGTACACTACAGTCTTTAAAGACAAAGGACATCTGGCTCTAACAAGGACAGAAAGATATGCAGAAGGCCAGATGTACAATTAAATAAGAGGAAAAGTACACCAGAGTCTCTAGTTTGAGAAACAGACACCTCACATGTCCTCAGCTGACAGCTTCATTGAATTCTACCCGCTTAACACCAGTTTCATGTACAACAGTAAAGAGAAGACTCAGGGGTGCAGGCCTTATGGGAAGAATTGCAAAGAAAAAGACACATTTGAAACAGAAAAAGAAAAGGTTAAAGTGGGCAAAGAAACACAGACATTGGACAACAGATAATTGGAAAAGAGTGTTACGGATCATTGCTTTTATGGGATCAGCTAGACTCTAAGGTGCGTGAAAAGTGCCCGACAAGACAGCCAAATTCATGGCAAGTGCTACAAGAAGCGTGAGGTTAAATGTCACATGAGTATCTGGACAAACTGACAGCTAGAATGCAAAGGATCTGCAAAGCTGTCATTGCTGCACGTGGATGATTTTTTGATGAGAACTCACCAGCCTGTCTGGCACCAAAAATCATGCCACGGTCAAAATCACTCAGATCATATTTTTCCCAACTCAACTTGCATTGCACTGCTGCTACACAAATGGCTGATTAGATAATCACATGAATAAGTAGATGTACAGGTGTACCTATTTAAGTGGTCTTACATTGTATATATACATACATATACAGTATATACATACATACAACCATCACTTGAATAGATAAATTGCATGGCTGCGTGAGCAGAGTGTGGGTGCTAGATTGGCCTGCCTACAGTCCTCACTTGTCTAAGAACGTGTGGCACATTATGAAGCACACAATAAGGCAACGAAGGCCCTGTCCAATTGTACAGCTGAAGAAAAATTCTGCTAGCTAGGCTTACCAAACTTGTGTCTTCAATTCCAAAATGGGGATGTGGCACAGTGGTAAACACTTGAATGTCCCAACTTTTTGGAGTGCTTTAAAATCAGCTGATTTGAAATGCAAATATTTTCAAACAAACTATTATATTCACAAGAAAAAACTTCAAATAATGTGTTATTTAAAATAGCACAGGTGAACAGAATCTTTGTTTTTATCAGTATTTTCCATACTGTCCCATCATTTTTAGAATTGGGTTGTATGAACTGCATTTAGGTTTTCAGCGTTTCTAAAGTAATAGCCAATCAGGAATGCATAATGAAGTCTGCCATACTGCCTAAAACAACCAAACAATTCAAACAGAATTAATTCAGTTGTAATGTTACTGTCAGACTTGAAAGCCCATCAGAGAAGAGGAGAAGTGAGCTGAGGAAAGCCAAGGATCTGTACGTACCAAGCGGATCCATGTGGTTCCCAGGGTCCCAAGCAAACCCAGCAGAATTCTGCTTTGCAGTTCTGGTTCCGACATACCATGTGGTTGCAGCCACCATCTTTCTCTATGGTGACGTGGCATTTTGGGCATTCCTGTCACACAACAGGAAGTCGGACGTTATCTCTCTGGGTCATCAAATGATGGGAAAGTATTGCAACATCAAAGCCATACCACTGACCTTCGTATTTGCAGCAATCCAGTTTGATGTCTCGCTGTCATCATCACATTTCTTAATCCATTTCCTGAGCCACTGGATAAGTAGCAGGAAAATAAAGCCAGAGGACATTAATGAATTGATTCACTTTTATTCTTCTTATAATATCAGGATAATTATTGAAAATTCTGTCATCAATCACTTTCATTGTATGTGGGGGTGGGGGGGGGGGGGGTGTAACGAAAGTGACTGGTGACCAAGGCTAACATTCTGTCTAACATCTCCATTTGTGTTCCACAGTAGAATGGGTTAGCAACATCATGAGGGTGATTAAATAGTGACATAAATTAAATTTTTAACAATCCTTTTGGTTGAGCAAGTGATGGATTGATGCTATGAAATATTATGTCAAAACAACTTGTACAAGAGCAGGGAATTGTGGAAATGCTTATGTAGATCACTTGTTCCCTTGCAATGAAAGATGATTGTAATACCCATACGAGAAGCACAAGGGACTTGAACCTTCCTTTGTTTTTGTCAAGACTACCCCCCACAATATCAAGGCAAGTCTCAAAAGAGCCTCGTAATGCTGCGAGTAGGAGTGGTGGTAGTCTGTTTGCTATGTTCAGACAAAAAAACACTAACCATATCAAACACAGTAGCCATTTCTACTTTTAATGTGCATTAGTTTAAAGTGCTGTCCTTTGTATATTTCAGAACAGAAGTCCATTATCAGATCAAGCATGGGATTGGGGAGTTCTTCTAAGGAAAAATCAACTCACTGCCTAGGTTCAATAAGAACTTTGTATTGGCTTTCAGTGTTCAGGTCAAAGTGAAGAAATTAAATAATTAAGGGTGTGGTTATGGAAAAGTATGATCCATGTTTGTTCCAAGAAATAACAACAAAAGCTGTGCTAAAGCATGAATGTACAAATTACACAAAAATTGATTGATAGGTTCAAACAGTCACAACCTCTTTGAGCAATTCTAGCTGGCTTTAAACATCAGAAAGATCAGGTCTCAACATACCTTACACTTAACTGGATCATGCCAATTTTCTCCACAGTTGAAGCTGCGTTGAGGAATGAATTGAAAGCATATTAGCATTCTCTCTCTCTCATCATAAACACAGATTTTAAGGACATGTAACTCATCTTTATACAAAAGCTTCCGAACAATCCATGAACACTTTTTCAAGTCTCTGTCTTTTATTTCCCTCAATTCAAAAATTAAACTTGCTTTAAAAAAAATCTGAGTTAAAAATAAAATTCCAAGCAGAGACACAAACAGACATACTTGGACAATAAATAATTTTGGCCAATAAAAACTTTATAAGAAACACACACTGTTACTCTGGTCCTGACATTGCATAAAATACATGGTATCATTGACAAGAACATGTGCCTGGGGATTAAACAAAATAAATATCTGCCCATTAAACAATCTGTGTGCAAAGAGGGGTACACCATAGCAGGTATTCAGTTTAGGAACAAGTCACTCTGAATTAGGGTTAGCCAAAGGTGAACTGGCTCCCTCAGCTGAGCCTGGTTTCTTCAGAATTTTGATTTCTCCAATAACATCTTTTGGAATTTTGGGTTCCTTGCCAGTTGCCTCTGGCTTGCTCACTGGGGCCTAAAGACAAATACATTTTAAGGCATGATGTTTTCCAGTTAAACTGCTAAATGAATGCTTCATGACACTGAAGGCATTACAGCACAGTTGTCTGTAAAGCTGCACTGAAACAACGTTGACTGTGAAAAGTGCTATACAAATACTATCTTCACTTGGAATCAACAACTGGTTCTTATTCAGAACCGGTTTTAAAAAAAAAAAAAAAAAAACTACAACTGAATGATTTATGACAATTAGTTCTTTTAAAGAATGACATTGTCCTACTGATGTCTGCTTAGTTTCACATTTACTATATAGTTTGCTAGTCAAAAAGAAGTTAATAATGTTGACAAATTATACAGATATTTTGAACAGCACACTATATAGTAAATGTTAACTAATTTAAGCAAAGTAAAGTCAGGTCCATAGGTGGTGTCAATGAGCATCAACAGGATAATGACTTGCCATTTAGTGAACAGGTCAGGAACTGCTCCAG
This sequence comes from Moxostoma hubbsi, assembly GCA_032164185.1. Classification (NCBI taxonomy): domain Eukaryota; kingdom Metazoa; phylum Chordata; class Actinopteri; order Cypriniformes; family Catostomidae; genus Moxostoma; species Moxostoma hubbsi. The sequence continues at coordinate 21,224,759 of JAVLUX010000027.1, forward strand.
CTGACACTAAGTCAGTAAGTTAGCGAGTTGTTAACAGATTCAAGCCAATAAATCATGGGCAACTGTATGAGATTTTCACGGTATGATAAAAGCCTCAGAAAATATCACAGTTTCATGGTATACAGTATTACACAATTATTATTATCAGTTACAATGACCCTTTAAGTATTGAAACTGATTTAGCTGAGCAAACACGTTATTATAATTGAAACTTTTATTGAAGTATGTGTAAAAAATAAGTCTCCCTTTAGAAAATAAAATAAATAGAATAATTAAGATAACAGAATTATAATAATAAACATGATTTAAAAATAGCAAGCAACAATAACATGTTATATAACTAAAGCATGATAGTTTACATGTTAGCATAGCATGTTAAATTAACTACTAAATTAAAAACATCAGCTGTGTGAGATTTTAAAGTAATGTCATATGATTATTAACAATTAACATATACTGTAAGTGAAATCAAGTGGCGACCCACCATAATAAAAATGCAACCAGTATTTAAAGTATCCTGGGTTGCATTTTCTTTTATGTTGCATAGATTTGTTCATGGTTTTCAAGTACAAGGACATGCATTAAGTGACATTATTTTTGTTGTTGACGTCAACAACAAAAGTGAGAGGAATTTTTCCCCTTTGTTTCCTAATTTCAAACATAACTCAAACCGAACATACATATTACATAGAGATGAAAGAGTCTCTGTATCGCTGCCTCCAGGTAACACTGTCATGTAGTCCTTGGCCAGCTAGACGGCCTCCTCCAGCAACGCTGGGCGGTGGCACCAGACCCACTCTACTATTCCCAGAGGAAGCTGGGAGATGAATTGATCCAGTGTCACCAATTCGACAATATCCACGGCGCCGCAGGTTCCCTCAGCCAGCAACCATTTCTGACAATGATTCCGGAGCTGTTATGCAAAAGCAAATGGCCGGCCGTGTTTCCTGAACTTCAGGGACCTGAAATGCTGCTGGTTCAGTTCAGGACTACTGTCAACCCGTTACACGATGGCCATCTTCAGATCTCGATATTTGAGGAAGCTTGTGGCAGGAAGCTGTTGGGCTGCTAGTTGTGCTTCCCCAGAGGACCGGAAACAGACAGGTCGCCCACTGGTCGGGTGGCCACTTCCACCGCACAGCAGTTTTCTCGAACAGATCAAGGTAGGCCTCAGGATCATTGCTTGGTCCCATTTTGATGAGGGTAACCGATGATTATGGTTCCGCAGTCGCAGCTGCAGCCCACTCTCGTTCCATCAGGCTCTGGAACGCCTGTCGGTCCTCCGCTTGAGCCTTGAGCAGGAGTTGGAAATGCTGTTCTGCTCCAGGCATAACTCCGTGAGGGCCTGGTGTTGTGTTTACTGGATGCTAGCAAAGGACTAGATCACTTTGCCTAGCGGTGAAGATTTCATGACGACGTTATCCTCCAATAAATCCCAGGTTTCGGCACCAATATAACAGTTAAAAGGAGGTGGTGGGAACTGACTGAACAGTAAACAAATTGTATTGTCAAACTTAACTTAAAATAAACAAACACTGAAACAAGCAACGGGGCTGCGTGCTTCTCTCTCTCGAACTGGCATCTCCGGCTCCCCTTTATCTCGCTCTCCCGCTGATCGGCACCGGCCATGCACCCTTACGGCCCGGTCGTGCAACCTCACAGCCTTGAAATGCCCTCCTCCTCATCACACACATCATTCCAGTCTGTGAAAAGGGTCCATTCCCATTCCTACCTTTGCTTCACAAGATTAGGTGATGTGTTTAATTCTTCCGATCTTAAAATACTTTCGCCTATCCCAACTATAAGTGAGCAATTCTTAGGTTGATTTCCCTAAAAATTGTAAACAATGTCACCATCAAAACATTTTCCTGTTCATTTGAGCACCCTGAAAAGACTAATGTAGCAATACTGTCTCAATCAATGGAATGAGTTTGGAGTGACAGGGCTACAGACTAAAAAAAATATTAAAGAGCCATTGGCTCCTAAACTGAACCTTTAAACTGGCTGTTTTTAGTCACCAAATCAGAGAATTGCTCGATTTAGATTGCTGTTCAGAAACAAGATAGAAAGCAGAAGGAAAACAGCTTATAACACATTAATTGGAGGTTTAATAAACAGTACACATTATAAAGATGAGAAGATAAAATTGCATTCTCTTTTGTCTCAAATGTTCACACCCCTTTCATAATTTATACAAATATAAGAGATATGGTTTTTTTTATTTTATTTAATACTGCTCTTCACAATCTACATTACAGATAATTACATAAAGAAGTTTGTTGTCTTCTTGTGCATCAATGAATGTGTGCACCTTGTGTAATAGATTCCCTCGATTGTCCTAAGTGTCAAAAGCTTGATCTCATATATATATATATATATATATATATATACACACACACACACACACAGTACACATACATATACACAGTATATAAATTGTTTTACAAAATTGCATTAGTCTTTTACCTTTACCAGATGGCTCAGACATAGAGACTACAAGAGTGCAAATTGAATGAAATCCCAGATGCAGTTTATTGTGCTACTCCAATCCCAAACAATAATTACCAGGAGAAAAAAAAAAGTAGTACACAATACGGGATCTTTAATTATAAAGAAGTCCGAAATACACATGGGACTCTTAATTTGTAATGTCTGCACTTGCAGTTGAGAGCTCAATGACGGCTGATTCATGAGAAAGTGAATCTGTTTCACACTACTTACCTGAGCTCCTTAGTTCAAACCCTCAGTTCTTTTCTGGTGATTCATTCCGGTTCAAAAGAGTCAACTCTCTCGTGCTGGATTTGTTGTTGTTGCATGTGGTGCAGCGAACTCATCACAACAAGAACCGGTGAAAAGTGGCGCAACACACACTGGTGCACACTCTATAGATGTATTCATTAACTCACAAAATGATATCTGATGAAACCGCATATGAACGCACACAAACCGACTGTCGCATATGGTGACAAGATTTTCAATTATAGTTGTATTAAATTATTTTTGGTCGCATTTGTGACCATTTTAGTTGCATTCTGGAGCCCTGGGTGGAACTCTCTTTTGGTTTGATTAATGGTAGCAAGATATATGACACCAATCACAGTTGCAATTGCATTTGGTAATGGTAGTAGCACATAAATTACACACTTTAAAGTAACAGGTAAAAATCTTCAAACAAGTTACTGTAATAACTGGATATGGTTACCAATGGCATCTAGGGATGGAGTCTCCCATGCTCTAGTATGTCATTGGCCTGACAGGACATCCCTGAGTTGGTGGAAGCCCTAAACCTAATCTGAGGTCAAGCACCAGAAGTATCTGATCTCACTGTGTCTTACCAAAACTGCCTACCACACTTGCATCGTACAGGTTTGGCATCTGGGTACTGTACTTTGACAACGTGATGACAGTCAGGTGCCGGACACCATTTTAACAGTCGGTTGCACTGCAGAGGAAGAGGGATAAAAGTAAACAAACTTTACACTCAAGAAGTTGGAAACAGCTGCATAATTTGGTATCTGCCATTTTAAAGAAAGACAGCACAAGCACACTTTTCAAGCAAAACATTTTGTAAAAAGAAGTTGGTTTGGTTTAGAAAAGGGGTGATATTCTATAAAACAATATGTGGACACTTTCATGTTGTCAAACTTAGGCCGGGCGTACATGGTGCGAGTTCTGACACTGTTTCTCACTCAGTTCGGGAGGTTGTGTGCCCCTGCACATGTTGCGAGTCAGTTTATCTGATAATCGCACAGATGCAGTGGTACACAAAATGACTTTACAACCTGGCCAATTCCGAAGAAATCGCATGATAAGACAATTATAATTATAAGACAAAGCCAGAGGAGGAGATTGCTTTAATCCTTTATTTAGAAATAAAAAAGAAGACTGGCATTGCCAGGGGCTGCATTAGCTGAAAACTCATCTGCCGATTTAAAAAAATAAATTAATTAATTTATATATATATATATATATATATATATATATATAATTAGTACAAACTGTGATTTCATGACTACATCAATCATAACGTCAGTGTGTTGCTGACAGTTACTGCATGATAAAAATGTGCCTAAAATGTAAAAGATCAAAAAGAAAGTGCATGATGCTCCAAAGGGCCACAGTAGACCTTGATGATGAGCCCGGTGTCTATATCTGATACCGCATCGATGACAGCCTGTTCAACCTGAGGTGACTAAAGGCTCACACCAAGACAGCGGAGCAACTTATCTGACAGTTAATCTTCGCTGACGATGCGGCCCTTGTTTCTCATATGGTGAGAGCCACATCATTCTCATCTGTGACACTGCTTGTATGTTGATAGCAGACATTCTGAAGAAGATCTGTGAGGCCATGTGAAACCACATGTTGCAAAGTTTAAAAGTGGTTTTAGCGCAGCGTTTTAATGACAGGTAGAAAATCTATCACATATCCACTTATCTGCATATACAATTATAACAGATGCTACACACATATGTAGCCCTAGAACTGAAATGAAAGCAAGTACAGTTGAAGTCAGAAGTTTACCTACACCTTAGCCAAATACATTTAAACTGAAGTTTTTCACAATTCCTTATATTTAATTGTAGAAAACATTCCCTGTCTTAGGTCAGTCAGGATCATTACTTTATTTTAAGAATGTGAAATGTCAGAATAATAGTTGAGAAAATTGTTTATTTCAGCTTTTATTTCTTTCATCACATTCTCAAAGGGTCAGAAGTTTACAAACACTTTGTTAGAATTTGGTAGCATTGCCTTTAAATGATTTAACTTGGGTCAAACGGTTTTGGGTAGCCTTCTACAAGCTTCTCAGAAAAAGTTTCTGGAATTTTGGCCCATTCCTCCAAACAGAACTGGTGCAATTGAGTAAGGTTTCTAGGCATCCTTGCTCACACATGATTTTTCAGGTCTTTCAGGGCTTTGGGATTGCCACTCCAATACCTTGACTTTGTTGTACTTAGGCCATTTTGCCAATACTGTGGGAGGAATGCATTGTCCATTTGGAAGACTCATTTGCGACCAAGCTTTAAATTCCTGGCTCAAGTTGAGATGTTGCTTCAATATATCCACATAATTTTCCTTCTTCATGAAGCAATCTATTTTGTGAAGTGCACCAGTCTCTCCTGCAGCAAAGCATCCCCACAACATGATGATGCCAACGGATGGGATGGTGTTCTTCAGGTTAGAAGCCTTACCCTTTTTCCTCCAAACATAATGATGGTCATTCTAGCCAAACAGTTAACATTTTGTTTCATCAGACCAGAGGACATTTCTCCAAAAAGTTAGATCTGTGTACCCATGTGCACTTGCAAACTGCAGTCTGGCTTTTTTATAGAGGTTTTGGAGCAGTGGCTTCTTCCTTGCTGGGCAGTTTTGCAGGATTTGTTGATATAGCACACGTTTTAGTGTAGATATAGATACTTGTCTAACTGTTTCCTCCAGCATCTTCATAAGGTCCTTTGCTGATGTTCTGGGTTTGATTTGCACTTTTCACACCAAACTATGTTTATCTCTAGGAGGCAGAATGTGTCAGCGGTATGACAGCTGTGTGGTTCCATGGTGTTTTTACTTATGTACTATTGTTTGCACAGATGAACATGGTACCTTCAGGTGTTTGGAAATTGCTCCCAAGGATGACTTGTGGAGGTCCACAATTGTTTTTCAGAGGTCTTGGCTGATTTCTTTTCATTTTCCCATGATGTCAAGCAAAGATACACAGAGTTTGAAGGGAGGCCTTAAAATACATCCACAGGTACACCTCCAAATGACCTATCAGATGCTAATTGGATAATTTCCTTAAGGCTTGACATAGTTTTCTGTAATTCTAAAATTACAGAAAAGGCACAGTTAACTTACTGTATGTAAACTTCTGACCCACTGGAATTGTGATATAGTCCATTAAAAGTGAAGCAATCTGTCAGTAAACAATTGTTGGAAATAATATTTGTGTCATGCGCAAAGTAGATGTCCTAAACGACTTCCCAAAACTATAGTTTGCTAATATGAATCTGTTGAGTGGTTAACAAATTAGTTTTAATGACTTCAGCCTAAGTGTATGTAAACTTCTGACTTCAACTGTATGACGAAAAAAGATAGACGGACATTTTAAAACTCTGTCCATCAGTGATAAAGATTGTTGTCTAGTTATTTGTTTGAAGAGCAGAGAACAGCATGGCCTTTCTGTAGAATCCTTCTCAGTGGTGTGGTCATGAATAGTATGGGAAAAACAGTTTTGACATGACCATTTTCTCCAAATGTGTAAAAGTTTCATGAACACTCAGTTTTCATTGATCGTGTGAGTTGTAACACCTCCTGATTGGTCAACTTCATGTAGAAATCGACTCGTTCAACCGCACACACCTCACAAATTCAACATTTTTAGACAGTTAAAAAAATTATTGGGAGGTCTTGAGTTGCTCGTAAGTCACTTGGCTCCACTTATAATTCCTCTCACACGATGCAAGCTGCGACCACACAAGCACCAATTTCCATGCAATCTCTCCCGACTGGAAAAAAAAAAACAGTCGGGAGCTCACACGACAGCCGAAAATCACACTGTGTACGCCCGCACTTAGTGGAACATTATGATGAACTACACTTGAGGGAGAGTGACTTGCAGATGTCACCGTTGTATATTATGTGATCAAATGCATTGTCATTCGGATAGATTTAAGTGTCCAAATACTTTATGGGGCCATGGTGTATAGTAGTGCCTTGAGGTGAAACAAAATCATACCTCTACAAAACTATTTGTTATTAAATGCTGGTACTTCAACTTCACTTTCGAATCTGTAATCAGTCTCCTGGAGAAAGAATTGAAACATATTTAGATCATGGAAAAAACAGTCATGCATGCTTCTTAATATTAGCCTATATTCATTATACATTAAGGACAAGTGCACAGTAAATGATCACACCCTGTACCAGCATAAGAATATATGCAGGGAGATCATATATAGGTTAAGACAACTGTGTGGATCAAGAATAATCTAACTGAATTGACAGGAGTTGGTATGCTGTTACTCACACCTCCAGCAAGAGTGTTACTAAAGAGTTTAGAGTTACTAAAGAAATTAACTTACTAAAGGAACTAGACACCTCATTCAATAAGGTTTTCAGATCTCAAAAGCAACAAGTGATTATTTTCTCAAGCACTTACATGACTGTGTTGTCGTCCACCAGAATATCACAGCTATGAGCAGGACAGGAAATGGTCTACAATGGAAATAAACAAACTTGTTACAAAAGGTCAGAAGAACAGGCAAAATATCAGTTGGCAGGCAGAGGAAACCTGCTACAGCAAGCGTGAATGGATGAAAACTAAATAGCTGCAGGATTTACACCAGCTGAGACTGTCAGGCTCCACTGACAGACTATATGCAGTCACACAAGTTGCAAGAAACTGAAATCTGCAAATGCTGCATGCTAAATAGATACAATCATACACAGGATGTTTCGGGAAACATTTTAATGACTTTAAGGCATAGTCTAATGCAAAGTTTAGACCAAGAGACTAATTAATGGTTTGATACCTAGCAGATAGTAGAAGGTCTGAAGGCATCGGTGCTCTATTTAGAAAGACTTGGAATATGTACCTGTCCCATTCCTTCCTCTATGATTTTGGTGGTTAAGTAATCTCCCCAGCACTGCATGCAGAACTTGTGCCCACATTCCAGACCAGTGAAGTACTGCAAAAGAACAACCAGGAAAGTTACAAATAATGAAACGAGCATGCTTTGCAATTAGTATAAATGATTGTAATAAATGGTTAACAATTTCACATTTAGAAACACTTTTTATTCTTAAGTTTATCTAAACAGGACAGTAGAGAAGTGCTAGGAAATAATATTGGTGACAGGGCATAGACTCGAAACTGGGACACATAGATTTAAAGCTGACGTGTATCATTTTTTCAAAATTAAGATTTTCTCCTACCCCATCCTAATGTGCAGAGGCACTTTAAATAATTAATTTGTAGATTGATTTCACCTAAAAGTGTAACACTGCTGCACTATCAAAACATTGCTCAGTTTGATTGAGTGTTCCATTCAAAGCACCAAAGCAACACTTGTACAACCAATTGCGAGTTTGGGACGGGACTATCTGTTAGCACAACCAAATGGAGTTTTCTGGAACCTGTTTGAAAACAGCGATTTTTCTTGCAATTCCATTTGGTGATGCTAGGGGTGCCGAATTTCCAAACTTCAGTTTTAAGTGACACCATACAAGTCATACTGTGTGCACCACCAACCATGCCACATCACTAAATGTCTTTACTATTTTACAGTGGTCAACAATCGAAGAAAATTTTACTCAATAACACGATCACATTAAATGACAAAATGCAATATACTGCATATGTAGAACAGAAAAGCAAAAATCCTAGTTATACGGTGATGTGTGCTCCTGAAACACAATGATCCTTGTTCTCTTCAACAGATCAATACAGCCAACAAGACTGTTTTGTTGTTTTGGCTCAAATAAGAATCATACAAAGCAGTTCTGAACAGATGACAGAAGAGTCAGCCATACTGCTTATGTACTACTCCTTCAAAGAATCCCTTTGACGTGTTTTATAGCTTCTGGTTCCTGTGTAGTAAAGGCCAGATTGTCTCACTAGGGGGAACAGGCGATGTGGTAAGGAAGACAAATCAGCTTAATATTTGTGGTAGGACTGACGTAAGCAGAGCATTGCTTACAACAACACCACAGGCACTATTGGTATTAAGGGAACATCTCATGAGAACTGAGTGGTGGTCAGCTTTATTAATGAATGAATGAACAACAAAATGAGAACCTGAGATTAGTAAATGGCCTAATAAACCAATACATTACATATTCCCTTAATCGGATTGAAGCTTTCAGTTAAGCAGATATATCAATATCAAAACTTTGACTTTTACATGCTGCCTGGTATTAAAGGTGCACTCAGTAACTTTGTCCACATAAAATGTTTTACTCATACAGAAATAAATAGTACTTTTGAAAAATATACATTTTTAAAACCGTGATCCAAATCAGAAGCCTAATAAAAGCTGTTTTGTATTACTACATTTACATTATTGGGGCTATCATATTGAGATCACTTGACCAGCCAAATACTTCTCATTTCATCTCAGTAGCCTCCCTATTATTGGACTCTTGCTCAGAGAATAAATGAATCTTGGCTGACTGTAAATAGCACATTTGCACAACTGCATTGCCAACTGAAACTATTGCTTTTGCACAATTCTGCATCAACACTTTTAAGAGAGAGTATAAATCCAAGCCAAATTGGCAAACACAACAAATCAAAATGACTGAGTGCACCTTAAAGTTGTATTGTGTTACACAAATGAACCTTGAAAACCTCTGTTTATTTTAAGAACACAAGCAGTGAGACAGCAACTTCCACTGGTTGCTGCTACTGTTAAATACTTCATAGTTGCGATCCAAAGGAATAAATAGAACAAGCAGCTTCCAATTCCCAGCTGCAACTTAATCCAGATTTTTATTTCAGATAGCTGCTGTCTCTCTCGAAAAATCTGATCAAACAATACATGCATCCATGCACCTACTTAATCTATCCTCTCGGTTTCACTCACACACAATATTTCTCAAGGTGCAAATCCCAAGACCCTCCTATTCCTCTGCTCTGCCGCTTTGTATACAAACTGAGTAATCCATTGAAGAGATTAGCGGTGAAAGCAGCTCATTAGAAATCCATCCTGCCGGCTAAGTAACCGTAGTGTTCAGCACAGAGCGGACTAACATGCAAACGCAGATGTCAAAATGTATTGCATACCACCTCTCACATATCACATATTGCAACAACATTTAGTTATTTTTATGTGCAACCTGTCCACACTGCTATTTGACTGAAAAAAAAACACAGAACCAGAGCATGAGTTTCCTATAGGTCCAGACGATATCTGTGGATGTTACCATTTCTGAAAAATCTGCAAAATTCTGTGTAATAAATCTGAATGTCAAGTTTCTCACACTAGTTGACCAATTAATTTCTAAGACTTAATTTCCATGACCTTTCCAGTCATTTGTGATAAATCAATAATTCATATTTCATTAATAATAATAGTTTTAACATTAATCATTCATTCAGACTGATTCATTAAAACAAAACTGACTCAAAAGAATTATTCGCTCATAAATCAAACATCAGTATGACTTGCAAAGCATGTTTTACTCTACAGAACAGCAATATCTAGCTAAGGATCAATTTTAGAGCTGAGCATAACTAGCATATTTCATGTATAGGGCCTACTCATTTTAAAAAAGGTTTTATTACTGTTATTTATTTACAATTTTAAACTTCCTTTAAATTCCAGGTTTGCCATGACTGTGAACCCTAAAATAAGTTAATTAATGGTAAATGTGCTAAACGCAACAGAATACTGCACTTAATGATAGCTTAAAGCACATTCAAATTAGCCAAAATATTAAATGAAAACACTCGAGAGCCAGCGGATGTGCAGAATTGTTTGAATGATAAGTGTTCCAATTCTGCTGAAATCTGCAAAGCCACATTCTGTGGAGTTCTAGGGACAAAGCTTCCTTAAAATCTATCAGCATTGCAGCAGTGGAAATGGATTGATCATTGAGGCAATGAAATTGATTCCGCAGGGGGACACTAACCGAGTTAGGATAGTTGAGATAGCAGATCTGACATGGCATGTCTTGTGCCGACGATCTCGTGTTCATGAGGCGCGTCCGAGATTTTTTGCTGGGGTTTATAACGTGGCACTCTGAAAACAGCTTGTCCAGGTTACCATCAAAGTACCTGCAGACAGATAAATGTTAGATTCTTCTCAAATTTTGGTCCTGAATTGTGTTTGCAGACCGAAAGTCTGAAAAAGAAATCATGAAATGGCACTGGAGAACATTTACCTCTCCATCAGCTTTTCTTTGTCCCAGTTGAAATGACTAAGAAGTATTCTAGTGATTGTAGCAGGATTCTGTAATGAGAGAGATATGCATACAGCATTAGGCGTTGGATAAGAAAGAAAAACAGGCTTTACATTTAAACTTCTAAACAGTTGAAGTTGGGCTATTTGATAATACTCTATGCGAAAAAATTTAAGTATGATCAGTTAGAAAAAATCTGAAGGTCTGTGCCGAGTTTGGTGAATGTAGCTTGAAAACTCTTGGAGATACATTTTCGGGGGGGAAAGCCCTAACACAAGCACAATGAGAGCATTTTGGCTGTGTCAAGCCAACGTAATAAAATCAGTTTTGGCTATTGTGCCGATTATTTTTCAATTACACTTCTATCTTCCATAGATACAGTCAGTAACACGTCATACTACACTGAGGGTGTGGTTTAGCGTGAGGGAAATCGATTCCCCTTGTTAACATAGTTGCTCATTAATTCCTACGAGAAAACAGGGAGAAATATCAGATAGTTTAGGCTATTTTAAAAAAGAAAAACATGATGTCTAAAAGACACCTGTCCCGTGCGTGTTAACAGTACACTGAAAAACAGCGCAGACACGCAGAAAATGTTTTTTCTTGTTCATGTTTGAACAGCCCCTAACTCGCCCTATATTTGAAAATCTGACCCAAAACCAACGGTTAGTTCTTTTCATTGAGTTCAGGTCGGGTTGAAGACCTATATTGCACATGTAGAATAACTGAATAGTAATTTTGGTATTCAGTTAACCGATTGTCAACTATCCGTGCAAATCCCTAAACAAAACCTTAACAGGAAAATCATAAATGAACACTTCTGTCCCAATAGCGCTGAACTGCATGGCTCTGCAGCTCAACAGCTTGCAGCCGCAGCATTCTTATTTTTGCTTCCCTATTTGTCAGTTGAAAGGTGCTAAAAAATCAGATCAGTGTTTTTTGGCTTTGTATGAAGTGCAGAAAACTACATAGCAGCTTTTCCTCATGTTTTTCATTGTTAAAATAGACAAATCTATCGGATATTTCTTCTCGTTTTTCTCATAGGAATAAATAAGTAACTATTGAAACAGGGCTTTGATTTCCCCCACAAGTGGGCGGGGCTTCCATGCCTACAGTATCTAAAATTCATGGCAACAGGTAAATATAAATACATTCCAAATTAATTTATTGGTGGTATAAATGGACATATAAACACCTCATATTCTGATAAATCATAATAGAATTTGTAATATGATGGGAAACATACAGCAATCCAGTCAACTGGAGGTCCATGAAAGACTTCATTAGGACCCTAACTAACTGTCTGGCATGAAGGACAAAATCTACAAAGCAGCAATGACATCATTTGTTTGGACAACAACAGAGTTTACCTCTGGATTGTAGAAAGGCAAAGCCTGATCTGCAACATTTCATCAAAAAGTTAATCTGAGCAAATATGTCAAGGTGCATAATAGGCCCTTTCCCATCTACAATCCTGGTACTTTTCCCTCAGTAACTTTATTCTCTTACGAGGAACTTTTCCCTTGTTGCGTTCGCATTCACAAAAGGAACTACTATAGAGACATCACCTAGTATCAAAGCTACACTTTTGTTTGTTTAGGGCTGTTTTATACGAATTGTGGCTGCATCAGAAAACATTGCAGCTGCCTTATCAGTTAATAGTTTAAACAACAGTGTTTTTGGATGAATGGAACTATCTGAACAGTGTAAAAAGCACCTTATTTCATCCTACCTTCATCCATCCTTATACAGACACCGATAGCAGCATTTACCAGTTTTCAGACACAGCTTGTGTCTTCAGGTTACAGTTCAAACTGGGGTCGCGAGGCATCTGTGCAGTGTTTTGTGCTGCAGCCTGAGAGATGAGACGAGGCGGCAGAGGTGCCTTTTAACAAAGGAGCTCACACTGAACTCAGCAGACAACATGTTGAAAATGCACTATAAACCTATTCATCAACAAGATCATTTTCAATAAAGGCTTTTATAACTCAGTTTCATAAACTACAGTAATGAAGTGATCACTCATTCTTCAATCATTGACTTAAAAAAGACATCTTGACACAATACTTCCCTCATGTAAACTAGATTTAATGACGGTTTAGTGTTCAATAAAGTTAAATTACCCACTCTCAATAAACATCGGATTATTATATCTGTAATCCCAGGAAAAAATCGATGTGATAATCCAGAAATAATTGTATTTTTGGTATAGTCACACAGTACAGATGTGATGAAAACTAAAAGTGTGTCTCCAGATAAACTCACACACACACACACACACAAAACGGGTGATTCTCTTTGAATACTTTGTTATATGTTATTTCTGTTAAGGTAATTGTGAAATTATCATAATCCTCTGAGTAGCAGGCCAGCAGTTAGTTTGTTTACTAACAGTGGCTGTGGAGATCCTCTCCTTTCTCAATGCAGGTTTTTGACCAATCACAGGCAGCAGCACCTCCCTATACGCACCAAATGTATTTACTCCGGAGGAGCTAAAAATGTCCCCTAAAACGGCTCTGAGGAAACGTGACAAAAAGCACTAGACCCGAGGAAAAGTACCTAAAACTGCTTTTAGTACTGCCAGTGGGAAAGGCCCTATTGACAGGTCCCCAGACTCCAAAGAGGATATGGGGGCACATGACCAGCATAACCTTCTGCATTTGCAACTACACTTAAGCTGTTCTCATCCCAGCTCTAGGAGATCTACCTTCCTCCAGAGTTTATTTGCAAACCTGAATCAAGCTCTCCTGAACCAGCAAGACAAGGTCTTCAGATTGACCTGAAAATGTCAGGTAGGTCTGTTACCGCAGGGAAGAAACTAAACTCTGCAGGAAGACAGATCTCTTGGTGCAGGACTGAGCTCTGTATTAGGACAAACAAACAGAGCAAGCACTTGTTCATTTGGAAATGACTATAACTCCTGAACAGATATCATGCCACTTAGGCTAACCTGAATGTAGTCACAGCATAGAGTGCCTTCCACAATCAAGTGTCAATATGTTATCTTTAATTGAACAAGTACAGATGATTTTGATTGACCAATTACTACACAGAATCTACAGCCATGTCAAAATACAGTTTATCATAATCTAATTTCTATATGTTAGTAAGGAACAAAACAATCAAACTGCATGTAGCAGAATACCATCAAATTACCCCCATTCAGAAGACAGTTATTACTCCAAATAGCCTCTGGATATGCAAAGTGCTGCATCAGAAAATTCCATCATTACTGCTGCGTAAACAAATCAAAATACACTTTGATGGGCTATTTTTGTGCTATTAATGACACATAACCAGCCATGATAAATCTTCGGTTCCACCATGTTGTTATAGGGGCCAAGCAGACAATTCTCATTTGCTAACAGAACCTCACCCACATCCTAGCTGAACAGATGAAGATGTTGAGCTCTTTTTTAGCAGACTATCAACAACAAGCCCTAAAGACATGAAACATATGATGTCATGCCAATATTGTCTTTGATGTACTCGAGCTGGGACAGGTTTGCTTGTGATTAGCTAACTAAGATTATGTAGATATGATAATATACATACGATTAGCAAAATTGCCATTTTACTTTATATTATTTATTTTGCTATATTTGTATTGTATGTATAAGCTGCAGTAACTTTGGCATTTCAAATATAATATATATATATATATATATATATATATATATATATATATATATATATATCCAAGCCTCGTTTTTATTTCTATTTGATTCAAAAAGCAGCTTTTCACTTCTCTTAAGTTACCAGCGGGGGCAAAGTTTCACAGAACCAGGCAAAATGTCCTCCTTTGCAATATTGGCAAATCCAGAGCGATCTGAAGCAAAGGGATACCCCAAAAACACTTACCTCAATGACCTCGTTGACCTCCCTGATACACTCCACCATATGCTGCAGGATCTGCTCGGCGGTGAGAACTTCAAAGCGGTAGTCTTCCTCATCTTGTCCGGGCCCGAGGCCGCTGCCTCCGGTCTCCCCGCAGTCGTCCCTCTCTCCGCCAGCCACTACCGGATCGACCAGCTCCACCTCCCCGAGCTCCAGGGTGTCATCCGCGGGATCCTCTTCTCTGCTGTCTTCGCTGCATTCCTCTTCCTCGTCGTCGAATTCATAATTGTAACCCTCGTCCGAGTCCATGACTGGGTTGCGTTCAATATTATGACACCCCAAGTGACACAAGTTAGAAGTGTATCTTTTGAAAGATGGAGCAAAACAAATGCCAAATACTTCTTTAGCTTGCAAGCATTCCAGTTTTTCCAGCAGCAGAGAAAACAACAACAGTGCAGCGACGCTGCTGCTGGGCCAACAAAGAGACGCAGCGTCTCAGGGGCGACGCTCAGTGACGTCATGTACGTGACCCAAAATAAGACATTTGTTAAATAAAGTTCCTTCAAAACCGAGTTTGGACAGAGGAGTTTTTTATGATGATTATTTCTAAAAGGATATTTGTGTACCCTTACTATTATTTTCTTTGTGTGTGTTCTCTTTTTGTGTATCTAAGTAAATGTACTGAAAACTTGAATCTTGTAATATGCACGTGTTGCTTGTATGTGTGAACTGTTTACTATAAAGTAAATAAACAAGATAAACGTTTCATTCCTTGTTTGCATTGAACACCATTTTACACGTATTAAATTAAGCAAACAATACAACATGTAAAAAAGGCAAAAATTATTTTTATTTTTTTTACTAATAATAAAAAAATACAAAAAAAGGAAAAAGGTGCCGTATATGTAAGGCAGGGGTGTAGCTTGAGGGAGGGTAGGATGGGCTGCTGCCCTAGAGCCCGCAACGGAAGACCAAATAAAAACCATAAAAATTATCCAAGTTATGCCACTGGTGTAAGGATATGAGTTAACAGATCACATGCCCTTACATTAAAGTTTAATACAATTTTCAAAACATGTTGTTGATTAGAAAACCATATATTCATTGTCCAAGTTTCAAAAATCATGAAAAACATATAATATTGGTTATGGTTTAGACAGAGCTGTTCTACCAAGGTAGCCTACCAGATTAGCAAAAAAAGAACCCATAGACATTCTGGCACACAGGTGAGGAGACAAGAAAAGGAGATGTTTTAATGTGCTGAATAAACTGCTTTTATTAGGAAATAACTCATCACTTAATGAATCGAACACCTGACTGCTTATCGTCAACATGTTTTACACTAAACAATCCTTTTGGAATACATTTGTGTGGCGTTAACTATAATAAAATTATTGTTTTATAAGAGAAGACACATACATTTTTTTAATAGGTAGATGTCTGTATGGTTCTCCCCATTTGTTTGTATGACATCCACAAATGGTGACTTACTGGCATAACACGCTAGTTGACATTACACTTTATCCTATGATAAGCGTGGAGGCTGTGATATCAGTGTAAAAGATCTCTGGTTTAGACATGCTTTCCTGCCTCTCCATAATAAAGAAGATCAGTATTCTTTTTCAAAATTATATTTTTGAGTGTAACCCAAAACAAACCTATCCTGTTTTTCACTGAGGTGCCTCTTGGTGTGATCGGTAAGGATGTTTCCTTTTGTAAACATTAAACACTTACCGTATGACTAACTAAAAGTTCATTTAAAGGAATAAATACATTTGAGCAGAGGTAATAGTCCGGAAATTCCTTTCTGATTTGGCGGTCTCTGGTTGAAAGAGGCGGAACTAAAAAAAAAAAAAAGCAATATTGTTTCTACCCGGACACGTTTAAAAAACCGTACGCGTTTCACCGTTGTCTTGGCTGCAGCGACTTCTGGAAGACCGTTCGGGTGATTTCTGATGGATGCTCGAGAGACAGGTAATCTCTTTATAAATAATTATAAACTTTTGAACTGAAAATAATTAAAGGCATTTTACAAATCACAAAACCGTCCCGTCATTTAAGATCACGCGCTAATGGGCCGTCAAGCACCTGTTAACCATCTAATTTATTTGTAATCAAATGTACGGTTGCGTGCGTTTGCTGGTTATTTAAATTCTAGCCGTGGTTTCTGTAGCTCTGACATCTGTCAATTCATTATATTTGCTTTTTATCAAACCAACAAGAACTACTGGGTGCCAGCGAGAACATAGTTGAGATGCAGAATTTGGAGGAAGAGGACTTTGCCGTTTCAAAGTGAGTACACTGTGTTTTTCGGGTGAACTTGTGTGTAACTTTATCAATAATCCTGCTTTTCTCCATTTTTATTTCGTTTCGTTTCTTCAGGTCATCAGATGCTGATGCACAATTTGACATGGTGATTGGGAACATTGAAGATATTATAATGGGTATTCGTCTATTTATTATTCTATGAATCCATCTAAATATTAATATTTTCTACTATTAATCTGTTCTATCAACCAGCACTTCTATAATAATTACATTCTCTGTCCTGTGTATATCCGGGTGAATGTCACGAAACATGTCAAGATCACGATGCAGTCCATTTGTGGGGCAATGTGCTTGAAAAAATAATAATAATATAATCAATATAATATAATCACATTGCAAAAAAAAAAAAAAAAGGCTTAGTTTTCTTTATGCAAATATCTATTTTCTACAAGTTTTTTCTTTCTTTCTTTTGATTTTGGGATGAAATGTGACCTTGTCTTTTTATTTTTTATTTTTTTTCTTTGTGAGATTCACCCAGCTACAATAATCCATGTGGTCAAACTGATGCAATTTTCTTCCCAGAGGATGAATTCCAACATCTTCAGCAGTCTTTCATGGAGAAATATTACCTTGAGTTTGATGAGTCAGAGGAGAACAAGCTCAGCTATACGCCTATTTTTAATGAATATGTATGTGGTACTTTGAACTTTTTACCATACATTTATGATGTTGCTGAAATGAAAATGTTTAGCTGTGATTAATTACATTTTGCTTACTCAGATTGAAATACTAGAGAAGCACCTGGAACAACAGTTGATAGAACGAATTCCTGGTTTCAACATGGATGCCTTCACCCATTCACTAAAGTATGCTATATGATTTCATCTGCCTTACTAAACCATTCATAGTGTTCACTGTTTGACACGTACAGTATTTAAATATACGTTTCAATACAGAAAATACATAATGGTAGTACTTTATTGAAATGTATGATAGACACTGCCGTAACCACCATTATTTCAATGGACAATTAATACAAACGTTTGCCCCATATGTAGTTGCATCCTTGATGATGGATAAAAAAAACTGACTACTGTTTTAAGGATTCATAATGCTTAATGGCAGTCAAAACTACTTTTCAATACCTTCCCAGTCATTCTAATCAATGTCTTCATAATGTAATACACATCATTTACCACAAGGAGGCATTTGACTAAATGATGGTGACAGAAATTGCTTTCTGCTCAACAGTATACTATGTAAATCTGCTTCTGTCTCACTTTTCTTCTCTTATCCCTATTGATGTGTCATCCTCAGTCAGCACAAAGATGAAGTGTCAAGTGACATACTTGACATGCTGCTAACCTTCACTGACTTTTTGGCCTTTAAAGAGATGTTCATTGATTACAGAGCAGTAAGTAAAAAATCTGTTGCATTTCATTGCTAGCTGTACAATACAGAATTCAAAATGTTTAAGAAATTTATATACAGAATTATGAAAGCTGTTCTACCCAGTTCAAATGTAATTCTTATGCTACAAATTAAAACAACCTTTTACAAGACTACCATGAACATAAGCTATAAACTTGCCAATAGTTTGTGACTTGAATTTATTCGCCCAATCTTCTGCTTTTAGGAAAAGGAGGGTCGAGGATTGGACCTTAGTACCGGGCTGGTGGTGAAGTCTTTAAACTCTGCTTCCTCTTCACCTTTGCACTCCAGCATTGCCTCCCAATCTAGCTGAACCAGTGAAAATGGGGACCTTATGTAAATGAACAGTTAACATGGATAATTACATGTTTAAAAAGACCCACCTTATATGTTGTAAATTCCTTTGACAAATCCCAGAGGAAAACGTTCACTGTTATACCAATTTGCCAGAAGGGAATCCAAGTTAAGTTAGGTTAATGTTTAAACTTAACTCTCAGGTGAACTGTCAGCTTCTAATGGTATTCATGTGACCTTACAAGAAATCCAGACTTTCTTAGGTGTCAGTCCTTCATATCTTGTCGGCCTACTGTGCAGCAAAACATTATTGCTGTTGCTGTATAGCTTGAGTATTATACAATGTGCCTGGTATGATGACAATTTCTAAATTGTTTTTGAACTCCTCAATCATTGACAGGACTTGAGGTTTCCCCCAGTAAAAAATAGCATTCAAAACATATAATTACCAGGCATTAGAAGCAGCATGGCACTGAAAAAAAAAAAAAATGCAAATAATGTCATACATTTGATTTCTAAGTTGATGTTTCTTTATGGCAGTCACCCCGTTTTGGAAGTAAGTGTGACTCACAAACTCTATTCAAAATAGTACCTAGTATTGTTGTTTCAGTAGAAGTTTCAGACTTTTTTTTACTGTGCTATTAATTTAGAATGTGTCGTTCTTGCTTGATGAATGTTGCGTAATTGTGTATATTTGTTTATGTATATAGAAATTTTGAGTGTATGGAAGAAATAAATACAATGGTTCTTTAATTATATTTGATCAAAAATGTTCATAATTGCTTAAAACAAATAATCAAGTTATGTACATTAAAGTATAACTTTACAGTAACGTAGAAACCTCAACACTTAAATACATATTTGTTCAAGTCATTAAGGACATCTTACAGAAATAGTATGTGCTGTGTGAATGGGGTGGTGGTGATGACCGTCTCTGTACACATTCTCCATGTTATAAACCATCTAGCAGTAATGCTGGACATAGTAAACACCAGTTATGTCACATTTGCCAATGTAGCTGCGTTTCTTCACTCTGCCATTCCTGAAGAGGGCTTTCGGTGATCTCAAGTAATCGGAGTGATATCCTCATTGAAGTGTCCTTACACAGGGATTGTGTTCCTCCACAATGAGAATGTGTGGATCAGAGGAACGTCTACACAGGCACTGTGGTTGCAGCTGCGTTTTGGCCATTACTTCTCCAACCTAAGTAGGCAAAGTAGCTGCTAGCTGTATATAATAGTGTCACCACTATGGCAAAAAACTGCAAGAAGAAATACAGTATATGAATAATAATAATAATAAAGAGTCATATCATACAATGATCTGAATTATATTTGAATGTAATAAGAAGCATTCAGTTCACAAAACAAATGGCTTGTTTTACACATTTATGTTTCACTCAGTTTTACAATAATTTTTATGATTAAGAATGTATTCATAAGATCCTTAATATAAACTAAACCCCAGCTTGACGTCCTGCGGTGTGACATGCTATACTCCATCCATCCATCCATCGTCAACCACTTATCCTGTGTACAGGGTCGCAGGGGGCTGGAGCCTATCCAGCTAACATTGGGCTGGATAGGCTCCAGCGGGGTACACCCTGGACAGGTCGCCAGTTCATCGCAGGGCCAAACATATACAGACAGACAACCACTCACACTCACATCCACACCTAGGGCAATTTTTGGAGACACCAATTAACCTAGCCTGCATCTCTTTGGATGGTGGGAGGAAGCCGGAGAACCCACGCAGACACGGGGAGAACATGCAAACTCCACACAGAAAGGCCGGGGCAACCGGGGTTTGAACCCACGACCTTCTTGCTGTGAGGCGACAGTGCTAACCGCTGCGCCACCGTGCCGCCCTTATGCTATACTCCATCTAAAACTATTTTAATTTTGCGTATAATTTTTATACATGAGTGCATATTTAAAAATGGTGAAAAACATGGTGATCAGTCACAGCTGCATTTTTCTTTATATATTCACATGAATTTTATGCAGCAGCTATTTCTACTAAATGCAAATCGTGTTAGATGCTGTTTCCACCCCGCTGCAAATAGTGGCAGATACTATTTGCACTACTAATTATTATTAATTACTAATTATAACTTATAACAGTATAAGGGCATCACTGCAGTGTGTTTATTGTATTTACTTGGAATCCCACACAGGGCTAGAAGTGTGAAAGGTGGTAATGATTCTAGGGGCCCACCGTTCCAGGGTTGGCCCCACAAATTCTAAACTGTATTTTCCAAATTCTATTACTGTGTTATTTTTTGGTATATTTTAGGGGTCAAGTTTACTATGTAATTACAAATGTAATTAAATGCAAGTACTTTAAATGTAATTGCAATTCAATTATATGTACATAATAAGTACATTGTATCAAATGTTTAAGTACATAGTAGTTAAGGCCACCTAATATAAAGTGGGCCTGTATTATTGAAGGAAATATTTAGAGACAGGAAACGGGATGGGGAAAAGTTGGGAATCGAACCCAGGTCCATCGCACAAAAAATACACATCCAAAACATCTTTACCCACTACGCCAGAGACACAGAGGTGCACTTTATCTTTAATTGTGTAATAATAGTTTAATTATATATAATAGTGTTTTCACCAGAATATTTGATTGTAAATAGCTGCACTGTGTGGGCAGGTGTTATTTACATGTAGTGAAAATAGTCACTCCATAAATTGTACCTAAATTAATGGTACTGAAAAAGGAAAATAAATCTGTAACACTTTACAATAATCATGACAATTAACAATATATTTTACAGCATTTATTAATCTTTAATAATGTTAGTTAATAAAAATACAATTGTAATTTTAATTCATGTTATTTCAAAGTGCGTTAACAAATTAAACTTGTGAACTTTTAAATGCATTACTATATGTTGAAATTCACAGTAACTAAGATTAATAAATGCTGTAAAAGTATTGTTAATTATTTGTTCATGTTAACTAATGTTACAAACTCCATTTGTAAAGTGTAACCAAATCTTATTGACATGCTATGTGCCAACTACTAAGATATGTACATTTAAAGATGTTGAAATAATAATCAAGAAATCAACTGCTGACCTTTACGCATGGAGGAGAGAAGAACTAGGATTGAACTCTTCCACTACCATGTATTATAGGGTTGTCATGTGCTTCTAAACAATTTACCCTGAACCAATGTGATTTTAAAGCCCTATAAAACATAACTATCCACAAAATGTACTGTTAAACCCTTTTCCTTTTTTTCTTTGTGCTCATCAGTTCTCTCTGAATGTGTCATATTGTTGCCATCATCTAAAATACTTTTTAATGGACCTTTTATACTATACCAGTGAGTGATGAAAAATGCTTTGTACAATTAAAATGCTTTAAAGTTGTACTGTTAAAGGGATAGTTCTGTGGCAGCCTCAGTCTCCATTTACTTTCATTGTATGGAAAAAAGATGCAATTAAAGTGAACATTAAAGGACACTGTTGGTCCCTAACATTCTGTTTAACATTTCATTGTGTGTTCTGCAATAGAAAGTCATACAGGTTTTGAACATTTTCATTTTTGGGAAGATTATCACTTTAATCAGCATGACAAAGCTAAGACAAGATGTCTGTTCATTTGTTGATCTAATTTAGGTCATGGAGATGCAGGGTGTTGTAATGCCTAAATCACCTGACCTGGGTAAGCAATGTGATGCCATGCTGTTATCAGTGGGTGTTTCATAGATAAGACTTTATTTGCCTTAGGAATGGTGTAGGAAGTGTACTGTTACACACAGCTCAGAGCTACTTGGTCAACTCATGGTTTTTCTGTATGTCTGTGTAGTGTGTGATCAAGAGATGGTTTTACTCACTGCAGAAGTTCCCAGATTACTATTGTTGATTGGGACTGATGCTGCATCAGCCAAAAAGGCAGTTAAGTACAGAACAGTTGCGACTACATAGAACACAAAGAGCTGCAAGGAGGCAAGGAAAATAAGTCAATGGATCTTAGTTTTCCACAAATAATAAGTATTATTATTCAACTGAAACAAATAATTTTGAGTGAGATAGTTCATAGAAAATATTCATTGTTAATCACCCTCATGTTGTTCCGAACTTGTATGACTTTTTCTTCCGTGGAACACAAAAGGACATGTTAGGCAGAACGACCATTCAGTCACCATTCACTTTTTATAATAAATGGAAAAAAATAATTCAATAAAAAAAACTGATTGATGACAGAATCCAACATTCTGCCAAATGTCTCCTATTGTGTTTAATGGAAAAAATAAAGTCATACAGGTTTGGAACAACATTTGGGTAAACCAAATGCTGAAAGAATTTACATTTTTGCATGAACTATGCCTTTAAGGAAACTGTCTATGACATTGTGTCTCACCACAAAAGGCCAGGGCACTGATGAAAGCCTCTCATGCAAACTCAGCAATAGCATGATGAACAGGGCGATGCTTAGAAGCCACAGTGTCACGCTGACAAACATCACCCAGCCATAGGCAGGTATTATGGTATATTTAGTACTGGCAATCAGTGGCCACACCAGTAAGCCAACAACCTGAACAGACGATGGAGATGACTATGTTAAAGATCACTGAAAAATACAGTCTGTGACCATGATCACACAAGAATTGACATGCTGCTTCCAAATGTTGATGTACCCTGAAATCGACCCCATTCTGCCAAATTACTAGACGTCAAGAAGTAATACAATGTTGTAATAATTGTAGATAATGAAACCAGGAATAATCACATTCACTCCATGAAGCAAGTTCGAGTCTGGTGGAAACCAAAAGTATTCACATAAAAAATGGTGAGTGTGATTCAGAGGATGCCTTTTCCCCTACTAAGTATTCTCAACACAACCAATCAGATGAAAAGCTTTTGTACCAACCCTTTCCGTTTTGACTAAACTGATGTTGTGTTTTCTGTCTTGCCGTTCTTTTTTTTTTTAGTTGCTGTTGTTTTTTCTGAGATGCTGTTGTGTTTTCTGGATTTTCCATTGTGTTTTTAGATTTGTTATGTTTTGCACTTCAAGGCCACCGTACTTTTCGCTCTAAAATTTAGGTTTGGGTTGATGTATATATACACATACCTGTTGACTGCATTACATCAAGTCGTTTTTGGCACCAGCCTATGGACAGATTTTAAGCCTAAAACATACCATCAGATTTTAAGACCAAACTTGACCTGAACCTGAAATCACTTACTCTCTTTATAAATGTCTTCTCCAAGCAATTACATTTGTTGTAATAGACTATATTTTATCCAAGCATCAAGGGCAACATTCATAAAAGTAAACATATAAGGTTTTAACAAGACACAGCAACCCCTCAGCACACCAGAGCAGAAAGGGGAAAAAAAACAATTGCTTACCATTTTTATCAAGCACTGAAACTTTGCTTTGTGTAAAACAATCTGGAATCGTGTTTGTCACGCAAGTCCTCTTTGCAACCTAAACTTCTTCAGAACGTCAAAACTTTGTGATTCCTCTACTAAAAACAAGCTAGAAAGCGCAATAAATTAAACAGAAAGCAGGTGTCTTGAGATGCATTTAAAAACATTGAAGTTCTTATCAACTTGCCAGGGTGTGTAAAAAAAGTCAGGGTCCTCCACAAGATGCTGAAGAAACAGAAAGGCACCAAAATGAAATGGTCAAAGATGTCTGTTCAACCCAGTGCAAAAACATGTTTGGTGTGAACAGCCCCTAACTCGTCTGTTCCCATGTGTCTGTGAGAGAGGCCCATTTATTTTTTCATTAATAATAAACCTGAACCCAACCCGAAGTCATACTACAAATACTGACCCCAACCCAGATCAAATTTTTTGTTTGTATTAAAGGGAGAGTTGTGTTAAAGCAATAGTTCACCCAAAAAGTGAAAATTCTCTCATCATTTACTCACTCTCATGCCATCCCTGATGTGTATAACTTTCTTCTGCAGAAAACAAATGAAGATTTTTTAGAAGTTGTCCAAAAAAAAAAAAGTTAATGGTGACCAGAATTCATAAAGTTCAAACCAGCACATAAAGTCCAGTCATTAAATTCATGTCTTCAGAAGTTTGGTCTACAGCAGATCAATATTTAAGTCGTTTTTTTACCGCCAATCTCCACCTTTGACCAGCCCCAACCAGTAGGTGGTTAAATGCGAAAGTCACTTCCATACCAGAATGTGGAAGTAAAAGTGTAGATTGTCTGTAAAAAAAAAAAACAAAACACTTGATCTGTTTCTCACCCATCACATCGCTTCTGAAGATATGGATTTAAACATGAGTCATATGGATTACATTTATACTGCCTTTATATGCTTTATGGAACTTCAAAGTTCTTGTCACCATTCACTTGCATTGTGAGGCCCAACAGAGCTGAAATATTTTTTTCTAGAAATTTGTGTTTAGAAGTCAGTCATACACGTCTGTGATGGCATGAGGGTGAGTAAATGAGAATTTTCATTTTTGGTTTAACTATTCCTTTAGGGGTATTAACCCTATTGACAAATGAGAAGACAGATAAGGTGATCACCTTCATAAATATTGATATGCAGAAATGTTTTATTTACAATTTAAATCTAAATATTTGCCCAGTCAAATAATTATTGCTGATTGGTTTTGGAACGAACCAGACTGAGGTAGACGTAGGATCCATATGCAGATTTAATAGAGTGATCAAAACAGGCTAAGGTCAAAACTAGAAGAGTCCAGAGAGGCTGGCAAATCCAAAATGGGGAAGACGGAGTCAAAATCCACAATAAACAGACACCGGTCAAAAATCCAAACAGGAATAAACACTCAGAATTTCAGACTAGAAAAGAACTGCCAAGACTTCACACAGAATGACTGAACAACAGGGTTAAAATCAACAGGTGTGAGAGAAAAAAGGCAATGTATTATGGGAGTTGTAGTCCAGTGAGGGATTAGTATGCATGGGATGATGATCGTGTGAACTGACTAGGAGAAGAGACAGATGATGTGACAGTACACCCCCCCCCCCCCCCTCCCTCCCCCCTGAACAGACTGGGTTCATTTGTTTGATAACTTTGAATGGTCCCACATACCTGGGTGAGAGTCTCTTGCAAGGAAGGCATAAGTGGAGGTCCTGAGTAGATAGCCAAACGCGTTTGCCTGGTCAGAGAGTAGGAAAAGGTCTATGGTGTCGGTCTGCTCGTTTCTGCCGATGTATCGCCCTTTGAAGGTGAACATGAGCTGATTCCCAAACCTGGTCACTTCGCTGCATCCAATGTTGGACGGAAGGAAATTCTGTGGGTTCTCCTGACCAAGGGAAGATGGGTGGTTAAGTCTGCAGAATTCTCTCCACACCCTTGATGTAAACTGTGGACCCCGGTCAGAGACAATGTCCTCAGGCAGGCCATTGAGTTTAAATACATGATGAAAGAGGGCCTCTGCCATCTCGAAAGTGGCGAGCAACTTGGGGAGAGGAATGAGGCGGCATGCCTTAGAGAACCGGTCCACCGTCACCATAATGGTGGTGTTATCTTGTGAGGGAGGTAAATCTGTGAGGAAGTCAATTGCTGTGTGTGATCAGGGTCATTGAGGGACAGTCAGAGGGCAAAGTCCTGCAGGAAGAAGCCTAGAACACTTGGTTTGTGCACAAACAGAGCAACCTTTCACATATTGTGTGACGTCGAGGATCAGGGTAGGCCACCAGAATTTGTTTCGGACCAACTGAATGGTGCGGTTCTCACCTTGGTGTCCAGAGCACAAGGAGGAATGAACCCAGTGAATGACTCAGAGCGAAGGTCAGTTGGCACATGGGTGTGACCTCTAGGAGAACTGGGAGGAGATGGCTCACTTTGGGCAACTTGTTCAATATACTTCATGATATTCCATTGAACCGAGGCAGCAATGATCAAGATGGGAAGTACGGTTTGCATAGGCTCAACTGACTCGGAGGGATAGATTTGTGACAGGGCGTCAGCTTTAGAGTTTTTAGAGCCAGGGCAGTAGGTAACTGAGAAGTTGAATCTTGAGAAGAACAGAGCCCAGCGGGCCTGTCTGGGATGCATCCTTTAGATACTCAAGATAGCGGTGGTCAGTCTAGACAGTGAAGGGGTGGCATGTGCCCTCTAACCAGTGGCACCACTCCTCCAGAGCAGCTTTCATTGCCAAGAGTTCGCAGTTTCCCACTTTGTAATTTTGTTCCCCCGGAGTTAGTGTGTGAATAGAAGGCACGTGGATACATTTTGGCGGGATTACCATGACGCTGGGAAAGAACTGCTCTGATGCCAATATTTGAGGCATCAACTTCCACAATAAAGGGCAGTGAAGGATCAAGATGTCGGAGTATGGGCCGTAGTGAAGTGATATTTAAGTGATTGAAATGCAGAGGTGGCTTGAAGTCCAGACAAGAGCTTTAGGTTTTCCCTTGAGAAGAGATGCGAGTAGGGCTGCGATGGAACTGAAGTTGCGAATAAACCTTCTATAGATGTTTGTGACTTTAGTGACGTGGAGTTCTATATATGTAGGATGATTCTGAGACATGAGGAAAAACAGGATGTTCCCCACTTAGTAATTTCTCCATTAACCCAGGAAATTTGTGGATAATGTTTAAAATAACCAAGGGTAGCCCAGAACGACAGGATCGGAGGGGGTGTTGGTGACCAAAAATCCAAGCACAGGTTGTCTCAAGTATTGAGTGGCACACGTGTACAGTGGTCGTCCATCTAGCACTGTAACAGAGACTGAAGGTACACAAGGAACTGTCACTATAGAGAGTTGTTCACAAATGTGAGAATAAATACAATTACCAGCAGCTCCTGAGACAATGAGATCCCTGACAGAAATACAGTTAGCAATGGAACTGATTTGAACTTCAACAGATAAACTTCTATTTTCTAGAGGGAGCACAACATTTTCTCTCACCAAATTTTTAGGGCGAATCAGACATGAGGAAATGGCCTGGTTCTCCACAGTACAGACACAGGCGATCATTAATACGTCACTGTCGCTCCTCTCTAATCAGCCGTGAATTGCCCAATTGCATGGCTTCTGGTGAAGTAATGGTTGAAGGGGTTGTCTTAACACAAGGTAGAGGTGCGGGACTGCGACTTCACAGTAAATTATCAATCTTAATGGAGCGTGAGATGAATTGGTCCAAGGAGAGGTTCTCACCTCGACTGGCCATTTCGGTCTGTAGTAGGTGAGATAATCCATTTCGGTATATAGTTTTTAAAGATGCATCTGCCCAACCACTCTGAGCAGCAAGTGTGCAGAAGGTGAGGGCATAATCTGCTGCGGTGGCACTACCTTGTGTGAACCGAATGAGTCGATACTCGACATCCTTGCCTCCCACTGGAGTCTGAAAAACACTTAAATTGTGATTTGAACAACTCTAATTAATTATGGATCTCCAGATTCTGATTCCACACTGCCATTGCCCACTCTAATGCTCTGCCAGAGAGTAGTAAAGTAATGAAACCCACTTTGGAGGCTGCGGTGGGGAAAAAGGAAGGGCATTGGGCAAGATATATGGAACATTGCAGCAGAAAACCCTCACACTGACCTGGAGTGCTGTTAATTTTTTCTGGAAGCACCAGGTGAGGACGAGAATACTGCATCTGCGGAGGAGTGGTAGGTGGTACAGGTTGTGGGGTTGTCGGTGCAGTGGTATCATTCTGCCCTGGAGGTCTACCGGGAGAAGAAACCCGTAGATGACTTAATATTTCATCCATAGCAGTAGAGAGTTGTTCTAGCCGATGTTGGTGGGAGGCTAGTAGTTCTGACTGATCACTGAACGCCTTGTGTAAAGATAGATCTGCTGGATCCATTGGTGGCAAAGTCTTCAAAGTCTCAGCAAAGTCTTCTGTAACGAACCAGACAGAGGTAGACGTAGGATCCATATGCAGATTTAATAGAGTGATCAAAACAGGCTAAGGTCAAAACCAGAAAAGAGCCCAGAGAGGCTGACAAATCCAAAATGGAGTAGACAGAGTCAAAAACCACAATAAACAGGCACAGGTCAAAAATTATAAAGGGACTAAACGCTCAGAATTGCAGACTAGAAAAGAACTGGCAAGACTTCTCAGAGAATGATGGAACAACAGGGTTTAAATACACAGATAACGAGCAACAATGAACAGGTGTGAGAGAAAATGGTGGGAGGCATTGTATTATGGGAGTTGTAGTCCAGGATTAGTATGCAGGGGATGAGGATCGTTTGAACTAGCTAGGAGAAGAGACAGCAGATGATGTGACAGGTTTATTGCATATTCACAATATACATGTTTATAAATCTTCACAGAGCCTTACACTTGACCTTTATCCATTCACTTATCTTTGCGCAGTGTAGAAACACACCCTATGTAAAGTAGCACAAAACACTTAATCCACCCTTAAGCAAACCCTGTGTAAGCTTGCATTGCCGTCTTTCATTATAAATCTTACATTGGCATAATATCCTAGTTGGATGAAACATTATGGCTGTAATCCAAAGTACACAAGCCTGGCTTGGTTTATCAACCAATGCCTCCACAGTCCTAGTATGGGTCATAATCCAGTGGCAGACTAAGTTTCTCATTAATATTGGCATTCTGCCAGAGTCACACATAGGCTTCAGTTCCAGCAGGTTTTTGAATACACAGAGAAACAAAGAAAAATGGGTGTGAGTGTTTGACAAAGGGAGAAATAATAGTTTTCAAGAGACACAATGAAGTGTAAAAGACTCAAATGTACACTGCCTGGCCCAAAAAAATTGCAATTAGATAATTGCAATCCACTTGTTATAGAGGCTAATCGGAAAAAATCTGCTTTACTTCAATTTGCTAGAGAGCATAAAAATTGGACTGTGGAGCAATGGAAAATGGTCATGTGGTTTTATGAGTCCAGATTTACCCTATTCCAAAGCAATGGGTGTGTCAGTGTAAGAAGGGAAACGCATGAAGCAATGCACCCGTCATGCATATTGCCCACTGTACAGGCCTCTGGAGACAGTTTTATGATCTGGGGTTGCTTCAGTTGGTCAGGTCTAGGCTCAGAAACATTAAGTGAATTCAGCTGACTACCTGAATATACTGAATGACCAGATTATCCCATCAATGGAATTTTTTCTTCCCTGATGGCATGGGCATATTCCAGGATGACAATGAAAAGATTCATCAGGCTCAAATTATGAAAGAGTAGTTCAGGAAGCATGAGGAATCATTTTCACACATGAATTGGCCACCACAGATTCCTGACCTTAACCTCATTGGAAGTCTTTTGGATGTGCTGGAGAAGACTACCCTCCATGGTAAATACAAGATCTCAGCCAAAAATGAATGCAACTCTGGACAGAAATAAATGTTGTAACGTTGCATAAGGTTGTAGAAACAATGCCACGACGAATGTGTTCTATGATCAAAGTGTATAATAGAGTATAACAGTGTATACTAAAGCAGCGATTAAGCATGGAAACAACATTATACAGAGAAAACAAAATATTTTTTCCAACTTACAATCTCAGCCAGAAGTAGGATACCAGGAATGGTCTTGATGAAGTTCACATCAACGATTGATAGGAATCCGAAGCGACTTTGAGGTTCATATGAGCTTGTCTGAGTGTTAACCATCGCAGGAAAATCTGCCATATCTTCTCAGTATGAAAGAAAATGTAGCAATGAAAAAGGTAGAGCAGAGAGGAGCACATTCACCTCGGAGGAAACAAACTGAACCTGGTAATACAGGTGTTGTCACAACCCATGCTACTATCTCACTATCTCTCTCTCTCTCTCTCTCTCTCTGTGTGTGTGTGTGTGTGTGTGTGTGTGTGTTTGCAATATTTACAGTGTTTATATAGGTCAGGCCCATACCTCTGTGTACCTGGTGTAATAAATAACTTTATAAGTAAGCTGAAAAAAATTTAGTACCCTCACCTCTTCTCTTATAAATAAGCAGCATAATTAGATATTTATCTTTTTGCATAACAAAAAAGTCTGAATCAATGACAAAAGACAATACATGTTAAACTTGTTAATAATAGCAAATTCTTTAAATCTCTTATTTACTTTGTGCACACAAGTCGAGAATTTAAGTAATAGCTACTCTTAACTCTGCGTTTAGGTCACACCATTGACTTGGTATTATGGTATTGTTATAACTATTTATTGATTCAAGAACACTCCTGTTGTCAAGTTAACATGCAGTCCTCATGGCGATTTTATTTGTTATTAATCTCGGAACATAAGCAATTTATGTTATATGAAACATATAAAAGAGAATCACTTAAAAACCTTTAATCAACTCCTTCACCCTGCACTAACCCGCACTACAAACATTTCCTACAGCACTCGGGTTGAGCTCATCTTTGCAGTATCTTTGGCCACTTGTAAAGATGTTATATTCAGAAGATTATGTCCGCCGAGAACTCAGTTCACATTTTCACTTCATGGATTAATTTGAATATTTTAAAGTTAATTTGTATATTTTATATATTATTATTACTTCCAGCATATTGCGGTTTTATTGGTTGCGAATTTGTAAAATACAAATAACACATTTACAAGTGATTTGTTTGAATTAGTATTATAACATACAATATCAATACACCATAATAACAATTATAAAAACAACAACAACAAAGATCCTTTGCATATTTTATTAACCATGGAAGAGTAACATCAAGTTAAGTTCATATTATCCTTGGAACTATGACAATAAATTACGTTTATTTTAATATTTTTATTATCTTTGGAACAATAACAATATCAAATAATGTAAACATAAGTATATTTTATCATACTTGGAACAGTATGCAATAAATAATTTCGAGTACTTAAATACAATTGAACACATTACAAACATTGTCTGAGGCCGGACTCGAACCCACGTCTATGTGTGTACCTGTAATAGGATACAGTGTAATTCAAACGTATTATTTTAAGACTTTAATCTTTCAAAATATATCACCATGCAAATGTCACATTTTGCCACTTTAGACCGCTCGGCAACCCGGACTCATATATATGTGATTTTTTTTGTCCTCTAGTGGTGTGAATGCACTGATATTCGAGATTAGGTTTATTCTTTCTTTTGATTATTTTTTTTAATATGCAAGTAAAAAAAATCCCAACGACACATGGAATATTTGGAAATGTGAGGAATTTTTTTGAAAATAATAAAACAATTAAATTTGTAGTTGATGGTGATATTATTCAAGCAGCCTGCTAGCACACAATGACTCTAAGGCTCCCAGCGTAATTTCAGGGAGATTTGGGTTCCATGTAACTTTGCAATAAGCCCCAAATTTACTATAGTTAGGAAACTGAATGAATGCCTGGTTTAAAAAGGCAGGAATTTAAAGCAATTACTAATTTGGGGTCTGTGAACATTTTGGCCTGACTGTACCACTCGTCTTCTGAGTGTCTCTGTGAAATACGCATGGTGTATTTCCGAAAAATGGGTATTGTCACTCATTTGAGAAACTTGTTCCTGATCCTGATTAAAAATAGCTCAATGTCTTTATCTTGAGCGTCTTCTGGATTGAACTGCATTAAACATGGGAGAAACCTGACAATGAGTTGTGTGCTCGGACACATGCGCGGTGTGGGGTTTTTATTCATTCCAATGAGCCGAGTCTTTTGTATCCGCTCACCAAAAAGATTCGTTCGAACACAATTTCTGCCTATTACATATTCGACACTAGATGGCGACAAATTAACTTTTTAAATGTGTTGAGTCAACTGATTCGTAAAAAAAAATAAAATAAAATAAAATAAACACTTTTTATACGAACGCTACTAGTGTTTGAGATATACACAATTAAAGCAAAAAGATATAAATGTATAACGAACAGTAGGGTACATAAAGCGTGGATTCACGTGCATCGTGGTAAATAAACCAGATTCACAGTGTGTTGTATGTTCCAATTTGTTAAAATTACAGTTTAAGATCTGTGAAAATATTAATACAAATCAAACACAACATTTGAAGATAAGCCGGTGGACCTCATATTAGACAAACAATATTTTTTTTATATAGAATTCTAATATCAGGCCATATCACCTACAGAAGTGGTTTTCACACTTTTTGATGTCAAGGACCCCCAAATAGAATCCCCTATACACCTTTTCTCCCTTTGGACAAATCATAAACCCCTCCAATAGAGCCAAGGAGAGAGCAGGCTGAAATTTAGCAAATAAGCTTTGATTTGTTTTACACATTTTGTCACATTCTTGTTCATATGAATGAGGTGGTTTGGGTGGAGAATCCATTTTTCTTCCAACCCGACTGTTCCAGCATCCCTCAGTTTAGTGTAACACGCATAAGCACACAATTATGTTTTTGTCCATGTGTAGGTGTGAAAGGGTGTCGCTTCTCACCATATAAGCAAGATAGAGATTCTTCTGTAGGTCAAACACCCACAGTAATAATGTATCAGCATGGTGAGAATCCACTGCCGAGTTAGTGGCTGAAAAGGTCATTGTTCTTTTCTATTCCACTTCAGACAGTACAGCAGACACATGACTCTATTTTAGGAACAAATTCTAATGATCTACTGTACGTGACTCCTATTTGTTAAAAGTCACAACATCAGTGAGGGAGCTTAATGGAATTTAATTAACTCCATAAAGAACAAACAACTTCTCATAAAATTACATCAGAAGTTTTAATGGTTTCTCTCAGTTCTCACCCACTGGTCCTTTGACCCCTTACTTAAAAGTTCAAACCCCCAAAACACTTTACACCTTATAATGAAAGTTGAATCTGTGTATCCTGCATGCAATTTTACTCAATACTAAACATTATTTGGCAACTTAAACATAAGTTTTGGGAGGGACGACTAATCAATTCAATACTTCTGATTTGTTCTTCGAGTTAGTAAATCAATACAGTGCCCATTTATAATAAGGAGCCTTGAATGCATCTCATCTGCCTCCATGTTGTGGACCTTTGAAAAAATGTAACTGAAGTGAAATGTATTGCTTACACTTGGTTATGCCAGGAAAAGGTTTATAAATTCAACATTCAAGGTTTGACTCACGTCACCTTAAACATGCTGAAGCATTAATTTGGCTAATCTTTTCTCCCATTGCTAAAATCAGAGGCTTACTGACCAATTAAAAATTCAAACTACGTGTCAGAGAAATAGGTATGGAGTGGATTTATGGGATACTGCAGAGGTATTATCTGCTAGCCATCAACAACTTCTCTGTTTAACAAAAGCCCCTGTGTGTGACCCAGGCACTAACGGAAAAGAGGCAACTGTTCCAGTAAAAGAAAAGACTTAAGCTGAAGTAAATTCTCAACCATTGATTCTTAGAACTTGAGCAGTCTCTCTCTTTTGGTTTATACATATACACTCATAGATCAGTTTGTATACACACACGCCTCTGGCTGCTTGAGGTTCTTGTATGTGTGTGTGAGAGATGTTAGACAGAGGTAATGAAGGTCACAGAGGATGTGTGAGTCAGTATCTAATACCAAAAGCTTGAAAGAGATAGAAAAAGGGTAAGTAAACAGAGATCAAAAGGCGTGTCAAAGGCGTGGACTCACTTTCATTATAAAAAAGGACCCCTTAAAAGAAAAGAGCGAAGACAGTTCTGCGGGACAGCATCTCAACTTCGGAAATTTAAAGCAAGAATCAAGAGCCTAATTTTACAAAGTTAATGGCCAACCATAATGGTAAGTAATCACTGTCAGTTAATGTTTGAGGTGCAATACTTCATAAATTACTTGGCACAAAGTCAGAATTGAGTATAGTCACATGACTAAGAATAACAATAAAATATGCTATTTTGTCCATCTGTTAAGTACTTTACACATTGTTAAAAAGATATTCTTGTTTATTATAATGTTACTAAATTCGGATTAGTATTCTATTATTGTTGTTTAGATGGTTAATTCTTTGTGTTATGGCACGTGCTATCCACTAAACAAGTTGTGTATGTCAGCTCACTAATACATACAGACATTACTTAAAGCAGTTGTGTAGTCAATAATGGCACAAAGAGGGCTGGAAATATACTTTCCCATTAGTACTCTTGACTGTAGGTTTCATGAAAAACATCTGCACAACAAACAGATCATAGATGATCTAATCCACTACTGTGGTCTTTTTACCCTAGTCCAAATTACAAAGATAGTTTTGTTTCTTGCTGGGCAGGTTGGTGTGACTGGGTTATAAATTACCTGCATTGTTTGTATAAATATGGAAGTAGATCCTGGCAGACTGTGACATTTCATTTGGTACGATATCGAAGCTCCTTGTGAGGTCTGAGCTTTCTAACCTCAGCTTGGACTGAGATAAAGTGTCGTAACAGTAATATTAAAAGTAAATATATCAGCAAGTAGCAATGTAAGAAATAAGCAGATATACGATATACTGTATATACAAGTATGAAACTGAACATTTAGTCATAATGTCAGAGGAATTTTCCAGTTTCACAACACTTTCAGTAAATTCTAAATTCTTTAAATCATGAAGTTACCCTTGCAACCACAACGTGAAACTTTACACATCTTTAACAGTTAATTCGTTCTAAGAATTTGTCATACTGTTTGGTCCCAACTCATATGCACGTTAAGACAAAAAACATGAAGAAAAAAACAATTCTAATACTGTAAGAGTTTCTGAGATATATAGTATGCACCCAAAATTGCATGCAAGTACATCAATGAACAGAATATTTCTAAACATTTCACTAAAACAGTAGGAAAATTCAAAACATGGACGTCATTGTTTCTTGTGATGGTAAATTTGTTCTTCATGAGAAACTTCATAAAGTGATAGTTTACCAAAAATCCATCCATCCATCCTCAACCACTTATCCTGTACAGGGTCGCGGGGCAGTTTACGAAAAATAAAAATTGTAATTTACTCACCCTTGCACCCTCCAAACTTGTACGACTTTCTCCTCCGTGGAACACAAAAGATGATATTTTGAATATAATGTTTTTATCCAAACAATGAAAGTCAATGTAAAAAATTTAATAAAAAAATAATTAATTTCTCAAAATGTCTTTTGTGTTTTGCAGAAGAAATGCATACAGGTAAAGCTAATCAATTATTCATCCTCATGTTATCCCAGATGTGTATGACTTTCTTCTGCAAAACAAAGACTTTTAAAAGAATATTTCAGCTCTGTTGGTCCTCACATTGCAAGTTAATGGTGACCAGAACTCAGAAGGTCCAAAAGGCAGTATAACAGTAATCCAGTAGACTCCAGTGGTGAAACCCATGTCTTCTGAAGCAATATGATAGGTGTGGGTGAAAATCAGATCGATATTTAAGTCCTTTTTTAACAAAATCTTCACAAGTATGTGGAAGTGATTTTCACATTCGGCCACCTACTTGTTGGGGCTGGTCAAAGTTGGAGACTGATCATAAAAAGGACTTAAATGTTGAACTGTTTCTCACCCACACCTATCATATTGGTTAGTAAGTTATGGATTTAACCACTGGACTCCTATGGATTACTTTTATGCTGCTTTGTCATTTTTGGACCATCTTAGTTCTGGTCACCATTCAATTGCATTGTGAGGACCAACAGAAGTTATTCTTCGAAAAATCTTCAAAGTCATACACATCTGGGATGCCATGAGGGTGAGTAAGTGATAAAATTTTCATTTTGGTTGAACTATCACTACATGTGAAATGTGAGGTCTGTTAACAATTGGTTTGCAAGGCTGGGTTTGCGACATACCTGTTCATAGGCAGCCATGTCACTGTCAGGGTTTGTGTAGGGATGAGATGAGAGAGAGAGGATTTAAAGGCAGAACTTTCAATTATAAATAAACAGAAGATACAAACTCAACAGCAATATGCTGTCTTAAAATGCTATACATACAAGAACCAACCCTGAAACAAGGACCAAGTGGATATAATATATATAAAATAATATAATATAATATAATATATATATATATATATATATATATATATATACACATATATACACATGTATGTATGTATATATATATATATATATATATATATATATATATATATATATATATATATATATATACATATACATACACTTGGGATAACAAGGAGAGGAGGAACACTGGGGATACAGTTAGGGCAAATAACAGGAACACAGACATAAGAGGAAGATACATACTTTCAAACTAAGAATCTTTTCAAAATAAGTGTCCTTGGAGAAAACAAAACAGTGACATGACAGTCACTTATCCATCCATTTATTTCATTTTAAATGAAAATTTAGCCACTGATATAAACTGCATGTAAAGTTTAAAAGTTACAGTTTAAAAGATGAATTTTAAGAATAAAAATAAACCCATATGAAAAGCAATAGATGTCTGAGCAGTGATATTTCAAATTAAAACACTTTATCAGAGTTTTTCTGCCAAAGATTTCTCAGCATTTAAACCCAAGACCTGGCAACTTGTTACTTTTTTAAAAATATACTAAAGGGATATTTAGAATGTTGCTTAGAAATTGCTTTCCATTCTTATGTGTCCAGCAATACTGAGTGGAATAGATCTGCAGTGTTATGAGAATAACCATGCTCATCACACAGAGGAGATGGAAATGGAGCGTCTGCTGGTCCGCAGAGGTCAACCCTTCTCTGTGGTGCTGCAGTATAATGAACACCTTCCGAAGCCTCCAGACCACCAGTTCAGTCTGATCCTGTACCTGGGTGAGTAAACTTACAGAATACAAGTCATGGGTAATGGAGAGAATATTACATTGTAGATTACGCAGTGTAGGTTCATCACTTATTTTATGACCCAATTATATTATTTTCATCTGGGACAACTGGGAATGCTGTTCCAGGCCCTGTGACGAGGGGGATCCACTGAACGTGTCTTTCTAAAACCAAACTATGAGTTGTTTTAGGGGATAAAACTATAAAAAAAATATTGTAAAGCTGGTATTACAATGAAATAGCTCACCCAAAATGTACAACCAGATGTGTATGACTGTCTTTCTTCTGTGGAACAGAAACAGAGATTTTTAGAAGAAAATGTCAGCTCTGTAGGTCCATATGCAGGTCAACCAGTTTCCAAAACTCAGAAGCTCAAAAAGCACATAAAAGGCATCATAAAAGTAAGCCATAAGACTCTAGTGGTTGAATATATATCTTAAGAAGCAATATGATAGGTGTAACAGATAAACATTTAAGAAATTTTTTGCTGTAAATTCTCCTCCCTGCCCTGTAGGTGGGGGTATATATGAAGAATGCGAATTACCAAAAACAAAAGAATAAGAACTCTTAGGAGAGAAGAGCGCTTAGGAGGGCTGTCTGAAAATGGAGATTTATAGTTGAAAAGGACTTAAATATTGATCTGTTTCTCATGCACACCTTTCATATCATTTATGAAGACATGGATTTAACCACTGGAGTCACATGAATAACGTTTATACTGCCTTAACATGCTTTATAAGTTTCAAAGTTCTGGCCACCATTCACTTGCATTGTATGGACCTGCAGAGCTGATATTCTTCTAAAACTCTTTGTGTTCAGCAGAAAAAAAGAAAGTCATAAACATCTGGGATGTTGAGAAATAAACTATTCCTTTAAACCATAATAATTTTCTCATGTTTGTGTGTTACAGGTAAGAATAATGAAGTGGTTTTGAAGGTGTCAGATTCAGAGCAAGACCATGAGAAATGGTGGTTCAGTCAGCGCAATGCTCAGGGTGAGGTGATGCTGACCCTCCACAACCCTGCTGATGCTCCTGTGGGTCTGTACTGCATGGTTGTTGTTCTGCTCTCAGCTGATGGACAGGACATGGAGCAAACCAAGCCTCAGACCTTCTACCTTCTTTTCAATCCCTGGTGCAAAGGTGAGGAGCAAATTAAAGGAATAGTTCACCCAAAAAGAAAAGTTCAACTGTCATTGTTTACTCACCTTCATGGTGTTCAAGCCCCATATTCTTTCTTCTGTGAAACATAAAAGGTGAAGACCATCCTGGCTGTTCTCTTCCATACTGTGAATGTGATTTAGACTCATTGCATCAGGTTTAACTTCAATGAGGTTTGGTCTCGAGAACCAATGACATTTGATGTCATAGATATCAAACCTGATGCAATGCGCCTAAAGATGCCATGTTAGTTTTGAGATCTAGTGGAGAGCAAGATTATAAATTCATAATTACTTAAATATTTGTCTGTTCCTATATGGCTTCAAAAGGATTTTTGATAACATATTGCAATTGGTTATATTTGTTAACATTGGTTTAGTACATTAGTTAGCACGATCTAACAATAAACGTTAGTATGTACAAATACAAATATGTAATATATAGTGAATATAATGGTAGAAGATGTGTGTATTGCACATAATTATTGCTCAATGTGGCAGTTTTAACTGTTCATGAAATGGATAGCCTGAGGGAAAAAACAGTTATTTTGCCTGACAGTTCTGGTGCTCAGTGCTCTGTAGTGCCAGCTAGAATGCAACAGTTCAAAAAGGTTGTGGGCAGGGTGAATTGGGTCCAGAGATTTTTCCAGCCATCTTCCTCACTCTGGAAGTGTACAGTTCTTTCTGTCATATGGAGTTGATGATGATACTATAGACATTCTACCACAGAGCGATAACATCTCAGATCATTACCTCATCTCTTGTTTGCTGCCATCAGCTAATGACACTCAATCTACACCATGCTATATCGTTCAGGTAGAACTATTGTTTTGACCACTAAAGATAGCTTCACTAATAAACCAGAATTGTCTCACATAATCAGTAAGGCAAAAAGTCTAGAAGAACTTGATGTAATACCAGAAAATATAAATACAGTCTTCTCCAGCACTCTTGAATTGTCGCCCCCCTTTGATTAAAGAAAATGAAAGAAAATAGCCCTGCACCATGGTACAATGATCACACTGATCCTCTCAAGAGAGCAGCTCAGAAATTGGAGCGCAAGTGGAAGGTAATTCACGGTGCATGGAAGGATAGTGTCTGTAGCTACAGACAGGCTCTAAAAGCTGCCAATATATTTGAGCAAATTCATAGAAAATAACCACAACTATCCCAGGTGTTTATTCAGTATGGTGGCTAAACTAGTTAGGAATAAAGCCTCGACTGTACCAGATATTCTGTTGCAACAATCATAGTAATTGCTTCATGAATTTCTTTACTGATAAAATTTAAATAATCAGAAATAAAATTGGAATCAACTGTCACAGCACCTAAGAAAACAGTGTCTCACAATTTTCCTCATGAGCAACTTTAATCGTTCGCTGCCATAGTTCATGAAGAGCTAACAAAACTTATCAAAAGCTCATAAGAACTACATGTATGTTAGATCCAATACCAACTAAGCTCTTAAAAGAGGTATTCCCTGTAATCTCAGAACCTCTTCTTAATATGATTAACTCCTTAGGACATGTCCCAAGAAAAGTGCAGTTATCAAACCGCTTATTAAGAAGCCACGGCTTGATCCTGGAGAATTGGCTAATTATAGACCGATTTCAAATCTACCATTTATGTCGAAAATACTGAAAAGGTAGTGTCCTCCCAACTATGTTAATTTCTACAGAGAAATGGTATATGAACAATTTCAGTCAGGATTTAGGCCCCAACACAGTACAGAGACTGCACTTATCAGAGTTACATATGACTTGCTCTTATCATCTGATCGTGGCTGCATTTCTCTTCTAGTGCTTTTCGATCGATAGATCACAACATTCTCTTGAATAGGCTGGAAAATTATGTTGGCATTAGAGGACTTGCATTAACACGCAATACCTCCACAGCAACGCGATCTGCTCTGAACAGCTGGAAGCCCGGCAGATGTAATGCGCTGTCCAGGCTGACTTCACACAGCCAGGTTTCTGTGAAGCACAAGGCAGCAGAGTTTGAAAAGTCCTTATTTGTACGGGTGAGGTGTTGTTCATCTGTTTTGTTAGGAAGTGAGTGGAGATTTGCTAGATGAATACTCTGCAGCACTGTTCGAAAGCTGCGCTGTCAGAGCTTGACCAGCATGCCAGCTTACTTCCCTCACTTATTTTTCTCCATTAACCAACATATTATGGAGTTTTGTGTTCCTTGCCACAGTTGCCTTCTGTAACAGGGGTTCTAAATACAATTTATTATTTAATTATTAGATTTTTATACACAATAATGACTTTATAGATATTACGGTTAAATCTTTTGTTAATGCATGCATTTCTGTAAAGCTGATTTGAAACAACGTGTGTTCTGAAAACCACTATACAAATAAAAATGACATTGCACATGTTAGCCATCTGTTAAACCTCACTTCTGTATGCAGACTCATCATCATCTTGGATGAGGCCGATGACAGTAGTGTCATCTGCAAATTTAAGGGGATCCAGAAAGGGTCCCTTGATGTCCTTCAGGTGGGCTAACACCAGTCTCTCAAATGACTTCATGACCACAGATGTCAGTACAATGGTTCTGTAGTCATTAAGTCATGTGATTTTGGGTTTCTTTGAGACAGGGAGGATGGTGGAACGTTTGAAGCAACTGGGATCTTCACAGTGCTCCAGTGATGTGTTGAAGATCTGTGTGAAGATGAGGGCCAGCTGGTTGGCACCTGCTTTTAGACAAGTGGGCGAAACATAATCTGGGTCCTGTTTTTTCCTTGTCTTTTGTTTCTGGATGACTCTGTACACATCCTCTTCGCAGATCTTAAGTGCAGGTTGAGTAGCAGGAGTGGGGAGGAGGACGGTTGCAGGAGGTGTTGGTGTTAGTGTTAAGTGAATGTCAGAGCGGGTGTGGGGTGTGAGACTCGGCTTTTCAAATCTGCAGTAAAACACATTCAGGTCATCAGCCAATTGTTGATTCCCTACAGAGTTGGGGGGTGGTTTGTTGTATTTAGTAATGTCTTCAGGCCTATACACACTGATGTAGGGTCATTAGCTGAAAACTTGTTTTTCAGCCTCTCAGAGTAGCCTCTTTTAGCCACACTAATTCTTTATCAGTGTGTTTTTGGCCTATTATAAAAGATTTTATCCCCACTTCTCATAGCGCACCTGAACAACACAGCTGTGCCTCCGACTTAAGTATTCAGTAAAACGTCAGAATAGTCAAAAAATGGGAAAAAAATTGTTTGCTATATGAGGATTGGACATCCGAGCTCTGCACTCTTGGTTTTAATACTTTTTATAACAAGGCCGCGGGCCTGAGAGTCGATTTGGTCAGAGAGGTGCGGAAAATGCGGGAGGAGATGTTGAACATGTCAGCAATGCTGATGAAGGTCACTGGTGACTTGGAGGATCTTGCTGTGATATGTCGATCGATCACCGCCATGGAGGCGAAGTTTACTAATGTGGTTACAAGTGTGGGGGATGTCGAGAAACGGATTGATTACCTGGAGTCATTGGAGAGGGAATTATATGCTAATCCGCTAGCAACCAAAGTGGATTTGGAGCATGTCTGGGAGAAGTTGGAGGACATGGAAAACCATAGTCGGTGGAATAACATCCATATCGTGGGAGTCACAGAGGGAGTGGAGGTACAGGATATGATGGAATTCCTTGATGGGCTCATTCCCAGTCTGCTCGAAATGGCAAGCCATAAGCTGGAAATTGAGTAAGCTCACAGGGTTCCGGCTCTGCGATCCGCAGAAGGAGACAGGCCCCGATCAATTCTGGACAAATTTCTGAGTTCATCGGATAAAAGATCTTGTGTTACACAAGGGAAGGAGTAAAGGAAGGCTTTCTTGGAAGAACCACAGCATTTTCTTGTTCCCAGACTTTGCGAACTCGACGAGAGAAACGTGATCGATTCAAGGAATGCAAGAAACATTTACATCAATGGATGGTCACATTTGCAATGATATTCCCGGCCAAATTGAGGATAGATGCTAAGGATGGCCGTAAAACATTTACATGCCCACAGTAAGCGATGTCCTTCATAAAGTCAATGGAGTGAGTAAGTCATCTTGTTGTACTCATGCTGCAGCCGAGTGGACCGGCTCACTGAACATTCACTTGACTGTTTGAAGAATCTGCATGCTCTTTGTGTTGGTTCTGCATAGCAGCTGGAGTTTATTTTGTAGAATAACACACTATCAAGACATTTTTGTGGATGAATCAAAATGCTAGATGTTCTTTGTGTTTATTCTGCCTATTGACTGGAGTATATTTTGTTGAGTATTTCTGGCAAAGTCATTGGAGTAAGTAATTTGCTTGCACTCATGTTGCAGCGGAGTGAAATGGCTCACTGAACATTCGCTTGACAGTTTGAGGAACCTGCAAATTTTTTTGTGTGCTGGTGCCTCCTGTCAGCTGGAGTTTATTTTCTGGATTATTTCTTGCAACGTCATTGATGTGAGTAAGTCATCTGCTTGCACTCATGTTGCAAGCCGAGTGGACCGACTCACTGAACATTCGCACATTCACATTAGTTAGAAGAATCTGCACAACTTAATCAGCTGGAGTTTATGTTGTAGAATAACACACCTTCAGGATAGTGGATGAATCTCTTTGTGCTTATTCTGCCTGTTGGCTGGAGTTTGTTTTATAGATTATCTTTTGCGGTTTAAATCTGTCTCACAAAATGTGTATAGAAACACCAGACTCGAGCAATCCAAAGGGAAAGTTGTCACTGGGGTGTCATTACATTTATCTATGTCTGGGAAAGTTAATGTTATTAAAATGAATTGTACTCCAAAATTCAACTACCTGCTACAATCTCTTACTATAGATGTCCCCCTCTCTTATTTCAAGCAATTTGATAGCATAGCGAAGTCCTTCATTTGGAATGGTGAATGTCCCAGATTACACTTCAATAAGTTACATAGGCCGAAGATAAAGGTGGGCTAGGCCTACCCAAGATTTAGTTTTATTATTATGCATTCGGTCTCAGACATTTGTCTATATTGGTCGCTTCCACCTGAGGGTGCCCCTCCCTGGTTTTGAATTGAACAGGAAGCCCTTGGCCCCATTTCGCCATTGCAAAGCCTTTCTATCAAACTAACCGGAGAAGTTAAGTTACACCCTGTTATCTCACATTTGCAGAGTGTTTAATTTGGACAGTTATTTAAATGTTGCTTTGAGGATATGGCGGAACCCAAAATTATGTATTAATAAGTCCCCTTTCTGCTGGTCAAAGTGGATTGTGAGGGAGGTTAATATGTTCGGTGACCTATATGAGAGTGGGGTGTTAAGGTCCTTTGAAAATATGGTTCAACATTTTGGGATTCCCAGGTCTCAATTCTTTAGGTATTTATAGCTGCGGCACCTGCTCTGTACTATTTTTGGGTGTAGCATACACCCCCCTAAAGCGGCAGATACTCTGGAATTGGAGATTACTGCTTTTGGAAAAGGCCATGAGGCATCAATGTATTACTCCCTGCTAATTCAGTGTCTGGGGGACAGAGCTTCAACTTCTCTCAAGAGATTATGGGAGAAAGATTTAAACTTGGTATTGGAGGATGGAGTGTAGGCTAGGATTCTAAAAAACGTCAAGTCTACATCTAGAGATG
Organism: Moxostoma hubbsi; assembly: GCA_032164185.1. Taxonomy (NCBI): domain Eukaryota; kingdom Metazoa; phylum Chordata; class Actinopteri; order Cypriniformes; family Catostomidae; genus Moxostoma; species Moxostoma hubbsi. The sequence continues at coordinate 21,268,839 of JAVLUX010000027.1, forward strand.
CAAGGGGTGCCTTATGCCATTTAAGATTTTACATTGATTCTATTGTACCCCCTCTAGATTGTATAGGCTTCGTCTTAAAGACACAGGTTGAGGGTTCAGAGTTTTATGTGTGCTGTATTGGGCTCTCAAATTTTATTTTGCCCCAGACTTTTAGGCGACGGGGCGGTCATTAATATAAGGGATGAATTAATAAAAACTTGGGTCCTAGCCAGTGTTATGATAGGTAGACTGATCATTCTTTGGGGATGGAATTTGGCTGGATCGCCCTCATTCCAAGAGAAATGGAAATGTCATGTAGAAGGCTAGACAACTTAGATTCCTTTAATAAAAAAATGGGGCTTTTTTGGAGGGCTCTCGGGGAGGGGAATTTTTTTTTTTTTTTTAATTGTATTTATTTATTTGTGTGTGTGTGTTGAGGTGTGTGTTGAGGGTTAGGATGGGGTTGGGGATTGGGAAGGGAATAATGGGGGTTATAGTTGATTCTATAAATATATGTTTTGCTTTTCTGTTCAAATGTGTGAATCAATAAAAAGTGTTTATCTGCAAAAGAAAAAGAAAAGAATTTAAGACCTCCACCTCTCCTTTGTTATACCTTTTGTATTAAAAATGTTAAAGAATATAACCTTATTGTAAAGTGTTACCAAATTTTTTATAGCGCACAAATTGGATGGTCCAATTTTACGATACATTAATTGTAACGAGGCAGGCAAAGAGGGAAGATCTAAGTGCAGCTTTTTAATAACAAAAAACAGGAACACTAGGAAAAACAAAAACCACGGAGAAATAAACGCCAATCATGCAAAACATGAAAAACATGAAATAACAGACAAATGGACAGGAGGGAAACAAGGGCTTAAATACACAAGGGAAAACTAGAAACACCTGGGGAAACAATCAGGGGAAAACCAATCAAAAAACAGAACTACAAAAACCAAACAGGAATTGCAACATAAAAGCACAGAACAAAAGTCAACAGAATGTGACAGAGCCCCCCCTTTAAGGAGCGGATTCCAGATGCTACAAAAACAAAACAAAAACAAAAAACATTGTCCATGGAGCACAGGGGAAAACGGGTAGTTCAGGGGGGGCACCAGGGGCAAATAGGCAGTTCAAGAGGGCACAAGGGGAGCAAAGGAACAAGGTAGGGTCAGAGAGTCTGGGAAGTAGCCGTAGGACAGGGACTGGGTCAGGAGAGGGCCACAGGGATGAGAGAGGGTAAGGGGGTCTGGAGGCTCCCGGGTCAGGAGGCCCGGGAAAAGGCCACAGCACAGGGATCGGGTCAGGAGGCCCGGGAAAAGGCCACAGGACAGGGAACGGGTCAGGGGGCCCGGGAGGAGGCCAAAGAACAGGGATCGGGTCAGGGGGCCGGGGAGAAGGCCACAGGACAGGGAACGGGTCAGGGGGCCGGGGGGGAGGCCTCAGGCCGGGGACAGGGGCAGTCTCAGGCTGCGGGGCCGTGGAAGGCGGAGCCGTGGAAGGCGTGGGAGGCGGAGCTGTGGAAGGCGGAGCACCGGGAGGCGGAGCACCGGGAAGCTCTGGAGGTGGAGCACCGGGAGGCAGAGCACTGGGAAGCTCGGGAGGCGGAGTACCGGGAAGCTCGGGAGGCGGAGCACCGGGAAGCTCGGGAGGCGGAGCACCGGGAAGCTCGGGAGGCGGAGCACCGGGAGGCGGAGCACCGGGAAGCTCGGGAGGCAGAGCACCGGGAGGCGGAGCACCGGGAGGCAGGGAAGCTCGGGAGGCAGGGAAGCTCGGGAGGCAGGGAAGCTCGGGAGGTGGAGCCCTGGAAGGCGGAGCACTGGAAGGCGGAGCACTGGAAGGCTCGGGAGGCGGAGCCCTGGAAGGCGGAGCACTGGAAAGCGGAGCACTGGAAAGCGGAGCACTGGAAAGCGGAGCACTGGAAAGCGGAGCACTGGAAAGCTTGGGAGGCGGAGCCCTGGAAGGCGGAGCACTGGGAAGCTCGGGAGGCGGAGCACCGGGAAGCTCGGGAGGCGGAGCACCGGGAGGCAGAGCACTGGGAAGCTCGGGAGGCAGAGCCCTGGAAGGCAGAGCACTGGGGGACTCGAGAGGCGGAGCCCTGGGGGACTTTCTTCTCCTCCTCCGGACAATCTAGGCTACAGGCGCTGGCACTTGCTCTGGGACGGTCGAGGCTACAGGCGCTGGCACTGGCTCTGGGACGGTCGAGGCTACAGGCGCTGGCACTGGCTCTGGGACGGTCGAGGCTACAGGCGCTGGCACTGGGACGGTCGAGGCTACAGGCGCTGGCACTGGGACGGTCGAGGCTACAGGCGCTGGCACTGGCTCTGGGACGGTCCAGGCTACAGGCGCTGGCACTGGCTCTGGGACGGTCCAGGCTACAGGCACTGGCACTGGCTCTGGGATGGTCGAGGCTACAGGCGCTGGGACGGTCCAGGCTACAGGCGCTGGCACTGGCTCTGGGACGGTCGAGGCTACAGGCGCTGGCGCTGGGACGGTCCAGGCTACGGGCGCTGGCACTGGCTCTGGCTCTGGGACAGTCGAGGCTACTGGCGCTGGCTCTGGGACGGTCGAGGCTACTGGCGCTGGCTCTGGGACGGTCGAGGCTACAGGCGCTGGGACGGTCGAGGCTACAGGCGCTGGGACGGTCGAGGCTACTGGCGCTGGGACGGTCGAGGCTACTGGCGCTGGCTCTGGGACGGTCGAGGCTACAGGCGCTGGGACGGTCGAGGCTACGGGCGCTGGCGCTGGGACGGTCGAGGCTACGGGCGCTGGGACGGTCGAGGCTTCCAGCTCGTTGGCCGTGGCAAGCGTGGGCGTTGGCCGTGGCAGGCGTGGGCGTGGGCGCGTTGGCCGTGGCAGGCGTGGGCGCGTTGGCCGTGGCAGGCGTGGGCGCGTTGGCCGTGGCAGGCGTGGGCGCGTTGGCCGTGGCAGGCGTGGGCGCGTTGGCCGTGGCAGGCGTGGGCGCGTTGGCCGTGGCAGGCGTGGGCGCGTTGGCCGTGGCAGGCGTGGGCGCGTTGGCCGTGGCAGGCGTGGGCGCGTTGGCCGTGGCAGGCGTGGGCGCGTTGGCCGTGGCAGGCGTGGGCGCGTTGGCCGTGGCAGGCGTGGGCGCGTTGGCCGTACCCTCAGAAGCAAACATCACCAAAACCAAGTCCACGTACTCCACCCACGTGTAATTACCTGTCTCCGGCAAATCCTCCCATCCATAGGCAAGGAGACCTATCCGGTAGATGGACTTTAGGTGTCTATCCGCAAATCCAGTGCATCTGGCAATGGTGCTGAACAGACGTGTGTATTCAATTAAAGGGAGGTTAGCTCGGCTCAACTGGACAAAGACTGCTGCTAGATCCATCTAATGGTCTGTTATTCTGTAACGAGGCAGGCAAAGAGGGAAGATCTAAGTGCAGCTTTTTAATAACAAAAAACAGGAACACTAGGAAAACCAAAAACCACGGAGAACTAAATGCTAATCATGCAAAACATGAAAAACATGAAATAACAGACAAATGGACAGGAGGAAAACAAGGGCTTAAATACACAAGGGAAAACTAGAAACACCTGGGGAAACAATCAGGGCATGGGAGACAATCAGGGGAAAACCAATCAAAAAACAGAACTACAAAGGACTACAAAAACCAAACAGGAAACAGGAACTAAACAGGAATTTCAACATAAAAGCACAGAACAAAAGTCAACAGAATGTGACATTAATGGTGGGTGGCCTTTTTGTAATTTTGGAGCTTGATAGTGTAATTCCCATTTGAATTTCTTTCTTCATGAAACACAAATGGAACTTTTAGACTGAATTTCAGAATTTAAGTCATCATTGACATTTATTGTATGTAAAAAGGATGCAATGAAAGTGAATGGTGACTGACTGACTGAAGATACAATTCTGCATAACACCACCTTTCGTGTTATATGGAAAAAGAAATTCATAGGGGTTGGAATGACATGAAGGTGAGTAAATTACAGAATTAACATTTTTGACTATTACTTAGTAGGAATTTTTTTATGATGTAGCTTTTCCTCAAACCTTCTATTTAAATCAGATGTGAATTAAATTTAGAAGTTTAAAAATGGTTGTCCGATTTTTATGTTATAGCAAGTCATATTATCAGATGAAGATGTAAATATTCCAGAGACAATACATAATATAACATGGGATAATTTTGGCCTTATAAATCACAATTATATTTAATTCCTTTAGAGGATGCAGTGTACCTTCCTAGTGAGGAACTGTTGCAGGAGTACATTTTAAATGAAAATGGGATCTTGTACCAGGGCTCTTGGGATGACATCACCACCGTGCCCTGGAACTTTGGACAGGTAACAAACACATGCATTCACAAGAGATCCAAATTATACCGTCCCCATCTGTCTGTTTATACAATCTTGTGGTCTGTGCCCTCTCTGAGAAAGTGTCATGGCCTGAGATGACTGACAAAAGGTCAGGATTTATGGACAGTGTTGCATGGTGGTGGAATCCAGATGAGGCAACGTGTGAATTGTGACAGATTGGTGGCAGAGGAGCTACAGAGGGCTTGTCTGCATAGTAATCATCTCTCTGTAGATGTCGGACATTTTCTGCCCCAAATGTCTGTCTCACAAACAAGTGCTAGTTCCCCCTTCATCCAGAGTGAAATGGGAGGCCTGAGATGGTCAAACCAATCTAGATTCAACAGATTGGGTGGGTTAACAGATGGAGCTTTTAATTTCCGTGGTGTTCTCTTTTTAAACAGTTTGAAAAAGATGTGGTGGATATTTGCTTTGAAGTACTGGACAATTCACCCACAGCCATAAAAAATTCAGAGATGGACATCGCCAACAGAGCGAGCCCAGTTTATGTTAGCAGGACAGTTACAGCCATGGTAAGACATGTAAAGAAAAGATGGTTATTTTCTCACTTTGCCCCTGTTATAATCATGTTTGTTTAAACATAATTGACTTTTCAATGTATTGAACAACAGGTAACTTCATGCACATGCAACTGTCCAAGTTGAATATATATACTATCTTTGACAGGTGAATGCTAATGATGATCGGGGAGTGGTATCTGGGCGCTGGGATGGAGAGTACAGTGATGGTGTGGCCCCAACACATTGGACTGGCAGTGTACCCATCCTGAATCACTGGAGTGAGGGTGGGGGACAGAAGGTGCGCTACGGACAGTGTTGGGTATTTACAGGGGTGGCCTGCACAGGTAAGACAGCTACTTTAGGAAAGTTGTCAATAAACAATTCTACAGTTCCACTGATAATCAAAGGCTGCTAAAGGCTAGTTCACCCAAAAAAATTCTGTCATCCTTTACTCACCCTCAAATTATGTCATCCTTTACTCACCCTCATGTATGTTGTTCCAACCCCATATGGCTTTCTTTCTTCCATGGAACACTAAAGGAGATGTTAGGCTGAATGACAGCCTTTTTGCATATAAGGAAAGTGAATGGTGACTGAGGCCATCAGTCCCTAACATTCTGCCTAATATCTCCTTTTGTGTTCGACAGAAGATACAAACTTGTAAGGGTTTGGAACATTATGAGGGTATGGGAACCATCCCAGTAATATTTTCTGGGTCTAACACTTGGTCTATACTCTGCCTTTTCCACAGTCCTCCGTTGTCTCGGCATTCCAACCAGATGCATAACTAATTACTCATCTGCTCACGACACTAACGCAAACATTGCTGTGGATTACCTTATCAACGAACAGCTGGAAAGTGTGTCTGAAGGCAGGAAGGATGCAATCTGGTGAGACAAGGAAAAACTGATTATTTCACACAAAGATGTTGTAGTTGTACACTGTAAAAATGTTGTCAGGTAACCCAAGAATGCACTTTATGTGGTAACATCTAAATTTACTGCTTTTAATGAAGTCAAAAATTTACTTTTCAACTTTTGTTGTACCCACACTGTAGAAACTTGCAATTGTTACCTATTTCTTATTCTATTTCTTATCTATATCTAACCCCTCAAAAAATTGTTTTGTTCATGTAACCTAGTATTGTCAGGCTGATTTAGTCATGTAAAATAATATTTTTGACTGCCAATACAACCAGTTAATTTTGATGTTACCACATGAAGTATTTCCTTTACTGTCTTCACATGAAGTTTCATACAAGGTCTTAACAATGTCCAAACTGTGCTCAGATTTGCCATTGTGCAGTATCAAAGTGTGCAACCAAAAGTCAGAGATCTCAATACAAGCTCAAATATTCTCTGTCTTCTTCCAAGACCAATCTGAGCTATGCTATCCACATCATCCTTTTTTAGCACTCTACTTTTATGCATGACAACAATTGTCTTGTTTGTCTGTTTTTATTTCTCCTAAGGAATTTTAGGACACATCTGATATTTAAGTTAGACATAATGGAGAACTTCATTCAAACAAGTCTACTTAAAGTGCAACCTCCGATCACTAACATTTTCCTCTGGGTAGACCATGACCTGCGAGTATTTTAATTTTTTTTTCTAGGAATTACCACTGTTGGGTTGAGTCCTGGATGAAACGTGATGATCTCAAGGAAGGTTACGATGGCTGGCAGGTGCTAGATCCAACCCCTCAAGAAAGAAGTGATGGTAGGCTTTATGATACTGTGATTAGTAGCACATTGTACATGTAACACATAATATCTCCTTATTAGTAAGCTTCTTCTTTAAAGGGATAGTTCATCCAAAATATACAATTCTCTAATCTTTTGCTCACCCTCATGCCATCCCAGATGTGTATGAATTTCTTTTTTCTACTGACCACAAACAAGACTTTTAGAAGAATATTTCAGCCCTGTTGGTCCATACAATGCAAGTAAATGGTGGCCAAAACTTCAAAGCTCCAAAAAGGACATATTTATGTCCTTTTGTTTTACTATAAATCTCCAATTTCACATTCTTTGGTTTTGGCAGGGAGGAGAATTTATAGTAAAAAAAAAAATGACTTAAATCTGGGATGGCATGTGGGTGAGTAAATGATGAGAGAATTTTCATTTTTGGGTGAACTATCCCTTTACGTGTACAATTCAAAAGCTTCCAGAGAACTTTTCCTCTGTCACATCCCTTTGTAGGATAGAATGCTATCTTGCTCTCCCACATCCTCTTCTTCCATGTTATTCACAGGAGTGTTCTGCTGTGGACCTTGCCCAGTCCGAGCAGTCAAAGAGGGCGAGGTTGGGTTGAAATACGACATCCCATTTGTGTTCTCTGAGGTAAACGCCGATCTCGTTGTCTGGATTATTCATCCAGATGGGAAGCGAACTCAAGTGTCCCAGAATAGCAAAACAGTAGGGCGGAACATCAGCACTAAGAGTGTCTATGGTGATTTCAGAGAAGACATTACTGCGAACTATAAATATCCTGAAGGTAACATCCATCAACCAGACTGCTTGTAGTATGCACTCAATAGGTTCAAATGTATTGAGTTGCACTGAACTGAAATTAAACAGATTTTTGACCTGTCTCATAAAATGTTTTTCACAACATGCTACATAATGAAAGAATATTCAATATGTCAGAAGGTTGGAAGGGAGGGATTTAAAAATAAGACGGAATTAATGACATCAGCCATACTGGTAAATCATTTCAGAGGTGGTGCAACTGATTACATTTTGATATAAGATTACAAGAAAAAAAAAATCTTTGGAATAATGTGTACAGATTACACATCAGATTACAGATGTGTACAGATTACACATTACAGTATTAAGGAAGTTAACAGAATCGATTTTGATTTCAAGTTGTATTTTATAAGTATATTTGTCCATGCTAACTGAAAAAAACTATATTTTCATGTGTATCGTATTCAATTCCCCTGTCCCTGCACAGGCTCAATGAAGGAGCGAGAGGTTTATAAAAAGGCAGGAAAACAAGTGGCTCAACAGAATGAAGAGACAGTGCAGCTTGAGCTCTTCATCAAGCATGCTCCAGCTGTCCACGGCACAGACTTTGATGTGATCATAGAGGTGTATAATGCTGGTGGGGAGGACACAAATGCACAGCTCACAGTCAAATCGAACGCAGTAACCTATAATAGCATCCACAGGGGAGAGTGCCAGAGAAAGACAACCTCTCTCACAGTGCCAGCTCACAAAGGTACGACCAGGAATTAGGAAATATACTGTACATAATGGCCACCAAAAATTATTCTGAAACTTTGGGAGAATTTCATTGCATTAAATAACAAAATGTAAAATCAAGTGACATCTGAAAACAAATTATTTTCATCACTTTAATTCACTTAGCTGCACATTTCTTCACCATCCACATTTTTGCTACTACTTTTCGCCAAATTGTCCCATGGTCATTTTTAATGGATGTATGAAGTCAGTACCCCTCCAGTTCACACAGTGTTTTAGCAGAATAAATTCAGTTGAGTAGCACACTTAATAGATGTTCCACCTACTTTTTCAAAAAGAAATTGTCTAAATCCTTTAGTAATTTTGAACAATATTTATTAAGCTTGTGCAGTATAGTGAAATACTGACCTCTCATTTAGAGCCTTTTGACAATAAATTCAAAAATATCTATGCATCATTTTTAGCTCATAAAGAGGTGCTGCGACTTCAATATGACCATTATGGAGCATGTGTGTCTGAGCATCACATCATAAGGGTCACAGCGCTCCTCCAATCCAGTACACAGGATGACATCATCCTGCAAGAAATCAACATACCCTTAAAAATGCCCACACTTCATATCAAGGTAATGAATTGTTCCACACATACCCTCATGATATCCTCGGCTCTTAGTGCAGACCACGTTTCCTAATAACTGAAACATTTCTTCATTCTAGATTATTGGAACAGCGATTGTATCACGTAAACTGACGGCACACATCTCATTCACCAATCCGCTGCCTGTTAGTCTTAAAGGAGGCATGTTTACTGTCGAAGGGGCAGGGCTAACAGAAGCAAAGGAAATAAAAACACAGTATGTACTGGTTTTTGCATATAAAAAGAGATAGTATTACCATAGTATTTTATTTATTTATTTGTATTTTTCTCCCCAATTTGGAATGCCCCATCCCCAATGCTTTCTATGTCCTCGTGGTGGAGTAGTGACTCACCACAATCCAAGTGGCAGAGGACGAATCTCAATTGCAGCTGTGTCTGAGACCGCCAGTCCGCGCATCTTATCACGTGGCTTGTTGAGTGCATTACCGCGGAGATGTAGCCCGTGTGGAGGCCCACTCTACTCTCCTTGGCATCCACGCACAGCTCACCACTCGGTCAACACGTGCCCCACTGAGAGCGAGAACCGCATATTATAGCAACCATGAGGAGGTTACACCCTGTAACTGTACCCTCCCTTGCAACCTGACCAATTTGGTTGATTAGGAGACCTGGCTGGAGTCACTCAGCATGCCCTGGATTCAAAGTCACGACTTCAGGGGTGGTAATCAGTGTCAAAACTCGCTGAGATACCCAGGCCCTCATATAACCATAGTATTAAAGTGGAACTACTGGTGTGGAATATTACTGGGAAAATATTACTTATGTCCAGTTATATGCATTTATTTTGGGGTAATACACATGACAGAGTAATGTCACACACACACACACACACACACACACACACACACATATATATATATATATATATATATATACACACAATGTTTTCTTTTTACAGCAAAACATAATTAAAAACACATAAAGAGCAAAAACATCTATTAATTCAAATCAGATTATTTACAACTTTTTTAAATCATAAGTTTGTACACTTTGACCAAACACACATAAATAAATTCAAGAGCAGGGGACTGTGGGTAGTGTCTTCAACCACAATGCTTCTCCAATGGGCATGCTCAGTAGCAGACACAACAATGGATCCCTCAGATTTGACTTTCCATGTCTTAAACAAATGGATAACATCATTAAAGATATGAGTCGAAATCAAAGATTTAAATTCCCACATATTTCCTGATTTTTCTGTGGTAGAGCCTGGCTTTATAGACTTACAACAGTGAAATTTAAACTTCCATTTCACAGAGGTAAACAACGTTTCAAATAGGGGTGTGTTGGAGGGTCAGTGATCAAACTGAGCATGCTCAAAAGCCTGTATGTTCTACCTTCAGCACCAGACTTGATATTGAATGTGCTCACTGTTTAAAAATGTAAGTTGATCTGACTTAAATGGCATAAAAGTTGACTTAACTGATTATTTTAAGTAAACTCACTTTTTTTCTAAATGAGATAGTTCAATCAACTTTTAAAATTGAGCTTGTCTGACAAAACTGAAGTTGTTTTTTTTTGTTTGTTTGTTTTTTTTTTACAAATGTTAAAGCTCTGTAAAGGTTTAGGGCAGGTTTACATCATCAATGGCAGAACCATGGGAGATTCTCTATGTATTGCTCCAGATCAGGAGCTAGTGTGGTCGATTATTCAAAAACAGACATGATCCAAACTTTATTAGTGCTTTTACAGTGAGGCCTCAACTCCCCATTTCTGATCACTGCCAAACAGTGCTGTACTTGAAACAACCATGTGAAAAGACCAACAATCCTCCTCTTGTATCTGAAAAACAGTTTAATTTGAAACCCAAACTCAAATGGAACCAATCCAACCTTGAACAATTCAAAGAAAACATGAACAATTCTATTATATTAAAAATGCTGGATGATTTATGTCCACTGATTTCACCCCAGATATTAATGGAATAAATTTAGCATCAAACAACCTTAATTATATATTTGAAACATTGGCTTATTTATCTAATATTAAAAAATGAAACATATATATAAAAAAAAATCAACAAAAAATCAAAAAGATGTGTGGTTTGATAATTAATGTTTCAGAAAAGAAAAAAAGAAGGCTTTCTAACAAAAAACATAATGCTCCAGACAATACCTTAATAAGGGTTTCTTACTCAAACTGTCTGAAGAATTACAAAAGACTTATACGCAACAAAATAGAAACATATTTTAAATCCAAAATTGATTAAATTAATGAATCAATACACCACAATCAAAATGAAAATCACAAGACAGTATTCTTTCAGCAGGTACATGGAGAGAGAATGGGATGCAATCTGAGTCCAACCCTATTTAACATCTATATAAATGATTTTGCAGCAGCTCTGGAGCAGTCCAGTATCTCTGGCCTCGCTCTTCATGACACTGAGGTCAAATGTCTGCTGTATGCAGATTATATAGTCCTGCTGTCTCCCACAGCAGAGGGTCTTCAGCAGAGCTTGTCCCTGCTGGAGGAGTACTGTCAGGAGTGGGCCGTTAGTCAACCGGAGTCATGGTATTCCAGAAGAAAGCCAGATCTCAGGGAAACAAATACCAGTTCACCTACAGGGGAGAGGTGCTACAGCACAACACCAGCTACAGTTATCTGGGCATTGAGATCAGTGCATTTGGAGGTTTCTGACTTGCTATAAATGCATTGAGTGAAAAGGCTCAGGGGACATTTTATGCAATTAAATCACGATTCGGCCATATTAAATTACCAATTTAAACATGGATTAAATGATACAACTAAACCATTAAAGCAATTTTATTATATGGATGTGAAATTTGGGGACCAGCATTAAATGTTCAAAATTGGTATAAAACTGTAGTAGATAAAATTCAGTTGGAATTTGCAAAGAATATTTTAGGGGTACATAGACACTTCCAATGGCTGCAGGACTGAATTAAGCTTATATCCCCTAAACATTGAAATACAGAAGAGATCTGTTCAATTCTAGCATCACCTCCATCAGTCTGATCCCGAGTCTGTAAAATGTAAAGCTCTCCTCGCCAATTAAATCCAACCAGTGTCTCATCCTCTAATTACACTGGCTCTTAAACTAGTTAATGAAACTCAACCCATGATTGACTCAAGGTACAACTCTAAAATCATTATTAAAGACATTGAGAAGAATATAAAAGATACCCATGATAAAACATTAAAAACTCAATTTGACCTCCAAAATAAACCCCAATGTTATTTGACCCTAAATAGAAAAACAATATTGGCAAACTACTTATCAATTAAACAATTGAAAGAGAAAAAAATCCTCTCAAAATACAGATTTAGTGATCATGATCTAGAAATAGAGAGAGGCTTAGAAAGCTTGGACACCAAGAGAGCAGAGAATATGCAGACACTGTGACCTTAAGCAAATAGAGGATGAGAAACGCTTTCCTCTCATCTGTCCCAGGTACCACACTGTGAGAGAAAACCCATCATTCCTAATACTCAGTGATACAGAGAAAATCCAGTGGCAGAGCTAGGGGACTGGACTGAAGCCTGGCCACCCCATTGGCCACCCCACTCGCAATTGCTGTTTTAATCTGTTTGCTAGTTCTTTGGAGGTGAAATCATCTCTGTACAAATGTACAATCTTAACATGTGCGCACACCAAGGTCGCCGCACCTCTCCGTTCCGGGTGTCATTGTATCCACAATGTCCCCCACAGTCCGACGATATAAAAATGCTGCCCGAACATTTCTGTGCCACCACAGACTGATTGCTTGCCCCTGCCTGGCCACCCCTTTGAAAAACTCCTGGCTCCGCCCCTGAGAAAATCCCCTATATACTTGTAGAGGACTGCAGCACAGCCACACTAGCTGCTAAAAATGTGCCTGCCATTCACACTGTTAGACATGACTTATTCACTGTATACATTTAATTCATATTGTATATATTCACCTATTTTGTATATATATATATATACTGTATATATATATATACTGTATATATATATATATATATATATATATATATATATATATATATATATATATATATATATATATATATATATATATATGCCTTTTTATTCTATTTAATCATTCTCCATATTTACATTTTTTCATTACTACTAATTGTTGTATTTATTATAGTATTATTATCTTATTTAAAGCAGTTTGTATTTGCATAACCTTTAAATGCTTTTTTCTATACTATACTCTGATTGTCATGCCAATAAAGCTGAACTGATTTGAAATATTATTCTTTTTCAGAGATATTAACCACCAACCCAGGTCACTGAATTCAGTTGTCAAAAAGACATGCAAGCTATGGTTGACTTAAATTATTATTATGTTAATTATGTAAATAATTATGTTAAATTATTATGTCTCTATTTCTCCTATAGTAGTAATATTGAACCTGGTCAGAATGTGATGGTGAAATTCTCTTTCAAACCTACCCGTGTTGGACTGAGGAAACTGCTCATCGACTTTGACTCAGACAGACTGAGAGATGTCAAAGGAGAAGCCACTATCATTATTCGCCAAAAAAAGAAAAACATGAACGCTGTCCCAGAAATATAGGCAAGCATGTACAATATACTGTAGACAGCCACAGACTATCCCATGTAATTCATACTGTTGTAAAAGATGTGAAAAATAAATTCTTGACCTACAGTTGTGTTAAACGGACAGTTCATCCAAAAATTACAATTCTGTCATCATTTACTCGCCCTCATGTAATTCCAGACCTGTATGACTTTTGTTTCTCCATGGAACATGAAAGAAGTTAGCCAGAATTTTAGCCATTGGTAACCATTTATTATATTGCATCTTTTTTCTATACAATGAAATAAATAGTAAGTGAGGGGTCAGTCCCTAACATACTGCCACAGAATAAAGTTATCAGGGTTTGGAACAACATATGGGTGAGTATATGGAGTATATGGGGTAGAATTTTCATTTTAGGGTGAACCATTTAATTACATATTTTGTTTTGTATATTTATTTATATACATAGTGTGTAATGATTATTGTACTTACACTATAATTCTGTTGTTTCTGAAAAAAAGGTGTACTCAACCTCATGCCATCCATGCATTACAATGCAAGTGAATGGTGGCCAGAACTTTGAAGCTCCAAAAAGCAAATAAATGCAGAATAAAAGTAATCCATCCGACGGCAGTGGTTAAATCCATGTCTTCAGCAGCAATATGATAGGTGTGGGTAAAAAAACAGATCAATATTTAAGTCCTTTTTTACTATCAATCTCCACATTCACTTTCATATTCTTCTTCTTTTGTTTTTGTCAATTCACATTCTTTGTGCAAATCGGCGTCTACTGGTCGGGGCTGGTCAAATGTGGAGATTTATTTAAAAAAAGGACTTAGATCTGTTTCTTTTTCTCACCCACAGCTTTCATATCACTTCTGAAGACATGGATTTAACTGCTGGAGTCGGATGAATTACTTTTATGCTGCCTTTATGTGCTTTTTGGATCTTCAGGTTTTTGGTCACCATTCACTTGCATTTTATGGACCTACAGAGCTGAGATATACTTCTAGAAATATTTGTTTGTGTTCAGCAGAAGAAAGAAAGTCATACACATCTGGGATGGCATGAGGGTGATTCAGTTATGAGAGATTTTTCAATTTTGAGTGAACTATCCCTTTAACATGTATAATTTATTCACAAACAATGTAAATATGATGATGAATATGATATCTAAAAAAAAGGACTATGATATTAGCATGTTTCTTTTTGGACATGTACCATGGCAATATCATGTTTTTATACATGTTTCATAGTAATGCCATGGTATTCTTTGAAGCCCCTTGGAGAACCATGTAATTACAATGGTACATGAATTTGGTAATCATTCACTACCATGGAGTATATCACATACCTTTCTGTTGCCTAATAGCAACAATGTACTATTGTACCACCACACCACAGTACTTTTTGTAAGGGATATATCTTGTTACATACCTCCATTTATCTATAAACTGTTCTATATAGACATATTAAGGCAACACCAAATAAAACGCACATGTTTTTTACGTTTGGTCTGCTATTGTTTGTTTGCAGACATGATCTTGTATTTGTAGTCTTTGAAAAATGCAACTGGAGATTTTTGACAAAGTAACAATTGAATTACTCTGTGATTTCTAAAGAGTCACCTTCCCAACGAGCAGGTGACCTTTATTACAGGTAAATTTGTCTGTCAATAATAGTGCTGTTATTGTCACATAATTTATCAACCCATATGGTATCAAATTATATGATTTACAGCTGGTTTTAACCTTTAAATGCATGGGAATTTCACCAAACACTCCTACATATTCATGTCTATAGAGACCCAGTACGTAAATCTATCACAAATGGATCTACAAAATGCCCAGATGTAAAATTTTCAAAGCATTTTCAAGACAATTAGAAAATAATACAAAATAATATATTCTGTATATTCGGTTAGCTCAGCGGTTAAGGCTCTGGGTTACTGACCGAAAGGTCAGGGGTTCAAGCTCCAGCACCGTCAAGATACCACTGTTGGGCCCTTGACCCTACCTACTCCAGGGGCGCTGTTTCATGGCTGACCCTGTGCTCTGACCCCAGCTTAATTGGGATATGCGAAAAAACTGCATTTCATTGGCTCTGTACCTGTACTCTGCACAATGACAATAAAGTTGAATCTTAATCTTAATAAGATACATATAAGTATTTTCTCAGGTACTATTTGAATCTAAATAGACACACAACTTTCAACATAAATTTCAGTTGGACCCCCAATTGACAACAGCCAAATCATTCTGTCCATGTGTTACACTTGCTAAAGTTTACTTCCACGATGCCTCTTCATCAAATAGCAATGCCAAATGTAAATCAAGTCAATCACTGAAACATCAGTGCCACCTTGATTAAGAAATAGCGTGTACAATACAGGTATGTATGTCTACATGTTTATGGAATACTGATATTTCACCACTGTCGCACAAAAAATCAGTGATATAAAAGTCATTTATATGAACATAGTACTAATTTCTCTTGTAATAATCAAATAAATCCATATCCTGTGATAGTAAATATACAAATATGAATGAATTTATGGAAGTGCAAAAAAAAAGAAAAAAAAGAAAAGAGAACGGTTCACAAAACAATTTGTCTTAAGATGGTTATTTATATTTTCAGCTTTAGTGTGTCAATAGAAAATATACATTTTAGACTCCCAAACATTACTTTTGCAAATAAAATAGAATAGAATAACAGGGAGCCCTGTAACAGATGCATGGTCCCCACAGAGTCCCCCCACTGAATATTGAGTCAGTCTGGGATTACAAGATGTGACAGAAGTAATTGAGACAGCCGAAATAAAAAGAAGAAGATTGGATCATCCTATCTGCCAACAACCAATAAAAACGGAGTCCAAGGTGTATCTAGGAGAATTGGAGCGATTTTGAATGAAAATATGGTCACACCAAAATATTGATTTAGCATTTTATTTTTATGTTTACTGGACTTTGTAGCCTATGACGTTAATTGATAAATAAAAACTATTTATGGTATTATTTTTATATATGCCTACTGTATATATGGATGATGAACAAGGGGTGAAATAGGTCCTGGGTCACTAAAGACCCAATATATTCGTTTAAGGGTTAAATCTTTTTATGGCTATTTACTCTTTAGCCCGTATAAAACTTTAATGTTGGGTTGTGTGGGTATAAACAAGAATATTTGTATTAGATCGCCACCTGCAGTTAGAAAATGCTTTCTGTAAACTCTCTGACACACCACATACATAATATTTAAAGTATTACATGCGCACACAATGTTTTATTATTTTTATTGTCCTTTTATGCGTGTTTTATGTTAAATATCTGTCTTATCTTTTGCATTATGCAGCCTTCCATCATAGGTAGGTTTTAATATTGTGCCATGATTAAATGTTTGTATGCTTATAAATTTGGTATTATTATAATAAAAAATACGTATTAACACATGCTATTAACCCGTTTAATGTCTGTTGCAAATAAACTATTTTTTTAATAGATCGTATTGTTAAATTACAATCAGAACTGGTGCAATTTTGATACAGTAAATGTCCCCGTTCTAGATTCTAGAAGATAAATTCTTCTAAAATAGGACAAAAAGGAAAACGAAATTAAATTATACATTTAGATTGTATCCTCTTAGATGTTAAAATAAAGAACGTAAATATTACTCTACTGTTTCTACATCATTGCATCATCCAATTCTGCTTACTGCCACACTGACATATCCAGTCCCGTCTTTGTATTGATCGACAGCACGCTAAACCAATAGAATCTGCGTAAACTGAAGCTTTGCCATTCTTCAACCAATCATGTATGTTGGAGGAGGGACTCACGCGCTACTTTTTGTTTCAACCGGCGTGTGGGAAGCAGCGTGACTGGTTGCTGAAACAATATTATTCGTAAGTTTTGCTTCTTATGTATTTGTTTCTTCAAGTAGTACTTCATAATGTAATATAATATGTCTCTGAGCCTGTACCATATGACCGTGAGAATGGAATTATGCTAGCTTCAGTGAATGACTGAATTGTCAGCTTAGCCTTGTCTCGAGCCATGTCTCGTGCTTATTGTAGCAGACAATTGTAAAATAAATCTGAAAGACGGTATTATCCACCGTACCTATACATAAAGCCTGCTTTACTAAAATCATTTAAATCAGGATGGATATGTTGGTATACATAAGAAAGCACTAGCATGCATCACTCTCAATGTGGTCTAAAGGGATCTGGCCTGTTACAGAGCACACTGATCAATGCAGTGCAGCTGAAAGCAAAAGCATGCTTTCTCCCCTAATTATATTTTATGCATTTATTTTTGTATCTTATATATATAAATATCTTTAATTTTTACATCTCTAGTATTACCTAGTATGCATGAAAACTGACATGACGTTGCTTTTGTAATTCTTCAGGGAATGAAGTCTTGCAGGTTTTTAAAAGTGTACTGAAGAACTTCTTTAAATCTTGTTAACCTCTTCTAGGAGCATAGAGCATCATTATCTATGGCTCTTCATCTCACTCTTTTCTGTGCCAAAGCTCTCTTCTGTTGTCAGGTGAACCTCGCAGTGTGCAGGTCTTGGTCTGTGCTGTTGGATTGACCAGCACACTAACAGTATGTTTGTGTGAAAGCATCATGGTCCTTGCTGTTGAAGGTCTGATTCTGATGATTCTTCACAAGAGTGTTTCATAGAGAACAGCCATTTGACTTTGTTAAATTGCACTGTTTCTGCAGTTACTCGAATCATATTGCAAAATGCAGATTATTACATATTGAAAATCAAGTCCAGCTATTTTTCAAATAAAATATTCATCTTCTCAGACCTGTGTGCTGATGTGTTTACAGTTTAAACCACTATTCCACTACGGTTATGGGTTCTGTCATGCATGGGTTGAGCAGCTAGGGGTTAATGTTTTCAAGTACATCTTGATGTTTTGGGACTGTTGTTATGGGAGTGGCCCTTTAGTTAATGCAGGGATTTCAGCTGATTGTTGTTGAGCACACTGGAGGACTAGCTCCATCTACTGAAAGGTGACCTGCATTATTCAGCATCAGTGTATGTGCCAAATAATACATTTTTTGGATGGAATGTTTAATTTATATTTGTATTTTCTAGATATTAAGGGTTGTTTAGTAATGTTAATAATTGTATGTTTTTTTTGTTTGTGATTTTTGGGCACATTTCACATTAATTATCAACTTTTATCCCCATAAAGAAGGATGACAGTCATGTGTCATTCCTAGCATGATTTATCTGCATGTCATACTGAAGAGTTCTGGTTCACTCAAAATGTTTTGCATCATTGTGGGTTTGCGAGCTTTGCTTCCTCACTAACAGGGTTCATCGCTTGCATGACTCTGTGCGGTTTTGGTGATCTTGAGGTTTGTTGGCACCTGGTGTTGTTCATACAGGCAGCAGGTGCCCTTGCCCATAACAGATTTTTAATTTAACCACATTACAAAGCACCTGAGTGTTTTCTCCACCCTGTGTTTAGGCAGAACCGGTTTCCTGACTGTGTGTGTGTGTGTGTGTGTGTGTGTGTGTGTTTTTCACTAGTCTCCTGAGAAAAACAGATTCAGCATGGACACTTCACTGACTGCTGCACAGATCCGTGAGAAGTTCATCGACTTCTTCCGGCGTCACGAGCACAAGTACGTCCACTCGTCGGCCACCATCCCTTTGGATGACCCCACTCTGCTATTTGCCAACGCCGGCATGAACCAGGTAAAGAGATCTGAGCCTAGTTACGAATAAGGTGTAATTTAAGTGCTTAAATAATAGGACACTTGATTAAACCTCCATCTACTCTGTAGTTCAAGCCCATCTTCTTGAACACAATCGACCCGTCTCACCCTATGGCCAGACTTCGCCGGGCTGCAAACACACAAAAGTGCATTCGTGCCGGTGGCAAACACAATGACCTGGATGATGTGGGCAAAGATGTGTACCATCACACTTTCTTCGAGATGTTGGGCTCTTGGTCCTTTGGAGACTATTTTAAAGTAAGAGATGCAGCAAGTAGAGTATTTGGGCATTACGAATTATGAAATCATTGCTTGTTTTGTTTTGATAGGACTGATGCTTTGTGTTTTTGTGGTGTGTGTTATTTTTTTTATGCTTTTATATTTATGTGATGCTAAAATTATCATTGAAACCGATAAATATGGCCTAAACTGGGTGTGGACACCCCCCAGTGTCCCTTAATTTATTTCTTCCCTGCTCACTCTGTCTCTAGCACCTGGCCTGCAAAATGGCACTGGAGCTGCTGACAAAGGAGTTTGGCATTCCTATTGAACGCCTTTATGTCACCTACTTTGGTGGTCATGATGATGCAGGCCTGGAGCCTGACCTTGAGTGTAAGCAGATCTGGCTGGACTTGGGGTGAGTACAAAATCTGTGAACCAACGTTTAGGAAATTTTAGACTATACTTTATTTTTATTTGAATAACTATTGAAATTTCTCAGTATCGTTGTTCATGTGTAAATTTATTGTCTGACCAATTCTGAAGCATCGCATAAACAGCGTTGTCAAATGGCACTAATTCATTTTGTCAGCACTGTTCAGAATGCTCCAGTCACAGCCATTTGTGATTACTTCATACATTTATAAATGTATTTTCTGGAGATTACATGGGTGGATTTCTATTTATATCTTGTGTCCAATCCTTGAAATGAATAGATTTAGAACAAGCATATTTTTTGTGTACTGCTCAGTAAAATTTGCAGTCCCATAATCCAATAAGTGTATCATATATGAGATTTTACCTCCATATTGTGCAACCCTAGTAGTCCAAGTTCAAACTGATTTGTATTCTGAGAGAATTTTCTGCGATGAATTGTGCACAGAGATTTAGCAAAACATCAAGTACATACAGAAATGCATAGAAAAACACAATCAATTCACATGTCACGGTCATACATCCCTCCCTGAAAGTAATCTTCTCTCCTTTCTCACTAAATTCAGCATCCGAATAGTTGTTGGGTCAAAAGAATTTAATAAATCTCTTAGTCCTTGTCTTTAACAGCCTAAAACGGTACCCAGAAGGCATCAGTGCAAACTGTCCTGGTAGGGGGTGGCCAGGTTGAGTGATAATGGCATTAGCCTTCCCACTAAATCCCCATTCACTCCGTGGGCAGCATTCTCACTTAATGTTGCTAGACGTTGCGATCTGTGGTGTTGGTGGAATTCCTTCTTCTGCTGCTGCCGCCACTAACGTTATTGGTTGACTGCACAACTGGCCATAGTTGCGATCAAAATGCTGATGACAGATGATACTGCTGATAAAACTTAGATATCATTCTAATTTTACAAATAATCAGTTCTTTTGCCTCTAAAAATTCATATTCTGTAGGGGAGAGCATTTTACATATGATGCATTAAGCACTGCTGCAGGTTAACATTAAACAAGACAAATGTTATATCAATATATGAATCAAACTTACTCTGAAAGCCGACACAGTTTTCCATGCATCATTTTATTAGCCCATATCCAAATGGCTCACAGAAACTTTTAACATCCCTATCATGCCTCCACTTGACTCAAGTATCACATTCACTGCCTGGAGATGGATGAAGTGTTCTCCTGTATTCACTCTCATTGGTAGTCACTCGTGAATGTTGCTTGTTATTTGTATAAAGTTGACATTTTCTCAAATTGTCTTGTCACTCCCCACGGCAATCTCTATTGCCAATGGTCATGACAGCTTGTGAAAAATTAATGGGATTGTGTTGCTTTGTTGTGCTATGCTGCTGGTGGTGTGAACGGGGCTTAACCTGCTTTTTCAAACACATGACATCTGTTCTTAACTCACCCCAGTAATTTTACTAGCTATTTTGACCTGTTTTTTTAAATCTTAGTCTATTACAAAGGCTCAGTTTTCTAAACCATACCATCATACATAGGTAATAAGACTGATTCCATAGCACTGATAAAACATAGACCTAATTTTTACAAATGTTAAAATAGACCTCATAGACCTAATTTTTACAAATGTTAAAATCACATTTTCCTAAGAAGAAACAACTGCTGTTGGACCTTACTGATTACGTCTGTATTTTAATCAAAACATAACCAGTTATCCATGATGGTACCCAAATATTTATAGTTGACAACCAGTTCATCTTCATTTTCTTTTATGGTTGTAGGCTTAGGAACAGAAGGACATTTTCTAAAATCAATCACATATCCTTGTGTGATGAGGAGGAGGGCGGTGCCGGCTGTGCACCCTCACGCCTCAGCCACACCCTCCTCCTCGTCACACCTTGATTTTAGCAACATTCATTTCAAGATAATTATTGTCACACCAGAACTAATAGTCGGCTCTTTACCTGTTTATTCTTCAAGAAACAAAAATATTTATAAAACGAGCTAATATCTTTTTCACCAAAAATTTAAATTCTCTCATCATTTCCACCCCCTCATGCCATCCCAGATGTGTATGACTTGCCTTCATCTGCTGAACTATAATGCAAGCAAATGGGTGTCAAAATATGGAAGATCTATAAATCACATAAATCAGCATAAAAGTAATCTATAAAACTATAGTGGTTTAATCCATGTCTTCAGAAGTGATATGATATGTGTGGGTGAGAAACAGATCAATATTTAGGTCCTTTTTATTTATATATATGTATGTGTGTATATATATATATATATATATATATATATATATATATATATATACACACACACACTCACCTAAAGGATTATTAGGAACACCTGTTCAATTTCTCATTAATGCAATTATCTAATCAACCAATCACATGGCAGTTGCTTCAATGCATTTAGGGGTGTGGTCCTGGTCAAGACAATCTCCTGAACTCCAAACTGAATGTCAGAATGGGAAAGAAAAGTGATTTAAGCAATTTTGAGCGTGGCATGGTTGTTGGTGCCAGACGGGCCGGACTGAGTATTTCACAATCTGCTCAGTTACTGGGATTTTCACTCACAACCATTTCTAGGGTTTACAAAGAATGGTGTGAAAAGGGAAAAACATCCAGTATGCGGCAGTCCTGTGGGCGAAAATGCCTTGTTGATGCTAGAGGTCAGAGGAGAATTGGCCGACTGATTCAAGCTGATAGAAGAGCAACTTTGACTGAAATAACCACTCGTTACAACCGAGGTATGCAGCAAAGCATTTGTGAAGCCACAACACGCACAACCTTGAGGCGGATGGGCTACAACAGCAGAAGACCCCACCGTGTACCACTCATCTCCACTACAAATAGGAAAAAGAGGCTACAATTTGCAAGAGCTCACCAAAATTGGACAGTTGAAGACTGGAAAAATGGTGCCTGGTCTGATGAATCTCGATTTCTGTTGAGACATTCAGATGGTAGAGTCAGAATTTGGCGTAAACAGAATGAGAACATGGATCCATCATGCCTTGTTACCACTGTGCAGGCTGGTGGTGGTGGTGTAATGGTGTGGGGGATGTTTTCTTGGCACACTTTAGGCCCCTTAGTGCCAATTGGGCATCGTTTAAATGCCACGGCCTACCTGAGCATTGTTTCTGACCATGTCCATCCCTTTATGGCCACCATGTACCCATCCTCTGATGGCTACTTCCAGCAGAATAATGTACCATGTCACAAAGCTTGAATCATTTCAAATTGGTTTCTTGAACATGACAATGAGTTCACTGTACTAAAATGGCCCCCACAGTCACCAGATCTCAACCCAATAGAGCATCTTTGGGATGTGGTGGAACGGGAGCTTCGTGCCCTGGATGTGCATCCCACAAATCTCCATCAACTGCAAGATGCTATCCTATCAATATGGGCCAACATTTCTAAAGAATGCTTTCAGCACCTTGTTGAATCAATGCCACGTAGAATTAAGGCAGTTCTGAAGGCGAAAGGGGGTCAAACACAGTATTAGTATGGTGTTCCTAATAATCCTTTAGGTGAGTGTATATAAATTCTCCTCCGTTCTCTACCTCCACTTTAACTTTCACATTCTTCTTTTGTTTTTGGTGATCCACATTCTTCATGCATATCGCCCCCTACTGGGCAGGGAGATTAATTTCTAGCAAAAAAGGACTTAAATATTGGTCTTTCTCACCCACACCTATCATATTGCTTCTGAAGACATGGATTAAAACACTGGAGACGTATGGATCACTTATAAGCTGCCTTTGTGCTTTTTGGAGTGTCAAAATGTTGGCACCCATTCACATGCATTTTATGAAACTACAGAGCTGAAGTATTCTTCTGAAAATCTTAATTTGTTCTGCAGAAGAAAGTCATACACATCTGGGATAGCATGAGGGTGAGTAAATGAGAGATTTTTCATTTCATTTTTTAGATGAACTATGCCTTTAATATAGTGGGGCAGAGAAATAGGAAATAAGACTTCTTGCATGAGGAAATAATGTTATTTTGCCTTTATTACCAGACTGACATTCTCATTTTCTTAATACCAAGAATCTGAACATTATTCTTCATGCTGTATGTCCCTACCAACTTTCAAATCATACCTACACCCTTCACCATTCACATTCATTGTATAGAGCATAGATGCAATGAAAGTGTATAGCGACTGAGACTCATACCTTTTGGTGAAATGTCCCTTTAACTTATCAATTATTAACATGAAATTTGAAGACATTTATAAATGTTTCTTGCTTGTCTGTGCTCTATGTCTCAGGATGGATGAGAGTCGTATCCTGCCAGGCAGTATGAAGGATAATTTCTGGGAGATGGGGGACACAGGTCCATGTGGACCCTGCAGTGAGATCCACTATGATCGTATTGGAGGCAGAGATGCCGCCCACCTGGTCAACATGGATGACCCCAATGTGCTTGAAATCTGGAACCTGGTGTTCATCCAGTTTAACAGGTACACTACAGCCCATTTTTTCACTATACTGGTAACCGGTTAAATGCAAACGTGTCATATGTAATTGTAATATGATGAGAATTAAACAACTCCTATTACAACACACAATTCTTGGCATGCACAAACATATGCATGGCTTGACCTCTGTACACAGGGAGTCAGAGACTGTGCTAAAGCTTTTGCCCAAGAAGAGCATTGACACAGGCATGGGACTGGAGCGTCTGGTCTCTGTACTGCAAAACAAGATGTCCAACTATGACACTGACCTTTTCGTCCCTTATTTCGAGGCCATTCAAAAGGTACAGGAAGAATTTTAGAAAAGCACTGAGACCCTTAGTGGTATGTAGACTTAAAGAATATCCCTGTTTCTTAGGGTACAGGTGCCAGGCCGTACACAGGAAAGGTTGGTGCCGACGACACAGACGGTAACGACATGGCATACCGTGTCCTGGCTGATCACGCCCGCACCATTACTATTGCCTTGTCTGATGGCGGCAGACCTGACAACACAGGCAGGGGGTGAGATTGTGTAATTGTTTACTTTGTTTTCCACATTCATTGTTTCTATCTTTTTATTTACATATTTTTGGTATGTGACCCTGTTTTTATGTGTGCAGATATGTACTGCGGAGGATTCTTCGTCGTGCTGTGCGATACTCTCATGAGAAGCTGGGTGCACAGAGGGGCTTCTTTGCCTCCCTAGTAGATGTGGTAGTTGAATCCCTGGTAAGGCCCCTACCTCTCAGACACGTTAATTTTTTCCCTTCCTACTCTACGCACATTAAGAGCCTTCTCTTTGGTCCCCATTGCACAACTGAAATGCACTTTCATTAGATAAACTTTTCACCATATAGAGCATCATGCAGTGTTGTGTTCACTCTTAAATTATTTAATGGTTGAACTCTCCACAGGGTGATGCTTTCCCTGAATTGAAGAAAGACCCTGATATGGTTAAGGACATCATCAATGAGGAAGAGGAACAGTTCCTCAAAACCCTTAGCAGGGGACGCCGTATTTTGGACCGCAAGATCCAGAGTCTGGGAGACAGCAAGACCATTCCAGGTAAAGCACATACTACCTCAAAGAGCCTAACTGCTTATTCATAGATGATCGTAGCTTATGGTTGTAATTTTATCTAAATATTACAATTGTTGTGTAGGTGACACAGCATGGTTGCTTTATGACACCTATGGTTTTCCTCTGGACCTCACTGCCCTGATCGCTGAGGAGAGAGGGATGGGGGTGGACATGCAGGCCTTTGAGGAGGAGAAGAAAGCTGCTCAGGTTGGAATTTATTCATTCATTTTTTGCATTAACCAGAAGACGGACAGAAAAAACTTTTTTTGGCCAAATCTGACTTCAAGCCATGTAGCTGTTTGTTGACGAACTAGGGCGATATGGCAAAAATAAATAAATCTTGAAGAACGATTCACAATTAGATTTTTCAAATTTAAATGTACTGATTCAAATAACCATGTTCTTTCTAGTTTATCTATTGTGTATCAAACAGGGATGGGCGCGATGACTCTGGTACGAACGTGGCAGCAATGAATGATCATGAAAATGAGGGCATCTCCTGTTATTTGAAAATATACTGTTCAGACAGTCACTAAAAAACTAAGATTACTACGGTAACCTGAAGGAAAAACAGACAGACGCGCATTGTGCACATTCTTTCAGAGTTGTGGACAGCGAATCTTCACATAATGACAAAATATGATGCATTATATTTTGAGAATTCAATCATTTGTACATTTTGTAACACTATTTTATAACAACCTATAATAATAAATAGTCAATACACTGGAATAACTAGACGCAATGCAGCAGCCATAACCGTTTGTCAGACATGTTATTATATATACAGTTATGAACATGTAATTACCCCTTGAGTACTCAAGTAATTAGTCAGAGTACTCGAGTAGACAAAATGACCAAAATGCCTATCCCAAATATCAAACTATTTGTATGTATAAAACCCTATAGATAGATTCCATGGCACGCAGTACACGCTGAGCAGTGCAGCTATATGAAATGATTTATTACAATTCAACTCGCAAAGTTTGTCAAAATGAACGCTTGCCAAATGTTGGCTATAGATGCAGAACACTTGTAACAGGACACAGAACAAAGCGTTAATTAGCGATCTATCTGAATCATCATGGTAAAAGGAGCAGTGGATGTTTGATTTTCCCATTTATAGCACAGGTAACTGTCATGTAACTTGACACTTCATTATGGATATTTAAAGAAAAGAAAGGAGATCATTCACCAATATGTGCAGAATGCTGAGGCTAGTTATGGTCTTAACCCTCTGGGGTCTGAGGGTATTTTGGGCCCTGGAGAAGTTTTGACATGCCTTGACATTTGTGCTTTTTTCAGTTGCTTAAAAACATATTAATGGCTAAAGTCTGATAACACTGTATTCAGCACAAACAGGGCTACAATAATATGTGAGCAACATGTGTGTTCTTGTTTGTATTTTTGAGAAAACAACGTTTATGCGTGGTTTTTGAAAAAACAAACATTTTAAGTCACTGAAATAAGGTCTTATAGCACATACTAAGACTTTTGAGACTTTTGATCTTGTAGCCTAGAGTTTTTGCTACAAAATGATGTGAAAACCATCCTGATCACTCATTCATACAAAACAATATAGTAATTAAACTTTTGTAAGACAATTTTAGTGTTGAAAGGTAATATGCGAGGAGGCGTGAATGATCATGAATATTTAGGTATTTCACACCTGAGAGACAATGACCCCCACCCCTGGGCCTATCAATGAGTAATGTGACAAAGAGAATGAATGTGAGGAGACTTAATGATCAAAATCAAGTTTTAAGTTAAAAGAAGATATCTGACTATATATTTTCTTTACATAAAGACTTTACTTAATTTTAGACCTACATTACCGTTAAAAGAAGTCTCTTCTGCTCACCAAGGCTGTATTTATTTGATCCAAAATACAGAAACAATATTGATATTCTGAACTCTCTTTACAATTTAAAAGAACAGTTTTCTATTGAAATATATTGTAAAATGCAATTTGTGATCAAAGCTGAATTTTCAGAATCATTACTGCAGTCTTCAGTGTCACATGATCCTTCAGATATCATAATAATATGCTGATTTTCTAATATGGGCATATTTAAAGTGCATTTTACTCATTTAACTTGAACACATATTTGCAAGCACAAACTTTGTTGATGATAATGAGACAGCATAAACACTAGTTCAAATATAATCTAAACATTCATATTATTTTTGTATCATATTACATATCATATTTATATTATACAGCATACAATTGAAATGCCTGCTTTAGCCGAAACAGCATTTAAATGTAACTAAAACTTGGTTAAAATATTAGGACATATTTAAAATGTAAATACTCTGAATCCTGCAAGTCTAGAAACACTCCCACTAGTAAATTATGTTCAAGTTTATATAAAATAACTAATTGACTTGTCCGAAATTGTATCCTTGGCTGGATCAAGTCTCTCTTCAAAATACAAACGTTCATCTGAGTCCCACTCATCTTCTGAGGATAATGTTAACTCTTATATACATTCCTGGAGTTTTCTCGCCTGTGTATTGTTGCAAACTCTCAGAAAAATTTATGTAATGTGTTTACAACCTCACAGTCGGGGGTGTGAACACTTGCGTATGAATGGCGTGCTCTGCTGGTGGGTGGGATCACATTACAGATAATTAGATAGACCAGTAAAAACTGTCCATCGCTTTGTTTCAAACAGATTGCATTACAGGAGAATATTTGTTTTAAATTTGAATTGTTTATTAAACAGTAGACATTTAAAGCTTTCTTTAGACATATGTTTCATGTTTGTGTGATAAGTATTTGCGGAGTTTCAGTTAATTTTTGTTAATGTTTCTTTGTTATTATGAGTATACACAAATAAAAGTAGACCCTTTATAGTCTCTAATGATGTCTTACACTTATCTGTATACCCAAAAATAACGGAGTATTTTAAGTTGTTTCTGCTGTAATGATGAAAATATCCAGCAGGACGCACCTGCGCATCCATCGACCCCAGAGGGTTAAGCTAGTATATACATGCATGAAGGATGAAGTTGAGCTACCATCACATTGTGCAATCAAATTATGGAAATATAACCAGTGTCTTTTATATCAATGTCGACGTTGTTTACCTGTTACGTTCATTTGAAGTGCACACTTGCTGCTGATCAGATTAGAGGCGGCATCAATCAATCAAGTGCTATGAAAATTTTTCTCTTTCTTATTAAGCCTTTTGATTGATAAGGATGTAGAAGGATTGAAATCATATCTAACTATAACATTTGCTAATATTTTTATGCATAACCTTGATTCCTAGATTTTACATTTTAAAAATTGTGTAAAAAAAAAATTGGCCAGCCCTAGTCTGAACTAGTCATGTCAAAAGTACTGGAATTTGCAGAGTACTGACGGTACCTGTGCGCTGTCTTATCGACATGCTGCTGCTTTATATGTGCATGCCTGGACTGAAGAGTGCTTGCACTTTTTTGTTTAAGTCTCTTTGTAACAAGCTAAATTTTAAGTCACTACAATGACAACTGTAGATATCATGGATATTGAGTAGAATGCCTGGACAAAATGTTCGATTTCATTTTTCCCATTTACTCTCCCTCATGTGATCCCAGATTTTTGACCTTTTTTTTTCTTCTGTTGAACACAAACAAAGACTTTTTGAAGAATATCTCCGCTCTGTAGGCCCTCACAATGCAAGTGAATGGTGATCAGACCTTTTGAAGTTCCAAAAGTTATATTTTGGTCTGTTCTCACCCAAAACGAATTGGATTGCTTAATAAGACATTGATTAAACCACTGGAGTCTTATTGATTACTTTTAGCTGCCTTTTATGTGCTTTTTGGTGCTTCAGAGTTTTAGCCACCAGTTGCTTGCATCATACAGAGCTGAGATATTCTTTTAAAAATCTTTGTTTGTGTTCAGTATAAGAAAGAATGTCATACACATCTAGGATTGCATGGAGGTGAGTAAATGATGAGAGAATTGTATTTTGGGGGGGGGGGGGGTTGAACTATCCCTTTAAAAATTGGATTTAAAAGTTGTGTTAATATAAATGGATGTAATTAAAGTGTCTATGCTCATAGTTGAAGTCTCAGGGCAAAGGCTCCGGGGACGAGGACCACATCATGCTGGACATTTATGCCATCGAGGAGCTGAGGAACAAGGGCTTCCCTGCCACTGATGATGGCCCCAAATACCACTACACTTCAGATGATAATGGCAGATATGGTAAGTCATACCGATGCTTTTCTTGTTGGTCATCACAATTCAGTGTTTGCATATGTTCTGTAAGTTTTGTGCCTTTATGACTGCTATGAGCTTTTCATTCAGAGTTTGAACAGGAGGTCGGCACAGTGTTGGCTCTGAGGAGGGAGCGTGCGTTTGTCGATGAAGTGACCACAGGTCAAGAGTGCGGAGTGCTGCTTGATCAGACCTCCTTCTACGCTGAGCAGGGCGGACAGAGCTTTGACGAAGGCTACATGCTCAGAGAGAACGACTCCACTGAGGATGTAAGAAACTGTTTGAAAGCAGTTTTGCAAAGGTGTTGAACTGTCTAAAGGTGTGCCTAATTTTGTCATGTTTGGTTGTGCTCTTTAAGAGGATGGAGTTTACTGTGAAGAATACTCAGGTGCGGGGAGGATATGTGCTGCATATCGGTACAGTGTACGGTACAATGAAGGTTGGAGACCGCGTAACTTTGCATGTTGATGAGGTGCGAGACAATTTTTGTCTTTTTTGGTTTCTTTGCCGTGTTGTAAAAATCATCTTACAATGTCCTAACCTGGCATAACATATCAAATATTGTTTCTGTTCTCACGCAAAATGCTGCTGCAAAGATACAGAATCGCAGCTGATTGGAGGATATTTAGCGTTTAAAGGGATAGTTTTCCCACAAAATCAAAATTCGTGCATCATGTACTTAACTTTAGGTTGTTCCAAACCCGTATTACTTTATTTTTCTACTGGAACACAAAAGTTGCTAGGTGGAATGGCAGCGTTATTCACTATTTACCATTCACATTCATTGCATCTTTTTTTTTTCCCATCCAGTGAAAGTGAATGGTAACTGAGTCAAGCAGTCTGCCTAACATTCTGCCTCTCTCCTTTTGTATTCCAAGGAAGGAATAATGATATGAGTTTGGATAAATATGAGGGTGGATAAATGATAACACAATTTTCATTTTGGGTAAACTGTCCCTTTAACAGCTGTGGTGTAGTAATTTGATCCAATGAGATTTCTTAAAAAAAATATAGAAATCAAGTGACCAGCAAATTGTCTTGTTAGGCTAAAAAAAAATAGATTAACATGGTGGGAGACGTGATTTCCACTTGTTGCTTTATCATGCTGTGCGTGGTTGGGACATAGTATTAGAATGAATGTTTATAGGTAAAGATACAACATAATTTCTCTCTCTCAGACTCGTCGTAGGCCCATCATGAGTAACCATACTGCCACACACATCCTGAACTTCGCCTTGCGTTCAGTGCTGGGAGAGGCAGACCAGCGGGGCTCTCTGGTTGCTCCTGACCGTCTGCGGTTTGACTTCACAGCTAAAGGAGCCATGAGCACAGATGAAGTGCGGCGCACAGAGGAGATCGCTGGCGCGATTATTCGTGATGCCAAGGTCAGACCATTCAGCAGACTCTCAAAGTCAACCAAGGCAGTCAATTTTCAATCTAAAGCTCTGCATTCATATAACTTTCAAGGCAGTCAAAACATTATCCACATGTTTTCACTGTGCAGATATTATAGAAACTGAACTTTTGGATTTTTTGCTCTATTCAACCTTTTGTAATCTTTTACATTTTAATGGCAGCATCAAAGTTTAATTGTCCTTGAGAGTAAGAGTATTCTGTATTCTTTTGTATCTTTTCAAACATACTGAGTTGCATCTGTGTATCTCTTCCTCCAGCCAGTCTATGCTCTGGATTCTCCCCTTGCAGCAGCTAAAGCCATCCAGGGTCTTCGGGCAGTGTTTGATGAGACGTATCCTGATCCTGTTAGAGTGGTCTCTATTGGTGTCCCTGTGGAGGAGCTTTTGGCTGACCCAAACAGCCCTGCAGGCTCCCTCACTTCCATTGAGTTCTGCGGTGGAACGTATGAACAGCAGACTTTGATATACACTTCAAATGTGTCATAAGTGGGTTTACCCCACTGGCGTATAACACTGTATTTGAAATGGGTTGTAAGTAGGGCTGGTGTGTGTGTGTGTGTAATATATATATATATATATATATATATATATATATATATATACATACATACATAAACACACACACACAATGCATCCGGAAAGAATTCACAGCGCTTCACTCCACATTTTGTTATGTTACAGCCTTATTCCAAAATGAATTAAATTATTTTCCTCAAAATTCTACAAACAATTCCCCATAATGACAACATGAAAGGAGTTTGTATGAAATCTTTCCAAATTTATTAAAATAAAAAACAAAATCACATTCACAGCCTTTGCCATGACACTCAAAATTGAGCTCAGGTGCATCCTGTTTCCACTGATCATCCTTTGTTTCTACAACTTGATTGGAGTCCAGCTGTGGTAAATTCAGTTGATTTGGACATGATTTGGAAAGGCACACACCTGTCTATATAAGGTCCCACAGTTAATAGTGCATGTCAGAGCACAAACCAAGCCATGAAGTCAAAGGAATTGTCAGTAAACCTCCGAGACAGGATTGTATTGAGGCACAGATCTGGGGAAGGGTACAGAAAAATGTCTGCAGCATCGAAGGTCCCAATGAGCACAGTGGCCTCCATCATCTGTAAATGGAAGAAGTTTGGAACCACCAGGATTCTTCCTAGAGCTGGCCGCCCGGCCAAACTGAGCGATTGGGGGAGAAGGGCCTTAGTCAGGGAGGTGACAAAGAACCTGATGGTCACTCTGACAGAGCTCCAGCGTTTCTCTGTAGAGAGAGGAGAACCTTCCAGAAGAACAACCATCTCTGCAGCACTCCACCAATCAGGCCTGTATGGTAGAGTGGCCAGACGGAAGCCACTCCTCAGTGAAAGGCACATGAAAGCCTGCCTGGAGTTTGCCAAAAGGCACCTGAAGAACTCTGACCATGAGAAACCAAATTCTCTGCTCTGATGAAACAGATTGAACTCTGGCCTGAATGGCAAGCGTCATGTCTGGAGGAAACCAGGCACCGCTCATCACCTGATCAATACCATCCCTACAGTGAAGAATGGTGGTGGCAGCATCATGCTGTGGGGATGTTTTTCAGTGGCAGGAACTGGGAGACTAGTCAGGATCGAGGGAAAGATGAATGCAGCAATGTACAGAGACATCCTTGATGAAAACCTGCTCCAGAGCGCTCTGGACCTCAGACTGGGGGGAAGGTTCATCTTCCAACAGGACAACGACCCCAAGCACACAGCCAAGATAACAAAGGAGTGGCTACAGGACAACTCTGTGAATGTCCTTGAGTGGCCCAGCCAGAGCCCTGACATGAACCCGATTGAACATCTCTGGAGAGATCTGAAAATGGTTGTGCACTGATGCTCCCCATCCAACCTGATGGAGCTTGAGAGGTCCTGCAAAGAAGAATGGGAAAAACTGCCCAAAAATAGGTGTGCCTAGTTTGTAGCATCAAACACAAAAAGACTTGAGGCTGTAATTGGTGCCAAAGGTGCTTTAACAAAGTATTGAGCAAAGGCTGTGAATGCTTATGAACATGTGATTTATTTTATTTTTTAAATTTTTTTTTAATAAATTTGCAAAGATTTCAAACAAACTTCTTTCACGTTGTCATTATGGGGTATTGTTTGTATAATTTGAGGAAAATAATTAATTTAATCAATTTTGGAATAAGGCTGTAACAAAAAAATGTGGAAAAAGTGAAGCACTGAAATATATATATTTATAATTTATTCAGTGCATTCATAAAGTATTCAGATCCCTTCATTTTGTTATATTTCATCCTTTTGCCAAAATGCTGTACAATTTTTTTTTTACATCAATCTACACTCCATACCCCATAATGACAAAGTAAAAACTAGATTTTAGATAACAAGAAATATGAATAGTAGTATTGAAACCCTTTGCTCAGGTGCATCTCATTTCTCTAGATCATCTTTTAAATGTTTTACACTTGGATTGGAGTTAAGCTGTGGCAAATTCAATTCATTGGACATGATTTGGAAAGGCGCACACACCTCTCTATATAAGGCCTCACAGCTGAAAATGCATATCAGAGCAAAAACCAAGTCATGAGTTCAAAGGAACTGCCTACAGAGCTTTGAGACAGAATTATGTCGAGGCACAGATCTGGGGAAGGCTACAAAAAAAATTGTGACTACATTGAAGGTTCCCAAGCGCACAGTGGCCTCCATAATACTTAAATGGAGGAAGTTTGGAACAACCAGGACTCTTCCTAGAGCTGACTGCCTGGCCAAACTGTGCAATAGGGGGAGAAGGGCCTTTGCTAGAGAGGTGACCAAAAACCTGATGGTCACTCTGGTTGCGCCCCAGAGATCATGTGTGGAGATGGGAGAAACTTGCAGTAGGACAATCATCACTGCAACACTCCACCGATCTGGGATTTATGGCTGAGTAACCTAATGGAAGCTTCTCCTCAGTGCAAGACAGATGAAAAAGCATCTAAAGGACTCTCAGACTGAGGGAAAAAAAAGAGTCTCTGGTCTGATAAGATGAAGATTGAACTGTTTGCCCTCAATTCCACATGTTATGTCTGGAGGAACCAGGCACTACTCATCACCTACGCAATACCATCCCAACTATGAAGCCTAGTGGTGATAGCATCATGCTGTGGGGGTGTTTTTCAGTGGCAGGGACTGGGGGAATGGTTCGGGTTCTTAATGAAAACCTGGTTCAGAGCGTTCAGGACCTTCTCACCTTTTAACAGGGCAATGACCCTATGCACACAACACAAGAGTGGCTAGGGACAACTCTGTGAATATCCTTGAGTGGCCCAGCCAGAGCCTGGACTTGAACCCAATCTCTGGAGAGACCTGAAAATGGCTGTCAACAGATGGTCCCCATCCAACCGGTCAGAGCTTGGAAGGATCTGCAGCTAAGAAAATCCCCAAATCTACGTGTGCGAAGCTTGTCGCATCATACATAAAAAGACTTGATGCTGTAATCGCTGCCAAAGGTGCAAGGGTCTGAATACTTATGTCAATGTAATATTTCAGTTTTGTTGTAGCCAATTAAATTAAAAAGTTTAAAAGCAGAAAGTAAAACGTTTATTCTAGTTAAAAATAATGAAGCCATGTTTTCCACAATTTATAGCAAAATGAACACAGAATATTTAATACATTTTTGCTATATGAACCAAAATAACAATACTATATTCATAGTAATAAACAGCACTATAATTCTGTATATTTTTTACTTAAACATTTGAAAGCGTGTTAAATACCACACCTCACTGACCTTTTCAGTGCACATTTTTTTGTGAGAATGCAAAACAAATTCCAAAAAAAACAATTCCCTGAAACCGACAGTTCAAACGAACTGGTATGAACTTTACCCTGGTTTGCCTAGCCTTTAGCCATCTACTAATGTTTAAATCAGAGACGCTATTAAAATCTGGCTTATTGCTTGGCTCGAGTCATTAATAAGGAGTGGGCATGGAACTGGTCTTTAAGAAAGGCACAGTCATTAACGACGAAATAAAAAGCACATTAAATATCATTGGGAAATTCATGATGTTGATTAGCTTTA
Organism: Moxostoma hubbsi; assembly: GCA_032164185.1. Lineage (NCBI taxonomy): Eukaryota > Metazoa > Chordata > Actinopteri > Cypriniformes > Catostomidae > Moxostoma > Moxostoma hubbsi. The sequence continues at coordinate 21,303,628 of JAVLUX010000027.1, forward strand.
TAGCCCTAGTTGTAAGAAAGACATAAAGCTCAAGGATAAAAGAGTTCTCTTTTTTTTTTATCCATAGGCACCTGCAGAACTCGAGTCATGCGGCACCATTTGTGATTGTATCAGAGGAGGCCATCGCTAAAGGAATCAGGAGGATTGTGGCAGTTACTGGAGCTGAGGCACAGAAGGTTTGAGGGGATGAGGCTAACATATATATGCTCATTCTCATTTTGGATTGATACTTTGTTGTATGTGAAGTCATTGAGAGAGGAATGTATGTTCTCAGGCTCAGAGGAAAGCTGATGCCTTTAAGCTGGGCCTAGATGCCATGGCAGAGAAAGTAAAAGCTCAGACTGCCCCCAATAAAGACATTCAGAAGGAGATAGCTGATATTACAGAGGTGAGTCCTTATGTCATCTAAGAAATAAGATCCTGCCTGTCTGGAATGAAGTGTCTAAACCGCTGATTTCCACCATTTAAAGTTTTTTTTTTTTTTTTTTTTTTTTTTTTTTTGTGTGTGTGTGTGTGTGTCAGTCCCTGGGCACTGCTGTGATCTCTCAGTGGCAAAAGGATGAGATGAGGGAATCCCTGAAGGGTCTTAAGAAGATCATGGATGACCTGGACCGTGCCAGCAAGGCTGATGTACAGAAGAGGGTAAGAGACCTAGATATTATGGAAAGGCTATCTGACTGATGTCATTTCACTCTGATTTTTGGAAAGCAATTGACTGACTGTAAGCAACAACATGGCCTTTATTTTAGGTTCTGGAGAAGACAAAGGAGATCATTGACAGCAACCCTAACCAACCTCTAATTGTCATGGAGATGGAGAGCGGTGCATCTGCAAAGGTAACATTCCCACCTGTCCAAAATTCAGTCCAATCAATTCCTGATGGATAAAATGAAATTGCTGTCATTTTAATGTCCTGTTACTCTGCATACTGCATTAAGTAAAACTGGTTACGAATGCCGTTTCATGTTGTTTCAAGTTTTTCTCCATGCTTTCAACAGGCTTTAAATGAGTCTCTGAAGGTGCTGAAGACAAATTCTCCCCAGACTGCTGCTATGCTCTTTGCTGTCGACAATGATGCTGGCAAAATTATCTGCTTGTGTCAAGTGCCCCAGGTTAGAAGAGAACCTTATTTTAAAAGAGGACTGAGTTCTATTAAAATACTTAACCTGCCCCTCTTTAAAATGTAGCACTGATTAAATATTAGTGAGGCTTTTTTCATGGTGCTAAACACATATTTTCATAAACAGTAATCACTTTAAAATCTCCACAGCAGTAATCATCACTTGCTATGTGTGTGTGTGTTTCCAGGACGTTGCAAACCGGGGCCTGAAGGCCAGCGAATGGGTTCAGGAAGTGTGCCCTCTGCTGGACGGAAAAGGAGGTGGCAAAGACATGTCCGCCCAGGCCACGGGTAGAAACACACACTGCATACAGGAGGCTCTGCAGCTGGCCAATGAGTTCGCCAGACTTAAATTGGGTGAAAATTAAGGAAAGAGAGAGGTGTAGGTGGAGTTTAATCTAGAGAGGGGAGATTGCCTTTACCTGCTTCTGTTCTGCCTGACATTCCAGGCTGGAAAATGTGAAAATTGTATAGAAATGTCTCATTTGCCAATTATGGATAGGAAGGGAAATTCTTGATGCCCACTCTCTGGTCATTGTGGACTGCATCTGGGCAACACATGAACATATAACTGATCTATTAAATTGTCCAGTCTCTCTGATGCAAAGCACGCCCTTTGATTGGAATATTACATTTAGATCAACAAAGTTAATGTCCTGCTAGCTACAAGCTCTCTCATGGCCATTGCTGTCTGTTATAATATATAATGAGAAGAAAATCATTGTCATTAACATACTACTAGAACTTGTCTTTTATTAAAACTTTTGCAATAAAAATGTTGGCATTTTGGATATGTCTCTTTATTGGGAGAGTTGTTGTAATGGTTCAAGGTAAATTAATGTTTAACTTTTGACTAGTTCAAGTTTCTGTTTTGTGTAAACCAGCCATCAATCATCTGTCACATGAAATGTATCACTTGTCAGTAATAATAATAAATCGCAATAAATTCAAATGCATTGATGACTTGTGTTCTTTACGCATTGGAATGGTGTATATTTATACATAACACGACTGACATAAATCTACTGTGCTGGGATGAGTTGCATTCAGGAATAAAATTAGTTCTGAAAGAGCTTGTCAAACTATTACATCAGTTGCACACTACCTGGTGTTTTTCATCAAACACTACATTATTAATAATTAATCAAATCCAAGTTCATTAATTGTTGTATGCCCTAGAGATTGAAAAGTGATTTCCAGGCCTTTAAAAGTCATTGTAAAACATTTTCAATGGGAACTAGTTTTTCTCGGTTTAAAATATTTATATAGGCTAAAATTTAAGCGCAATCTTAAAATAAATTCTACAAATTGGCTGGAAAATTCATATGGGTTCCCTTAACTTTCGATCAATTAATTTCAGTTTTAAATTTGTACCACTAGTGCACACTCCTACAGGTGCTCAACCGTGTAAACATCGTACATCTAAACTAGCATCATCCAGTTAACACTTAGCAAATTAAATTGAGTCATAGTAACAACTTGTACTACAATTTTTTACTTCAATACAATCAATGAATCACAGCACAAACATTTTAAACTGTTTATTTATAGAGATAGTGAAAAGAAAGAACACTGACCCAATAGTCACTACAACATTAAAGAGACGTTAATGAGAGCATACACAGTGGTGCAGTGAAGATTTGTACAGTCTGTATTGAGGGATTACAGCTTTGTTTGATGGTGCAGTTTTCAAGATTAATTAGTAGTTAGTGCAGTTCTGTTCAAAAGGGAGATCTAAATACTACTACCTCATTTTGAATTTAATCGCTCAATCACTCAAGCATCACTCAATCTATTGCATATTTGTATTCTGAAGGGGATTTATGTGGTTGCAAAAGCCATCCAATAATTTACAGCCCTACAAAGCTTACTCAAACAAACGATTCAATAAAAGGTATACAAAACGTCCTACGCTCTTTCAACATTACAATATTGATCCACAAAGACTTGTTGCTGCGAAGATTTGTGAGATGGACAAAGTAATGAATTTTGCCTATACGGAAGAGATCCCGTCACGTCATTTGACCACAAATCTTATTAAACGGAGAGAACAAAGAAGGTTGACATTAAGTTGTATTTCAGAAAATGTTTGAGGTCTTCCTGAATATCATTCTGCAGTATGAACTTCTTGTGGCACAGTACCAAGAAACAAAAGCCCTTCAAACCAACTAATACAACTGAATACTTTAAAAGCAAGGTACATGGAGAAACTTCAAGTAAAAGACAGTCTAAAATAACTTTAAGATCCAACTAATTGTCATTGATCCAAATTTAGCAAACACCATCTAAATGTATAACAATACAAATAAGATTTGTAATGTGATAAAACTCTTTGGTGACAAACTGCACAACTCAATAATCTACCAAGAAGAGGGCAGCCATCCTATATATCCATAACATTAGAATTAAACTGTGAAAAATCCATTAGTAATCCCCCAGAATAGGCTTAAATATAATAAAGTCACTGCAGGCATAACCGCACAGTTCTGGTTGATCCAGTATCCAGTAACCTTCAAAAGACATCTACGCGTATAAAAATCTTAACATTATTGACTCCATTGTGTAGCCATAGGTCTGGATTTTCTACAGATTTCAGTAGACTTTCAGCAACAGCAAAAGCAAGTAGGTAGCTCTAAAATCAAAAGCAGAGAAGGTCTTCAGGTAAGAGAGCTTTTCCCTCCCTGATCCCAAAGGCACGACGCTCAGCTTAGTACTAAGTAGAACAGACATGAGGATGAGATGGTGGCACCCAGGAGAAACTCTGAATTATGTTCCCAGAGCATGTGTGGGTAGGAGGACAGCTGGTGGGCGGACTATCTGTGCCTTAGTTTATAGCCCAGATTTGTGTGTGCGTGAATTTGCACCAATAAAAGCTCGGTAAGAAGACTAAAGGGGACAAGAAACAATAGCATGTGTTTATGCATGTTCTAAGGTTAGCTGTGCTCTGGAGAGAGGATGTGTCCAGAAGCAAGGACAAGGCACATAAGCATGTATGTGTGTGTGTGCATTTACACAATGATAAAGCTGATATGTCTACATTGGAAAAAGAATTATGGCACCTGAATGTAAAAACTGGGCCTAGATCTTGGTGTTCTCGCAGTTCTCTTCAACTTCTACAAATCTGTACAAATCTTCAACTTCTACAAATGATACAAGAGAAATCAAAACCTTGTGCAGAAATGTCAAAAGGTTACCTTGACCTAAATGGCTAAAGAGCAGCAAAGGAGTGTCAAGAGTTCAATATACTATATACTATAGGCTTTCAAGAAAACAAGTACATCCATGAATTTCACATGGCGATACATGACATAGCAGGATGAGACTCATAAGTTGCCCTGATCGTAATGCACTGGGCTTCACAGATGAAATCTATTGGATTCATCTACATCCAATGCTTTTGCCATATACAATTCATATTGTCCATCGCTAACCCTTCGTGGCAGCATTTTAACATTGTTACATTTTGCTTTACAAGAGTAGCTTAATATTGTAGCTCTACCACTGTTCACAGTGCATCTCTAAAACAATCACCACAGCTTGATTATCGTTCTGAATCTTTCTAAATGTATGTCACATACAGTATATTTCAGATATATTGCTTGTGTGTTCATATTGGACTACGTCAGTGGTTCAGTTATGTTACCATCCTGGTGTTGAGCATCAGCCCATCCTCCTCTGTTAAACCAATCGGAGGCTCAACATTAATTAGCAATAATTATCCAACCAAAAAGAAACTTAAGATTGCTGCGAGCACACAGTGATGCAGGGTCATCGCAAACTGTTAGCATGATCGTCCCATAAACACTAACAACTGAAGCGTAAAATATTCAATAAGACTAAAAGCTCAGTTTAACAGTAGGAACATGTAAAGTTCCTACTGTTAAGTTTCACTTGCCACATGCCACATGCGCCTGGTGACATGAGGAATTAACTGCTGTGGAGCGTTATAACGGAAGTGAAACAACCCACCACTGTGTCCAAGCTTTTAATGAATGAATCACAGAGGACTACAAGAGCACTATGATACAATATGGTGATTGCTGGTTAATTCCAACCTAACATGCTCTTTAGTGGTGAGGAGATATCGGTGTCCCTTGCTAGTCGAGTTCCTTTTCCTGGTTGAGGTAGGCCTGCAAGGAACAGCGCAAATTACTAGTAGATTCTTTCAAAACCACCACATCATGGGGGATGCTGCCCAGAATACTGTACAATCGTGACAGCCCAGAATGGTAATAACATCATGATAAATCACTTCTTGATCACTTTGAACAGTCACACCGAGCGTGTTGAGTGAATAATAGGTGGTTTTGTTTGTTTTAGTCCATCATCTGGTCCATCTCTACGCAACAGGTGCCTATATTAATTTTCCAGGAAAGACTGAGATCTTGCCTGCCTTGGCAAGCTTGTCGATGATCTGGGCTTCATAGTCTGCATCATGGACACCGGTTTTACGGAACTCTCCAGAATATCTGTTCTGCTCCCAATAGTGATGCCAGTTTCCCCGGCTGTCCGACCCAAAACCAAATACATTCACCTGTAGAGAAAGACCCAGAATCATTCATAGCTTCTCCCAGTGCTTGGTAATGTTTTCAAACGAACAAGCTCTGGAAGATAATTTCTACGAATCCCAAGTATGGAATATATTTACTTTGAATTTCATAACAAATGTAAAGGTAGATGACATTCAATTATTTTTGGAAAGTTGACATGTCCTGCGGTGTGACACATTTAAAATCAATTATGAACACCTTTTATGACCTCATTTTACTTGAGAGAATACATGGAATTTATGAACTGAAATGGTAAAAAAATAAATGGTAACCAGTTGCAAGACCTAAGATTTACATTTTACATTATGCATGTCCTGTATACTGTATGTAAATTGTAACCTAAAATCCTGATATAAAAAAAGCACCAAACCACTTATGCATCAATTAACTTATTAAATAATATTTTTGGATACAAGGACTGTAAATATACAAGTCTATTTGACTATCCTTGGGTCTTACCTCATCACACACATGTAGAGCAAAGAACAAGACTAGCATGCCAGTGGATGGGTAGCGCCCATGATGACGTGTCCACCGGTCATGGATGTATTTAAAGAAAGCCGGATTGAAGATCTGCACCTACAGGACATTATTTGAGGATCCAGTAACCAAACTTGACATGAGGTGATTTGTAGTCGCCCAGAACAGATTGAATACAAGATTGTTCTTAGACGACTTCAAATAGTAAAACAAATGATTATTTTCAGTGTATTCTGATTCATTGTGTTGTCAGCATGTATAGGCTTTACTGATTTGGCTGTGATGTGCACATCTGGGCCACCATAAAGGAGTGCCTTAAAGGGATAGTTTATGCAAAAATGCAACTTCTGTCATTGTTTACTCACCATCACGTTGTTCCAAAGCCATGACTTTATGTTTTGGAACACAAAAGATGCTATGCAGAATGTTAGCCTCAGTCACCATTCACTTTCATTGCATATATATTTTTTCATATAATAAATGTGAACGGTGACTGAGGCTAACATTCTGCCTGCTATATCAGTATATAAAATATTCAAACAATATTATTGCTCGATTGTATATTTCTCTTTTTATTTATCTGTTATATCTTTTTTTCTTCACTATTTGTATGTGTTTAAATGTATATGTTTGCATGTATGTATATATGGTTGTATTTGCTTTGCACTGGAAGCTTCTGTCACCATGACAAATTCATTGTGTGTGTAAGCATATTTGGCAATAAAGCTCATTCTGATCCTGATTCTAACATCTTTTGTGTTCCACAGAGAAAAGGAAATCATAGGGGTTTGGAACAACATAAGGGTGGTTAGATGATGACACGAGTCAACCCACCTTAAAAATATCCCTTTAATTCATACAGTACAGATGTGAAATGAATGCTCCTTGAGATTATGAGATGGGATGAGAATATATTACCTTGTCTTTGTCCACACGCAGAAACTGCTTCACTGGAGCGTAAGTACTAAGAAAGAGGGAGAGATAAAGGATAAGTTATCCTACTTCAGACTTTTCTTAAAGACTTGTGAACTGAACTGATACTGACTTTCCAGTGTCTCTCACTGAAGCAGAGAATATAGTTGTTGGTGTGCTTTGAATGATGGATTTCTGGGTACAAAACACTGCAGTGTGCTCATAGAGGGAATAAATGAATGTTTCATTGGCCAAGTACACACCAAAGCAAAAAAATGGTTGCCTCTCCTCTTCTGTGTGCTTGTCACTATCCTTTTCTGTAAATTTGCAGGAGTGGCAACCACATTCTAAAATAGAATTCACTCCTGAAAAATTCTAAATGATTAAATCCAGTTTCTGTCATTGTATTTTCCTTCTCACTATTATTTAATCCAAATCCTTAACACTACTCTTCACTACGTTAAATGTAAACATGACTGATGTTTGAAGACTGCACTGAATAAAACAAGTCATTAAAAAAAAATTAAATCATACATGTATATTCCAAACTGCAGTGATGCCATTGAGCATAATATAGTTGCAGACACAATACTTGTGCTGATGGACCAGGTTTCCATATAATCAGATTTATCTTTGCATGCCCTCACTTCAATTCAGAACACTTGATTTTCTGATAAAAAAACGAAATATGCATTGAAGTGAGGATTAAAATATGAATGTTTTGATGAAAGATTTAGATGCAACATATCCCATCGGGGTATTAGTGTTTGTTTTTCTTTCACCTCTATAGGCAGCTGTTATACTGTAGAATCAAGTTGGGCCGGCCACAGAGGAATAAATGAAAAAAATAAAAATATTGTCAACTATAAGCATTGATTTTGACAAATAATAGCTAGATACAAAAAGCAACAAACAGCACTGATTAATCAGTAAAAATGATATATCGGTCTACCTCTATTATTTACATCTTAAGAAATGCTGATATAGACTGATAATCATCTGGAAAATTTTCTGATTATTGATGCATGAAAAAGGCATCGATCCCAAACCTACCAGTTACGCAATTTTGACTATGTTAGTGTGAAAAAAATATGAGAAAGAGATGTGGGTAAGAAAAAGCAATGTGTAGCTGTTTTTCTTTATTTTATTGTGTCAGTGTTACTCTTCTCACAAGCGGATCTGGCCGGTGGAGAGTGCACTGGTGATCCACAACAGATCAAGAGTCTTGAAGGGCACCAGCACAAAGCTAACATTAGCCGCCAGGTTCTTGGCACTCTCTGGGTACATGAAGTGGTGTGTGGTTCGGCTGCCTGCATCCTCTTCATAGCCTACAGTGGGTGCCAGGTTCATCCTGGAACACACAGACCCCAGGTGAATTATACTGAGAGCACATTACTTCACTTCCTGGAAACATAAAAGTTCTGGACAGTATTAAATGCATTCCACTGAAACAAACCCTGAACCAACAGAAAAACTGCTTTCAACTACACGGTCGGCTTTCTATCGGGAACACACATCTGTTGCTCTGATGTATGTCAGATTTCTCCCACTTATGTTCTTTCAACAAACACTACCTTGTATCTCTAAGAAATTATGTTTATGTAAGTGTTATTTTTGCATTTGTCTGCCTGGAATCTCAGGAGCAGGATTTAAAAAAGCTCTGGATGTAATAGTCCTGGACATTTTAATGCACAATTTATTTGTCTTTATTTATCTTCTTAAGACTCAAAGCTTCTCTCAAAGCTAGGAAAATTATTTACCAATCAAATCTAAACACAAACCAATGTTTTTTCCCCCTCATATGATCAATGTCTAATAAAGAAGGCCAAAGTACATGGCACAATACTCATATTTATAATGATTTTGCTTATGGAACTGCAAAGTGCATGAGGCAATTGTGAAAAATAGATTTTTTTTTTAAACCTGGTAATACACAAATTCTCAGGATTGAAAAAAATATTTAAAACAGCCAAAATTATGTAAACAAGAGAAATATGTTGAAATATTGAAATGAAAGAAAATTTGTGACTGTGTCAAATTGGGAGAAAAGAGGATAAATAAAAAAATTGTCAGTCAATCCGCGCATCTTACCACGCGGCTCATTGTGCGTGACACTGTGGAGACTCTTACCACGCTCCCCATTGAGAGCGAGAAAAACTAATTGCGACCACGAGGAGGTTCCCCCATGTGACTCTACCCTCCCTAATAACCGGGAGACCTTGCTGGAGTCACTCAGCACACCTGGATTCAAACTCACGTCTCCAGGGGTGGTGGTCAGTATCAATACTCGCTGAGCTACCCAGGCCCCCTTCTTTGCAGAAGATTTAAGGGTTCAGTCTAGCTTAATTTGATAGAAGTTGACCGATTGTGAATTTTGCCAATACCAATAACAAAAATGGTGGGAAAGGCCGATAACCAATTAGTTGGCCGATAGATTTTAAATCAATTTTAAAAATTTAAAAAACTATTCTTAGTCTTTCCTTACTATGATCGGCACAGACATAGAGGCTACAAGAGTCCAGGGGTGGTGGTCAGCATCAATACTCACTGAGCTACCCAGGCCCCCCATGTGACTTTGACAGTTTTAACTCCATTGTACAATATTCAAGTATCAAACTGTTATTGTGATAATAAAATCTTTAATTAAATGTTTATATTACTTTAGAAAAATTCTAACTTATTCTGGAACTTATTGCACATTCTGAAACATATCCACCATTGCGACAAGTAACTGGTAAATTTGATTTTCATAGCAGTACTGAACGTGTTCATTCATAATCAAATCTCGAACATGAATATGCAATACCAGTACATGAAACCCCTTGTTGCTGAGTAGCAGTGGGTATACTACAAAGATGCTAGCTTATTTAAAACATTGACTGAAATGTTTTCAGTCAATAGAAATTTCTATTCGGCAATAACCAGCAACCGCAAACTCATTTGACTGAGATAGAGCACACACACCATCTCTTAAACAGTGCCAGAATGAGAGCAGACAGCAGTTAAACACAAATAAAGAGACAAAGAGACAGCTGCTGTAGGGCAAAAAAAAAGAGATGGATACAGAGGAGGATGGAAGATTAATTTTAACAGTTCTAAGCTGAATCAATGAAAACTTCACTGAAATAGCACCTCAATTTACACCATCTCTTTCTGTTTCACAGCCTCTCTGATCTCTACTAAACATACTCCATCCCTTGGTGTCCCCCACAGGTCATTATTAACTCTTTTCATTTAACTACGGTATGCACAATCTGCCCTTTGCAATGTTCATTCGACTGAAACCTGCAATTGTAAATGTCAAACCATCAGATGAAATTGACTTGTACCCCAGAAAATACATCTCATTCTGAAGAAAAGGGCATTCATTTCATTCATGTTACTTGGCAGTTTCAAAACATCACTAGATTCAGATATGAACAGGGTTCCCACATTTTTGATCAATGAATTTGTATGACTTCCAGTAGTTTATGATTGCTAGATAAGGATTTTTAAAAATCATGATCTGACCAATGTGCAAAAAAATATTTAGGCAAATTTGTGAATTGGTTTGCCTAATTCATTGAAATTAATTGATTCAAAAGATCTGTTGGCTCACAAATCAGACATCGTGATGGCTTAAGTGCAATATTTACTCATCACAACACTCATTTCCGATATTCCAGGATTTTTCATGACCGTGGGAATGCTGCGTGAATTTAAAATACTACCACAAATTATCATTTTATTTCCACTTTATTTTCCCAGTTCCATTTCAAGACTATTTCTCACCTCATGATGAAGTCATGGCCATCAATCATTGGACCGTAACCTGCCTCACGGAGGTTGCCAGAGTTCCCCACAACAGCACAACGTAGACAGCGGCCAGGGTCCCATGAACCATAAGGGGAATGGCCTGGAATTACTTGGAATAGCTTCTGTAGAACTTGCTGGATATTGTGGGGTTTGAATTGAGGCTGCAACATCTGCACAGAGCCCAGAGGGAAGTGAAGAAAAAAAGTGAAGGAGAGAAAGAAATTAGCATAAGGTTGGGCAGTTTTCTTTTAACTTTGAGCCATCTGCACACCTGCCCATACACACATGCATCCTAAAATGAATTTCTAGGCAGTCAATTAGCCACCAAAGCCTCTGCTAATATTTAAGTATATTAAAAAAAAAATCTAAAAAACACATGTGCACATTTTATCATTTTAGCAATAACACCTGAGCAAGCTTGAGTTGTATTGAATGTCCAAACTGGTATATTTTTTCAGAAAACATTTTCACATCAGAATCAGAATCAGAACATAAAACTAGATGGGCTACAATAACAATGACTTGCATTCCCTTTTATACAAATCAAGAGTAGAATGCTAGATTACCAGTTCATAAACACTTTTTGCCCTGTTCCTCACACAATGCTATCATATGAGATCAAAACACTAACTTCACTTTAACATTTGCATTACATAACCAACTACATTTACAAGCATGCTCAAATACAGTCAAACTGTACAGTAACTCAGCTGACTGAGTGTAGCACTTGCGATTCAAGGACCGAAGTGCGAGCCCCAGAAAGCATGCGAGTCAACACATTAGCCAAGTGTCATTAAACACCACAAAATGATGTGGTTGCTTCAGCAACTGTGTTTTTTCCTCACATTTTCTTTTTAGGACACAATTGGTTAGGTTTAAGATTTAGGTTAAGAAAGTAGGTTTTGTTGATTTAATACTGGACAGAGCCTTAACATTCAAAACCTCATATGTTTTTCTTCTTGCATTTGCTTTTTATGACATTATTGGTTAGATTTAGGTTTAAGGTTTAGGGTAGGGATGTAGGCCTTTTCGATTTAAATTATTAACCATTAAGGCTAACCAAAAAATTAAAGATCTGCTGCTTTTAGTCCATATCTATTAGCTTTAAGGTCATCGATATGCTAGCGTACTTCTAAACATTGACAACATTTGTTTTAAGATACAAGTATTTCAAATTTGCAGTCTTAAACAGACCCAGTCAAAATCATGACATCACAACGGAGCTGACAAACTTCTTTCTAGAATGAGAACGCAACCTCCCCCTACATCTGTGCAGCACACATGGCTGTGTTCTAACTGGCGCATATGATGCCTTCACATGGCACTATGAAGAGAGCACAATCCATGCTGCAGGGTCACTCCAAACAGAATTTCCAATAAGAAATCACTTAAAAAGGGAGTTCCAAATAACTCATCAACTTTCAGGCCTCTGAAGCTCTCACAGTGGACTGTAAAAGTCTTTGAAAGGAATGGGACATAGGGGTGAATACATGGAACACACACGTGGGAGATGGAAAGTGGCTGGAGCTTATAAAATGTTTGAATGCAGATGTTTTGCAGAGGCTTCTTGATATACTGTGATCGTTTTACTCACTTGTTACTCGTTCATCTGCTTTGACTTGCACAATGGCTCGAGCCTCATTGTAAGCAAAAACCATGATGTGCTGCGTTTGTGGGCTGGTTATGTAGTAACGTGATCTGTTAGATCATCGTTCAGTTCTCAAGTTAGTGGAAAAGGGAACAAACTCGGTTTTGAGATCGTTTCTCAGTTTCCCCAGTTTAACACTTTGGCACAAGATGCAGCATGGAGTTGTGTGTGTCTGTGAGTGGATTTGGTGGCTGTGATGTAAACCACAGCCTATTGGATATTGTTAAATAAATGTCCCGCCCCAACTTTTTAGTAGGAAATACACTTCAACAGACAAAACCACTATTCAAGGCACTTTATAGGAACTTCAAAAACCACAGCTTTTTGGGAAAAATATAACTCATATTAAGCAACACTTAGTGAACATTTCACTTAGGAACTGTGGTTACAGTATTTCTTTTTTTTCAAGAGGTTAATATCTAGCAACTTAAACGCAGTATGCCCAGTCATTTTGTCATTTTTTTTCTCCACAAATGAAAAGAGTTCCAAACAAAACCAAAACAGGATCAAACTTTGCATATAGCCAAACATCGCACAGACTGACAGCACGTCTGGAACTCTGCGACCACAAACTGGAGTAATGCACACAGTAAACCGTCCCAGTGATACAATAAATAGCAGTACTCTTGGAAATTCACTTGTCCAATCAGATTAGAGGTCTGAACTAGCTGTTGTATAATACAAGATGATTCTAAAATGTTGACCAGCCCTTTTAGAAGTATCTTTTTTATTTATTGACTTCCCTCCATGGCTTGGCTTCTGTCCAAATCCCTTCTCTAACTCTCTGCCCCATGCTTCCATTCCCTCCAGTCCTCCACTCATGGTTCCCTCAGCCCTTGGTTGGCAGAGTTCACCAACTCTCCACTGGACCCAATAATTCTTGGCAGATGTTCTCTGGGTACAGATGCCAGCCAGTGATTTTACTCTGTGCCCATCTAAGTCCTGTACAAAGAGACTGATTGGAGGAAGGGAACCATTGTGTTTGTGTCTCTAATTCGGAATATATATACTGTATGTTTGCATAGAGTACTACAGTTTTCACAATCAAATCTTTCCTCTCTTCTCTGGCTCTGGTTGGTTCTACCTCCCTAATCCTCTTTACTTTTGCTCATTTAAGACATTATTTACTCCAGCCAGGCAGAGGTCCTGAAATTGAATCAGGAGGTTGTGTTGTTTTTCCACACTATCTATTCACAAGGCAGAACTGTACATGCATTGCAATGTCTATCTATCCAAGGAGTCTATGTTATCATTCTCAGCTTGGTGAACTTCAGCACAATTCATTCCGCATGGTGTGTGTTATGTGTTTTCTGTATTGTTATCAAATCATTTGGTTTTAGGAGAGGTGTACCACGTTTATAACTTTTATAAGTGATCTGATAATCAATTATCATCTGGCAGGCAATAAAACGGGACTTTGAAAAACATTGAAGAAATTAAAAGAGGGACCCGAACAATATATAGGGACCAGAATATCACTGAGATTTAGGTGGGCTCTTTTGACTTGGGCTAGTAAGTCTTGGGCTAGTAGACTTTTGACTTGCAGCCACATAGCAATGCACTAATAACACTAAGTCAGAACACCTTATCAACTGTATAGCAATGGTCAGGCAACCACTCACAACACACTAGCATCGTGGTAGTGAGTTTTGCATTGACAAGTAGCACTCGTATTGCCTTCGAAAAATATATACTTTAAGTTCTATTCAAAATTTTATCTAGCAACCATATCCCCAAAATCTTTCTAAATCCTCTTCCTCAAATCTTTAAACTTCTGCTACTTAATACAATAAAGCACCCTCACTGGATTTAATTCACTCTGAAAAATGTATTTCTGTAATTCTGCCTCAGCTGACACAGTTATTTAAATTTTTCCTCAGACATTACTCATGTTCTCTTTAATAAAAAGACCCTCTTGGCTTCGTCTCATAAATGTGATGAATAAGCACATTCACAGAGGCCTATACTTTCTTATTTAAAGGAGAAACACACGCCAAACTGAGGAATTGTTTTAATAAAGTACAATAGGAACTCTTACGCTATGATTTTACAGCAACTGTAAAGTGCTTAATTTACTGTTTTTAAATTTCACCTAAATTACAGTCTGTGTGAGGCAAAAAGCTTTTCATAAAATCTAACCACAACAAGGTCTAACAATATTTTAACCATAACAATGTGAGAGGATTACTAACACTGTGACCAAACCAGGTTCAAAACATGTTTTCAGGATCAAGTAATTTGTCTGTCCAAGCTGAGCATGAAACTGCTGCATGATGTGACACAATCACAGTCAATCAGAAATGTTTAATGTCCAGTCTTGAGCAGGATTTTGGACAATTGAGATGTCACAGTGTGCAGGGCTACCAAGAGTGATGCTACAGAAATATAATCAAAGTGAAATCAAGATAAAATGTCATTAGTTGCTTACCACTGTTGTGGTTGGTTATGACATATTCATTTACAGACATGAATGTGAATTATATTAGTGAAAATCAAACATGAACATGCATATTATGTTTTAGATTAGATTTCTGGGAAGATGTTTTTCTATGTAAATCAGATTTTTGATTTACATAGAAAAACACCTTCCCAGAAATCTAATCTAAAACATAATATGCATGTTCATGTTTGATTTTCATTAATATAATTCACATTCTTGTCTGTATATGCAACATACATATACTAAATATACTAAATATATACAAAAATGTCTGTTTTCACATATTGTAACATATTTTGCCAAATAATAGTGGAATTGGACCATTAATTATAATTGGACTATAACTTAATATACAGTATTGTGCAAAAGTTTTCAGCAGTTTTGAAAAACGTTGTATAGAGATGTTTTAAAAAATTATGCATAATAACAATGAATATTTTTTTTATTTATCAAGTAACTTCACACAAATTACAGTAAACTTAAAAAACTAAATCAATATATCTTGAAAACAACACCATTTCACTTGTGCACAGTTTTTCTTGGTTGATGGCAGATAGGATGTTCCAAGCATCTTGGAGAACTTACCACAAGTTCAATATATTTAGTCTGTATCTAATTGCTTCTGTCTCTTTGTGTTTCCAGACAGACTTAATGATATTGAGATCCGGGATTTGTGGGGGCCACACCATCTGTTGCAGGACTCCTTGTTCTACTTCTATTCTATTCTATTTGCAAAATGAATGTGTGGAAATCTAAAAGTCAAATTTCCTATTAAAATAACCATCATAAGGCAAATGTTTTTGTTCAACAACTAATGTGCCTAAGGCTTTTGCACTGTACTGTACAAGTTTATATATGTCACTTTGTTGCATCTGGTGTGGACACAATGTAATGCTAAAAGTAGTGGTGAGATTTATAAGAGGATTACTTACCACCCACCAGTAATATACATCTGAAGGTAGCCGAATGTTGTCCCGTGTCCACACGGGTGAGACATCTGGGTCATAGTTCTCATCGAACCAGTCGGAGACGCCCGGGTCGCCCACACACCGAGCACAAGCACATGTCTTCTGTTGGGTGCTCTCTGCAGGGATCACCCGGTGGGAACCAGCATAGCTGGGCACTAGTTTAACCCTGTGGGACTCTTCCCATGCTTGGGGTTCAAGGTAAGACAGGGTGGCACTTCCTCTCAGCGAGAAGGAGAAGAAGAGTGAGGTAAGAAAGAGGAGTGCCAGGGATCCCAAGAGCACACAGACCCGCAGGGAGCATCGCCGAGCTACTCGTTCTCCCGCAGCCGTAGCTCCAGCTCCAGGTGATACCCAGGACCTCAGCTCGCCCATCCTTTGAGTTCCCGCCCACGCAGCCCAGCCCCAAACCCAGCCAAACCCCAAGCGTCCCTCTCGCTGCTGAGGCACAGACGGCATGTGCCCGCCCCACTGCCATAAACCGGCGCCTGCCACCGTGCTCAGTCCTGACTAGGTACTAATCACTGTACAAGGACAACAAAATAAACAAAACGACTCACTCTGTCTGTGAAATCACACAAAAACTTGTGTCTGTAAAATGCCACTGCTGCTCTTTCCAGATGTCAGTCTACTCCTTTCAATGTGTCATTAGTCTACCGTGGATCTTTTTACCGCTCTCAATATTTGTTCTCTCCGTGCAACACAATGGGACCACCACCAGATCTCTCTTTCTGCTTGCCTTGGAACTGTCTGTATAACCACAGTTCAAACACACCAGTCTTTCGCCTCTAAAATTCTGTCTGCTTGTAGGCGTTTGTGTGATGCGTTCTACTCTCCACGCAGTGACAGTTGGAGGAATAGCCCCCTCTGTGGTTTTGACATCTCAGTGCCAGACAAGCAAGGCAGTCATCTGTGTCTGTGCCATTACGGTTCTGTATGAGTCGAGGTTTGTTGGAGTGTGTCTCTGTAATCCTGTTTGTCTGCGTCTGTACACTCCGTCTAGCTAGCAATTTTGGTGAGATGAAACTCTGTAGACACTGGAGGAAAAGGGTGGAGTTTTCTTGATGGCTTGTAGTTAAGCTCTTTTATATACATCTTAAAAAAAACGCATCCTGTAGATATTCAGCCTTTAGTGTTCTCTCTTTAGTGCGCTTGTCCCCATCTTTACAGTGTCTTTAATGGAAACTGTTGGCAGATAAATTAACTCTTTGTCTTTGCATAGCTGGCATTAAACTGCCCTCTGGTTCCAACAGTTACACTTTGCACTCTGAACGTTCCAATCTTGGATATTTGACAGTCAAAAAAGTATGTTTGATAGTTTGACTGCTTTGACCCTTTCCAGCTCCCTGCATAATAAAAATGTACTCAATAAAAAAGTGTGAAGAAATTAATCTAATCATTCCAACACAAAAAAAGGATCTGGGTGGTCTCGGGAGAGAAACAGCTTAGAAAGTAATGACCTGCAAGGAGCTGGATTTAAAGAAAAAGACCTCCAGAAAGGTCAGCACTCCATCAGATTTTCTTCTAACATGGCATCAGTCTAGCAGCGATAAGCAGGAAAGACAGCAGCAGAGTACATGCACATGTGTGTTCCGTTGCAGTCCTGAAGTCAATTTAACAATGAGAGCTCTTAACTGAATTGGTGAGGTGGGTTGGGTGGGGAACTCTGATATCAACGAGGCAGTGTGTCCTGACCTGCAGTTGTCCTGTAATCTCCAAATATATAATCTCTGGAATGCTGCTGCTGGTTCCCCTGTGTGAGCTCTTTCTTTTTTTGCCAGTTTGCTGCCAGAGAGACCTGTCAGTCAGATAGGGTGCAGCACATCAGGATCAGAGTCATGCGGACATCCAGCTGTCGGTTTCTACAGCTGCTCATCTTAATTCAAGGCAAACTTTCAAACTACAGGGAGATAGACAAGAGTACAATTATTTATTATATCTTAAAAATACAGTGATGGAATTAATAATGTTTCTCATGTTAGTTACTCAAAAATGTTATACGTTTTTTAACAATTATCAAAATTCTTTTTTTTTTGTATGCCAAAATTCTAAGCAAGACTTAAAATAAAACAATGCTTTACTTTTTTGCTCTGATTAGGTCTCATTTAAATGGTCAGACAACTGGTCCAATATTTTTCAGCGGGGAAACTGTAAAACAATTTTTATATCTTTTTACACATTTTTACAATTATTAAAAGTCTGCTGCTCTGGAAAAGAAAATTGCACATAATATTGCCTTGCATAATTAAAAATACAAATTAATTTGTATACCGTCAGAATAGTTCACAGCGCTACATGCCAAAATGTGTCTCACTCTCAAAATACTTTTCTTTAATACATTTTAACCCAAATTCCAGCACAAAAATATAACTACGAAATGCACAAGGGGAAAAAAATGTTTTGAAAAAGTTTCAACTGTTCCATTATCTTATTTCCATCTTAATTCAGACATTTATTTGAATGCTGCTTCGAGCATATGGCTGAACCCCAAATAAAGTCCCCTTTCTGCTGGTCAGAGTGGATTGTGAGGGGGGTTACTACACTCTGTGACCTATATGAGAGTGGAGTGTTGAGATCCTTTGGTAATTTGGCTCAACATTTTGGGATCCCCAGATTTCAGTTTTTTAGGTATTTACAGGTGTGCCACCTGCTCTGTACTGTTGGGAGTAGCATACACCCCCGTAAAGTGGAAGATACTCTGGGAGTGGTGATTACTGCTTTTGGAAAAGGTCATGAGGAATCATTGTATTACACCCTGCTAGTTCAGAGTCTGGGGAATGGAGCTTTAACCTCTATCAAGAGATTATGGGTGAAAGATTTTTATTTGGTAATGGAGGAGGGAGTGTGGGCTGGGATTCTAAAAAATGACAAGTCTGTATCTAGAAATACAAGGGTGTGCCTTATACAAATCAAGATTCTACATAGATTCTGTTGCACCCCCTCTAGATTGTTTGGGCTTGGTCTTAAAGACACACCTACCTGGTGGGATTACCAATCAGAGGATGGGGACTTGGCCCATGTTTTTTGATGGTGTGCTGAGATTCATGAATTTTGGTTTAAGGTACAGAGTTTTGTGTGTGACATGTTGGGGATTCAGATTTCATTTTGCCCCAGACTCTGTGTTTTGGGTGATGGGGCGGTCATCGATGTAGGTGACAAATACATAAAATATTGGGTCCTCACCAGTGCGATGATAGGCAGGCAGTCTGTTTTAAGTGTTTGGAAGTCGGTGGGAGCACCATCAATTCGGGAGTGGTGTGAGGAGATGGGAAGGGTGGCAGCCTTCGAAGAGGTAACATGTAGAAGGCTGGGGATATGGGATCCTTTTAATGGGAAATGGGGTAGATTTATTTGTATTTTTTTATTATATATTTATACTTGTATTTATTTTATTTTTTTCTGTGTGTGTGTGTGTGTGTGTGTGTGTGTATGTGTATGTGCGCTTATGTAAGACCACTGGGATGTTCGTTTGGGGTTGGGTGGGATTCTTGATTGGGAAGGGGTAGTAGTGGGAGTTAAATGTTGATTTATTGTAGATATGTTTTGTTTCTATTTGTCTTTGAAGAATCAATAAAAAAATGTTAATCACAAAAAGTGATTCTTTAAGATTTCTTGATCATTAATAAAAATGCAAGCGCCACTGTGACACACCATTGTACTTCCTTTGCAGAAAAGGTCAGTTCCCCATCTGTCGCTCACTTCGACGTTTTGTCGAAGAAGCGACACTAGGGGTCTCTCTTGAGAGCCTTGTGCATCTCTGAACTTGAGAAAAGGCAAATGAGGAATTGGCAGACAGAATTTGCATGTCTCGACCCCAGACATACAGGTATACAGGGAGGGAAATGCGTTCACCTCATCTCTAAGAGTGTATGCTGTTGGATCTACCGCGCATATCAGCGGCTTTCTCCTTCTTTGCACGGCAGTGCAGCTTTGCCCCTGGGCGCTTCAACAGCGCTGTCTAAAAGAGAATATTGTAAAAGAGTTTGATTCTCTAAAAGAGAAATACACAGCGGCGTTGAACGTCCTTTTCAGGACACGTCTTTATAAAGATGCCCTTCCGCCCCTGACAGCGGCCAGTCTGCCTATTCTCTTGAGCCCCCTGATCTAGATGATGAGCTCACCGCTGCATCAGAGAGTGTTCCGGAGTCTGACACGGAAGACTCGATTGGGCTGCCACCCTCGGCCGACATGCTTGCCCGGGCTACTGTCATCATGGGTTTGGACTGGAACCCTCCGTCCTCCCCACAGCCTTCGCTGCTGGATGATTGGTTCCTCGGTTCTGGGCGCCACTCACAGCCACGCCCCCAAGCCCCCAGGTTCCTTTCTTCCCGGAAGTGCATGATGAGCTGATGAGGTCGTGGAGGGCACCTTTTACAGCCCGTAATCGACCCCCTCTTTCATCCGTTCTGACTGCCCTCGACGGCGGAGCGGTCCACGGGTACTGTGTCCAGAGAATCGGTCTCTTTGGCGAACTGCAAGGACTTCGTCCAGCAGTTCTCAGCGGTGAAGAAGCAGAGGAGGCCATCTCTCATATCATGCCCCGTCGTGCCACCAGCATGAGCAGTGCTCCGTCTGCCCACCGAGGGAGTCCTCCTGCGGCTTCCAGAAAATGTGCAGCTCCTCCTCAACCTGGGCCCAGATCTCAGCCCCAGCGTCGAGCACCCCACGGGAAGCGTACGCCCCCCATATCACAAACACCCTCCAGGACCCGAAGGCTCCCAAGCGTTCCCGAGACGGACGACCCAGAGGTTGAGACATTTGCTCTGGAGCTGGTAAGCAGACCACTCCGTCCCCCGGTGGAGGGCCGGGAGGAGAAACCTCAGTTCATTTTGTTTTCTTTGCCGCACCCTCTTCGGGCTGCGGTACCCACATTCTCAATAATGGAGCAATTTCCTTTGTCTCTGGATCACCTGGCCCACAAATGCCATTCTCACGGCACCGTGTACTTCTAAGTCTCAATCTTGCCTCGACATCGACCCTTTCTACGGTTCGCGTTCGACAGCCAGGCGTATCAGTACAAGGTCCTCCCCTTCGGCATGTCCCTGTTCCCTCGCGTCTTTACCAAGGTCGCAGAGGCAGCCCTTGCCCCGCTTCATAAAGCAGGCATTTGCATACTCAACTACCTCGATGACTGGCTCATCATGGCCCACTCTCGAGAGTTACTGTGCGTCCACAGGGACCAGGTGCTTAGGCACCTCAGCCGCTTAGGGCTTCAGGTCAACTGGGAAAAGAGCAAGCTCTCCCCGGTTCAGAGCATCTCTTTTCTCGGCATGGAGTTAGACTCAATGATAGCGTGCCTCACCAATGAGCGCGCGCAGTCAGTGCTGAAATGCCTCACCTTGTTCAGGCGAGGCACAGCTGTCCCTCTAAAACATTTCCAGAAGCTTCTGGGGCATATGGTGTCCTCCGTGGCATATGAGACCCCAAAAATCCAACTTCAAAACAATAGCACCAAAATACCACCAACACATCAGCTTTAACACACGAGGGGACCGGGTTTTGGATCATTGCTATTCTCCTTTCCGGGATGGCTACAAATCCCTCCCCCGCCCACCATTTGGCAAATCTGACCACTCTTCCGTTCTGCTTCTGCCCGCTTACAGGCAGAAACTGAAACGGGAATCACCCGCCCTCAGAATGATCCAGTGCTGGTCGGACCAATCAGACTCTGCGCTACAGGACTGTTTTGATCACGCGGACTGGGAGATGTTCCGGTCTGCCTCCGATGACGACATCGAGGTTTACGTTGATAGCGTAACGTGTTTCATCAGGAAGTGCGTAGAGGACGTTGTTCCGACGAAAAACATACGGATCTACCCCAACCAGAAACCCTGGGTTAACGGCGATGTTCGCGCGGCACTTACTGCGCGGACCACCGCTTTTAATTCCGGGAACGCGGAGGAGCATAAACAAGCCAGTTATGCCCTCCGTAAATCCATCAGCACAGCCAAACGCCAGTACAGGCACAAAATTGAAGGTCAGTTCAACACCACTGACTCCAGAAGTATGTGGAAGGGAATTAACATCATCACGGACTATAAACAGAATAAAAACTCCGCCATGAACACCATTGCCTCTCTCCCGGACGAGCTTAATACATTTTATGCTCGTTTCGAGAACAACAACACCGCCCTCGCGGAGAGAGCACTCGCGGCCGATACTACAGATGATGGTTCATTCTCCGTCTCTGTTGCGGATGTAACCCGATCCTTTCGACGGGTGAACATCCGTAAAGTCGCGGGTCCAGACGGCATTCCGGGCCGCGTCATCAGAGCATGCGCGAACCAACTGGCTGGTGTTTTTACGGACATTTTCAACCTGTCCCTCTCCCTGTCTGTAGTCCCCACATGCTTCAAAACATCAACCATTGTGCCTGTACCGAAGCAAGCCAAAATCACTTGTTTAAATGACTGGCGTCCTGTTGCTCTGACCCCCATCATCAGCAAATGCTTTGAGAGGTTGATCAGAGATCACATCTGCTCTGTTCTGCCCACCTCTTTGGACCCATTGCAGTTTGCCTACCGTAACAACCGCTCCACTGATGATGCCATTGCATCTACAATACACACTGCTCTTTCCCACCAGGAAAAAAGGAACACATATGTGAGAATGCTGTTTGTAGACTACAGCTCAGCATTTAACACCATAGTGCCCTCCAAGCTTGATGTGAAACTCCGGGCTCTGGGCTTAAACAGCTCGCTGTGCAGCTGGATCCTGGATTTCCTGTCAGGCAGACGTCAGGTGGTTAGAATGGGCAGCAACATCTCCTCACCACTGACCCTCAACACTGGAGCCCCGCAGGGCTGTGTTCTCAGCCCACTCCTGTATTCCCTTTACACACATGACTGTGTGGCAACACATAGCTCCAATGCCATCATTAAGTTTGCTGACGATACGACGGTTGTAGGTCTGATCACTGACAATGATGAAACAGCCTACAGAGAGGAGGTGCACACTCTGACACGCTGGTGTCAGGAGCACAACCTCTCCCTCAACGTCAGTAAAACCAAGGAGCTTGTGGTGGACTTCAGGAAGAAAGACAGAGAACACAGCCCCATCACCATTAATGGAGCACCGGTGGAGAGAGTCAGCAGTTTCAAGTTCCTCGGTGTCCACATTACTGAGGAACTCACATGGTCCGTCCACACTGAGGCTGTTGTGAAGAAGGCTCACCAGCGCCTCTTCTTCCTGAGACGGCTGAGGAAGTTTGGAATGAACCAACACATCCTCACACTGTTCTACACTAGTACTGTTGAGAGCATCTTGACTGGCTGCATCACCGCCTGGTACGGCAATAGCACCGCCCACAACCGCAAAGACCTGCAAAGGGTGGTGCGAACGGCCAGAAACATCATCGGAGGTGAGCTTCCCTCCCTCCAGGATATATATAACAGACGGTGTGTGAAGAAAGCTCGGAGGATTATCAAAGACTCCAGCCACCCGAGTCATGGGCTGCTCTCACTGCTTCCATCAGGCAGGCGGTATCGCAGCATCAGGACCCGCACCACCCGACTACATGACAGCTTCTTCCCACAAGCAATAAGACTTTTGAACACATGATCTCTCACGATCAACAATCAGCACTGCACTTTATTAATCATCACTCTGTCAATATATTCTCCCAATTCAGTCAGTGTATATATATATATATATATATATATATTTATACCCTTATCTAGTGTATGTGTATTCTACATTGTGTGTATTGTGTACATTTGTTATGTAAATTGTTGTGTAGGTATGTGTACATTTGTTATGTAAATTGTTGTGTAAGTTTGTTATGTAAATTGTTTTGTGTAATATGTTGTTTATTGTAAAGTGGTTTATGTCTCGTCACTGTCATTACTGCTATGTTGCTCGGAACTGCACACAAGAATTTCACCTGCTGTTGCACTCGTGTACACAGTAGTGTGACAATAAAGTGATTTGATTTTGATTTTTGAAATGTTAACAGTCCCCTTGCAGCAGGTGTCCCGAAGCATTCTGGTCACCACAGATGCACGTCTGGATCCGATCAGACAGCACCGCAACGGTAGCGTACATAAAACGCCAAGGCAGCATACGATCCCATCACGTCACAACTCGCCCGCCGTTTCCTCCTTTGGCGACTCAAGTCGCTGCGTGCCACTCACATCCCGGGCAGCCTCAATGTGGCAGCGGACACGCTATTGTGACAGGGTACGCCCAGCGGAGAGTGGAGGCTCCAGTCAGTCCAGCTGATTTGCGGAGGAATTCCCCACCAGACCCACTACGAGTACTCAAATTACTCTGTACTGGAATAGGTGCCCCACAGGTCAGGCCCCCGTGTGGACTTGTCCCCCTGTGTGTATTTTCTGCGGTACGGTCCCCTTGCGAGCGGACCCACGTCTCCCTTGGGCAGTCCTCACTGCCCCCCAGTAGCCGTGTTTGTAGCAACTCCTCCCTCCCAATGAGGTAGGATCAACCACCGTGCCATTCTCCACATGCAACCTAAAATCCCATGTGATGTATTCCACCACGCTTTACCTCCCCCAGCCTGGGCAGGTGTGGTCTCCGCAGGGTCTTTCCCCCCTGAAAGAATAGGAATTGGGAAAGAATGCCTTCCCCGATGCGTGTGATAGCGTTAAGATGGCCCCAGCCACTTTAACTCATAGAGAAAGAAAAGGTGCGGCTTGCTCCCATGCTTGGCTCGTCGCATTGTTCCCCCTATATCAGGGTATAGGGAACCAGAAGGTTATGAGGCGTTGGGGAAGGGTACGTACAGTCTGACACGGCCTGTCGTTTTGGCACGCAACTGTCTGCCCGCACCTGTGTCAGCAGCACAACACAATGCTGAAGTGAGTGAAAGACAGGGAATGTCTAGGTTACTGTTGTAACCTCCATTCCCTGATGGAGGGAACGAGACGGCCACGTTGCTGAACCGAGCCACTGTTATGGCCGAACCTCATTGTCGGCTCCTCAGGCAAAATCCTGAATGAACAGATGCATTTCCCTCCTTTTATCCCCGTATGTCCGGGGGCGGGACATGCAAATTCTGTCTGCCGATTTCTCATTGGCCTTTTCTCAAGTTCAGAGATGTGTGAGGCTCTCAAGAGACCTCTAGTGTCGCTTCTTCGACATAACGTCTCGTTCCCTCCATCAGGGAACGGAGGATAAAAAGTAACCTAGACGGTTTCCTTGCTTCCACTGAAGTGCACATGATGATCTTTGGAACATGCTGATATAACATGGATCATCAGATTTTGAAGAAATGAAAAAGAGCAAAATAGAGCCATTTTTACTAGTGGTCTCAGACATGTGGACCCCATTGTAGATAGGATTTTGAGAAATAATAGAAAATAAGAAGCAACGCAATAAAAATAGGCATTTTAACAAATAAAACAAGCTGACTTAAAGCGCTACAGTATATGCCTCTCTATGTGAAAACTACATCTACATCACCCCATGAGGATGCATAGCAAGCTGTTTGTTTTTAATTGCACTAAATATTTGGCACATCTTTATGGTCCATGCTATAATGTACAAGATCATTTCTATATAAAAAAAAGCAGACTCTCTGTTGTCTACCATCTCTCTCTGCATTTTCCTTTTTCTCATTTCATTTCCCAAACCTTCTTTCACCTCATTTCTGTTCACAGACTTTACATTTTCATCATCTTTATGGATGTCTGTCTCTCAAGCTCATTTTTTTGCAGGCACTCCAGTTGAAGTGCTTCTATCTTTGGAACTCTCTCTTGTGACCATAGATTTCTGTTGAAAAGAGACACACATTCTCTGTGGAGCGTCTGCTGAGCTAAATTACCAAAGATGTGGAGCACAGAAACCAGTGCAGGCAAAAAAGAAGAGCAATAATTTCACTGCTTTCACAACCAATTTGTGCAGACTTGCCTGAGGAACCAATTAAAATGTTTTGAATAATCAAAACTGCATTATTCATATCCCAAGTTTGTAAGCAATGTGCAAAGGCATATTTTCACAGTAAAAGCAACGAAATAATGTATTTTAACATACATCAGTGTGTTGCCAACATCTCAATTATAGCTTTTAGAGGACTATGGTGACAAATCAAGCAAACAGGTGGCTTGTGCTGCTTTCACTGCTGCTACTAAGGCAGATTAAATCACGCAATTGTGATTGCGTGTGTGGGTGAGTCACTTGAGATCGCATAATGCTCTCCAGCCTTTCCAATTAGAAAAAATGCATTTCAGCTTTTACTTTCTCTGGTAGCAGCAAAGCCCTTGCATATTTGTTTGAGATGTTTCTATCCTTAAAGCCGTCACTTCAAGATGAGGTCTTTCAGACGTGCAATGCGAAAAGCAGGACGCCGGGGACACCATCAGTTAATGTTGCAATAGCAATTCCCATCTGATAGCATTTATTTCTGCTACTCTGTTTATGCGGCTGCTAGCATCTCTTACCAATAAACAGGTGAATTACGGGACTGCAATGACACGTGATGCTCTAAAAGGCGTAAATGTGCTTAAGTTTTGACTTATGTGTGCTTTTGTGCAAACTTTTTGTGGCAAATCTCTTTTTCATTGTTGATTTTCAATTAAAAAAAAAATCACACTTTTATCAAATTATATTGTTAACTTATTTTTATTGGAAATATAACTATCTTGTTTTAGTCTTATATTTAGCCCTATACAATATATAATTGTTCATAAATGTATATTCTTTTATATATCTTATTTACTTTTGAGTGTTTTGTTTCTTAATTAAGGTCAACATCCAGTCATGTTCTTTAATTTGGAACCATATGGAAATGGGTCATTCTTTATTTTGTTCCTTGATCAATAGGCCTATACTTTAATAAAAGGTGTTATCTATCTATGTTTATCTAATATCTTAGAGATTGGGTTTCGCAGTCCAGCCCAGGCGTTGGTCAGTAAAGGTCAGTTTTAAAATTATGGTGATATTAAAACGAAAGTGAACAATCACTGTAAAAGAAAGAGGAATAGAGATTCACATAGCTGTATTTCCTCACACTGTTGGCGGGCCGCGTTCCATCAGCCTGCGCCTTTCCTATTCCCCATAGGGGAGTGACATCATCCAGGCCCCACCTTCTGTGTTTGTCAGTACTATCCCTAACAACCTCCTAACATTGATGCCTAATGCATTAACTAATCTTACCGAATGGAACATTATTGTAAAGTGTTAAAAGATTTTCCTTTTATAATTTAATTTTAAATTTTTATGTCCAACATTTTTCCCATTTTGTGCTGTCTGTTATCTCTCTTTTTTGTCCTTGTAATACATTGGCTACTTTTTGAAAATAGTCTTTTTTAATCTGCTCAAAATGTATTTGATCTTTAATTCTGTTTTGGAACTCAATACAGACTCAGAGAGAGAGAGAGAGAGAGAGAGAGAGAGAGAGAGAGAGAGAGAGAGAGAGAGAGAGAGAGAGAATTGCATATCAGCTTGTACCACCTCATAAGTAGCCCTATCTGTGTGATGCACAAATGCACATGCAGGCAGCATCACCTTTTATAGCTTTTATATGTCTAAAAAAGGGTGGAAGTGCGCCATATAGTGTATATAATCGCAAATGAAACGCAAAATTCTCTTAAAGCTGAATGATTTTTCCAGTTGGTTCTATTCATAATCATGCTTCATTTCCTCACTAATCATCACATCCTCCTATGTCCATCCAATCTTGCAAACTCCCACAGTCTAGCACAGTTACAGTTTGCTAGACCACAATGTCCACTAGGCAGTGAGATAAAATGGCTTAACTTTTCATTGACATCAACCTAGATCAGCAGTCCGCAGGAAAAACGATGGTATAAACAACTATTCAAATATTTCAGTACTTTTATCAAATTAGAAGCTTCACATTTCTGCCCTTTTAACCCTCGAAAAAATTGGCTGCACTCACTTTCATTGTTGGTGCCTTGTTGTGACCTCAATTTTTGCTTTGTTTTTTTTTTTTAAAGAGGGATGAGTCGAAATGAATTTATATGGTAATCAAAACTACTCCACAAATGAGCTTAACTTGTATTGAGCCCAGAATCTCCCTTTAAAATAAAAACACTGAACTCTTTTAGATCCAGTGCATCAACACATCATCAGTTTGTTAGAGACAAACAACATTTCTCACATAATAACTGTGATCATGACAATAGTCTGCAGAATTAAAAAACCAACCTGCTCTCATAGAACGTTACTATATATACATTTTGCAAACTGACATTTAAGTGTTTCGCTTAAGTTTCCTGGTGAAATGAACACAAGAGTACAATTGATGATTATAACTTTATAAATTTATAAAATGTATTTGATCTTTAATTCTGGTTTGGAACTCCAATACAAAATGAACAGACTTATGAAGAGACAGAGATTATAGAATTTTAGGGCAGCTGGTGCCACCTAATACAGGTAAGTAGTCATATCTGTGTGATACACAAATGCACATGCAGGCAGCATCTCCTTTTATAGCAATGTCTAAAAAGGGTGGAAGTGCGCCATATACTGTATATAATCGCCATTGAAATGCAAAATCATCTTAAAGCTGAATGATGTTTCCAGTTGGTTCTATTCATATTCATGCTTCATTTCCTCACTAATCATCACATCCTCCTACATCCATCCAATCTGGCAAACTCCCCATCTTCCCATATACTATATAATAGCAAAAGCACAGTTACAGTTTGCTAGACCCACAACGTCCAGCAGGCAACTGAAACAAGTAACTGTCATTATTCTCTCTCGATCAACATATCTAATGACAACAAGTATACGTAAGCACAAACAGTGCCTGTACTGTATTTTTTCGCTGTGCTCATCAGACAAATTCACACTTGCATTGGACTCCATTCAGTTAATGCTTTACTGAAATAAATGGTCTAGGACAAATTCCTTACATAACTCCTAATTCCCTATTCCTCCTATCTTAAGACACACAAACAAAATTCACTGACCGTATCTTACTCTTTCTCTCCCACTTTTGTATTTAAGTTCCTTTTTGGAGATCTTGACCAATGTGACTGCTCAGCAAGGGTGAGCTGAACACTGTAGAGAAGGTGTCTGTGTTGCCTTGGCAACGAAACCTCACAGCTGGCTGCAATGGAAATGTAACTGAAAGAGAAAGCAGACATTCACATACTGGGTGGGCTTGTACGTACTGACTTGCTGCTGGCCAGGTTGCTATCACATATTCAAAAGCTTAAATTTAATGTTGTCTGTCTGTCTTAATATAAGGTTGGAAGCAGGGAGGGGAAATCCAGTCCAGTGACTGTAGGGTTAACTGTCTCCCGGCTGAGGATTAATCTAATCATAAAATAGTAATTTTCAACGGCTTGGCCCAAAAGCTTAATCTAATTTCATGTGAAATGATTAAACCCTTTTAAAGCTGGATACATTATTGCTTGTTAGGCCTCTCTTGGGAAAAAAGTGTGATTATCATGTCATATTTTTAAATTTATAATGTAATGAATTTATGATTTATTTTCGAAAAAAATAAAACATTTCCAGACAGAAAATGTTCTTTTCTATTTTTTTTTTACAAGGAATCTTTGAGTCTTGTTGTGACTGTGGAAAACACATTCTTTTCTATCTGGAGTCAGTGGAATGTGTTTTCCACAGTCACAACAAGCCTCAAAGATTCCTTGTTCAGACTTCTAAAATAGGAAATCTAATGAGCATATGATTCTTGTCCATTTTAGAGAATTTTGCATAAAATATTAGATGTTTGAATTTTTTCATTTTGGTAGTATTTTTTTTGCCATTAAACCAAGCAATTATCTAAACTAAATCTTCTTTTCAAAGAGTTACAGCATATGCGTTTGCAAACTATAGCTGGGGTGTTTCCTGTATCACATCCAGATCTTATTTCTCATCTTCCCCTCTCCACGTTCTACATTTAAGTGTTCTTTTTACTCTCATTCAAGTACATTTTTATTTCTTTACAATGGTCGGCATTCCTGTAGTTACATTACTGGGTTTAATTTTAGTTCATGTGTAATTTATTGTGAGAATATTGAACAGGACTTTTACATGAGCCCATGTTCACACAGCTGCGCGTGCTACAAGTCATCAATGTTGCAGCATCAAACTCTTCAAAGTGAAACATTTTCTTTGCTCTACACTGTAAAAAAAGAATAATAATAATAACAATAATAATTCCTTACATTTATACAGCGCATTTCTAGGCACAGAAAGCACTTTACATAGTATAGGGGGAATCTCCTCAACCACCACCAGTGTGCAGCATCCACCTGGATGATGCAACGGCAGCCATAGTGCGCCAGAACACCAACCACACACCAGCTATTGGTGGAGAGGAGAGACTAGATTGGTGTAGCCAATTCAGGGATGAAGATTATTAGGAGGCCATGATAGATAGGGGCCAATGGGGGGAATTTGGTCAGGACACCGGGGTTACACCCCTACTCTTTACGAGAAGTGTCCTGGGATTTTTAATGACTACAGAGAGTCAGGACCTCGGTTTAACGTCTCATCCGAAAGACGGTGCTTTTTTACAGTATAGTGTCCCCGTCACTATACTGGGGCATTAGGACCCACAAAGACCATAGGGTGAACATCCCCTGCTGGCCTCCCTAATACCACTTCCAGTTTCATCATGGAATGCCAAGACATGGTGATATTTCATGACTAAAATCTCAGATTCAATTTAAGCCAGCATGCTTAGGTAAGTTTTGGCTCTAATGCTAACACATCTGTTTAATGTGACTGGTTAATGTGACATTCTGTAACTGGGCTCTTATGACATTAGTTTTTAAGTGTACATTTTTAAATCAGTGCCGCAATATGTCAGTGCGCTTTGTCCCGCATGTCATGAGCAGTATTTACGCATTTACTGGAAACTACTGCAGCTACATCGGACGGATTAACTGAATTAATCCATGTAAACATCAAAGTTAAGTGTAAATGCCTTTTGCTCTGCTGTTAGTTATGTCCAGTTCGTGAACTAATCATTCTTTTGAACTGGTTCTTTTTAGAGAACGAGTTGAACTAGTTCACCAAATTGGACTGAATCTTGTGAAACAGTTCGTGTCTCGAGTCAACGCAGGTCAATCTTAACCTGTTGCACGGATGTGCCTGACACCTTGAATCGAAATGAGCCGATAACTGAGAATAATATAATCCTAGAACTGGTGACATCTGCTTTTGTCAACTCTTCTTTGCAATGAACCGCTCCAACTAGTTCACAAATCAGACTTAACACTCTGGTCACCACAGTCCTCAAGTCAACAGTACATTGAACTTAGAAATGCCTCTTTCAGAGGTGTCCGACATACTGAGAACCGATGAGCTGCTGACATTGAGCATGTGTGTGATTAAAGGGCAAAAAATTTATGTTTCAGGTGTATTTTGCTGAACAACAGATAGTCTAACAAATAAAACATACTGGAAATATGTTTATGACTTGATTGTATTGCTGTTTTATCAACGTATGAAGATGATCCAGCTACAGCTCTCGAGTCGTAAGTGCACTGATCCGAGGACAGCAGTTCTCGAGTCAACAGTACACTGATCCGAGGACAGCCATTCTTGAGTGAACAGTGCACTGATCCGAGGACAGCCATTCTCGAGTGAACAGTACACTGATCCGAGGACAGCCATTCTCGAGTGAACAGTACACTGATCCGAGTACAGCAGCTCTCGAGCCAACAGTACACTGATCCGAGTACAGCAGCTCTCGAGCCAACAGTACACTGATCCGAGGACGCAGCTCTCGAGCCAAAAGTACACTGATCCGAGGTCAGCAGCTCTTGAGCCAAAAGTACACTGATCCAAGGACAGCAGCTCTCGAGTCAACAATACACTGATCCGAGTACAGCAGCTGGATCATGCATTTTGTAATAAAGGGTGAGTTGATTAAGACTAGTTTAATCACTTTTTATGCTTTAAACATGACAGAACATCTGTATCTCAGTGTCAGTATTGGGTGCTTTAGGTACAAAACTTTAATGTAAGATGTATTATAAGATCACTGAATCAAACACTGATGACAATAAACACCCTTATAATTATAACTTAATTACATAAAATGTTATAATCAGCAATATGCCCTTACATAAGGCTTTATTGAATGTGTTTTGAAATTGTTTTAGCATTATATATAGTGACGTCCTTATGTGATTACATAAGCGAACTGGTGAATAATTTTTTTTAACCAGTTAATTGAAAAGAACCGTCTGAAAGATCCGACTCGCGGAAAAGAATCGGACTTCACATCACTATCTGCTGTTCACGTGATTGACAAGTGGAACACGAACAGGCATTTCGGCATGTACACAGCAAGGGGCACACATGAGAGATGTGCGGGTGTGATGCAATCATATGGTGAAGAGAGTGGCTGTGTCTGAAATCGTTCACTCATTTACTATTTACTATTTAGTGAATGGCAGTGAGTGCACTATATTTTTTATTTATTTACCAGGGACAATGCACATTAATCAACATTTCAGTTTACACATCAATGTAAATGTACCAGAGTTAGCTAATAAGCTAATTTTCATCCGTAGTCACTAGGTAGGTTATAACAAATCAGTGCCCACTATCCTCAGTACAGTGCTTCAGCAAGTACTACAAGAGAAGTACAATACCAATACATAAATACATTACAAGAGTAACAGAGGTATATCTCAGCAGTGAGTGAACGAAATTCGGACGCTGACGTATACACCGTGTGTCGGAGCTTTGGTGCTGTCGCAGAAACAATGTCATATGCACTTTTAAAATTCTTGGGCCTTACTTGTTATTCTTATTAAATAACATATTAATCTTAATACATTAATAATAATATTAATACATCTTAATTCTGTTTGTAATTTTTTATATATACTGTATGTTAATATAAAGGGTCTCTCATTTTATCAAATTTTATCAAATAAAGTACATTTTAAAATGTATCTGTATGTTTTGCTTCTATATGTTATTTTGTTATTCTTCTTGTTTTTTGGTGATTCACATTTATTTCTGCATATAACCCTCTACTTGGCCAGGAGAAGAATGTCTAGTAAAAAATTACTAGTTTCTCACTCACACCTATAATATCACTTCTGAAGACATCCATTTAATTACTGGGGTCTTATGGATTAATTTTATGCTGTCTTTATGTGCTTTTTGGAGCATCAAAATGTTGGCATACGGAGCTAAAATATTCTTCTAAAAATCTTAATTTGTGTTCTGCGGAAGAAAGGAAGTCACACATATCTGGGATGACATGAGGTTGAGTAATTGATGAGAGAATTTAACTTTTTGAAGATTTTGTGTGAACTATCCCTTTAAAGTGATAGCTCAGCCATAATGTAATATTCTGTCATCATTTCCCTACCCTCATTTTGTTCCAAACCCGTGTGACCCTTTGTATTACATGGAACACAAAATATGTTATACAGAATTTAGAGACTGACAGACTCGGTCACCATTTAGTTTCAAAATATAGAGAAAAAAACATTCACTTAAAGTAAATAGTGACTCAGGCAAACATTCTGTCTAATATCTCCTTATTGTGTTGCATGGAAGTAATTAGAGTTTGGAACAACATGATGGTGAATGATGACAGAATTTCCATTAATAATCATAATAATAATTCTGTATGTTCAATGTGTATTATGTAATGGAACATAGAGTCAACTTCCATTATGTCATTTGTGAATGTAATGAGTTACTCAGTACTTGAGTATTCTTTTAATTGGATACTTTCTTACTCTTTCTTAATAAATTATTTATGTTAGTACTTTTACTTCTAAGTATTTTTTTAAAGTAATTGTACTTTTATCTGAATACAGTTTTCGGCTACTCTACCCACCTCTGTCCACTGGACATTTCACTATGAAACTGCAGCCAAACATGGAATGAAGCACGTAATTTCAGTTTTGCAAAAACTTTGTAATGCTCACGTAAACTTCATGAGACCAGGCTGAACAACACAGAACATCATGAGTGGAAGATGCTTAATAAAATGGAAGAAACTTCAAAGTGCCTTAGAGTATGTCTACATCAGTTTTTGCATCACAATGACACATTAAACTTGCTCAGAGACACAAAAATGGCAAAGAAAATGTAACTATGACTCCAAACCCTTATTAGCCTTGGGATTCAAGCATCAAACTCAATAAATGATGGTCCAGATCTCTGCCTGTGAGTAAAAAACTGGAAAACAAGTGAACAATGTCTACATATCAAGTCTTTTAAGTTTGTTTAGCCTTCAGGCTCAGTTGTCTATATTTTTTATTTCTGTTCTTTAAGAAATTACAGGCTCAGATTTCAGTATTATTCTTTTTCGTCCATTCCTCCTTTTAATACCCTCTCAAAGGACAATCCATTTGTCTTGTGCAAACAACATAAAAGTAGATATAAGCTTAGGTATATTTTGACTCATACAAGTTTCTGCCTGAATAACTTAAATGTCATAATTATCTTGGGCATAGATGAGAAAAGTTAACTTCTTATCTACGAAAATTCATAATTACACACCAAATTAGCGATGTCCCGATACCACTTTTTCCACTTCCGATCCGATATCGAAAATCTCAGTATTGGCCGATACCGATCCCGATTCGATACCAATGTTGTTTTTTTGCATAATCAGTTTAGAAAATCATTACATTATTGTGTGGAAATAATTGGGAGTACTCTTTAAAATGTAAAGAAACACAAACCTCTACTACACATTATTTCAATATAAATTTAAAGCTTAGTATGTAACACTTTATTATTAACTAGTATAGAAGATAATGTAGCAGCAAAATTAACAGTAATTCCAGTATAAGTCATCTGTGGAAATTTTGGCCAAAATTTTTTTTAACTTGTATCTGGACTTTAAAGGATTCAGATCTCTTTTTCTCTGATCAATTCATTTGTAAGATATCAGCTCACTTTTCATTCACAGTCACTTTTTGGAACCCCCGCACCTGCATATCATTAGTGGCTAATCAAAGACTGCATAAATACCTCGCTTTCACACACACAAACACTTTTTGCCTGTTCTCATCGATAGTATCTCTGAGACTCCAGAACTTTCTACTATGTCAAACATAACCGTGTCTTCATTATTGCCTGCAAGTATAATAAAATTGTGAGTTATCCCTTTCATCGTGTCTATACACTGTCTGGATATTACTTACCTGCTGTTTGCCACTTTGCTCAACTGGATTTACTCACAGTGTTTACATCACTGTTTCAATCCTCCGTTCAATAAACCCTGCTGCCGAGTTCATATCTCTGCCTCCGTGAGTTTCTCCGTGAGGGTTTAAAAGGGTTAACTTTTAAACCCTCACACTTTGTATTTCACAGTTTAATTCACTTATTTAAATTCTGGTAAAATGCACCTCCGGTGCCGTTCTAAGGCCATATTATAAGTGAACTGAACTATTGAGCATCTGCATCTAATGTTGTTAATTTGAGTGCATTTTATGTTTACTTATTGAACACAGCCTATTGTGATTCACAGAGCTATCACGTGTCTTCAAGTGGCTTTGAATAAAATGCATGAGTCATATGAACTGCTTTAATGTAGTTTTAACAGTTCTTTGTTATTTGTTTTATTTTTTTGACAGTAACGAACATTAAAACACAGTATTGGATTTGGGTCGGGCTCGTCGGACCAATACCGATCCTTCTAAAAATGTCAGTATCGAAGCCGATATCGATCCAGGTATCGGATCGGGACATCCCTACACCAAATTAACAATAATCTTACTTAAACAATAACCCATTTCATGTCATTACTTTTGACTGTGTCCTTACATTGTACATGCAAAACACTTTCTCTTCGTTCTTTCTGCTCTGAGAATGTACAGCATATCTGTGCTAATTGGGACACTGCCCAGAGGAAACACTGGATCAGTTAGCAGCATGCATAGCTATAGTATCTGTGCCCATTCTTTGTATTTGTGCCCAAGGGCAATGAGTTATTATGCTCCCTTTCCTTGAGTCATATTCTCCTTGGGCAACTGTTGACCCTTCATCATGCCTTGCTTGACAGAGCAGACTTCAGATATCCACAAGGGAAGCCACCAGTCAGGTTCTCTGTGCTCAGCCCACGGAAGCTGGTCTATTATGATAAACCATGATAAACCACTGACACTTCTCTATGTAATGCTGGCCATGACTGTACTGAGAAAAAAAACAACATTCACAGACCTTCAAGGCACTTAAGGATTTAACTTTGCAAGCCCATAGAAAAATGTTGTACAATGTAAAAAGTAGAAACCTGCAGTTAAGTACCTCATTCATTAAACTTTTAGAAATATATGAGTATATTCTGAGTAATTTGCACATAAAATTGACCTTCCTGAAAACTTTCCTAGGGATTCACAAATGCTCCGTACACCCCAGAGTTGTAAATGTAAATGTGTATTTTAGTGAATTCCAAACATCCGTAAATCTGTTCTTTTTTTTAACACATCAATCCAACTGTGCACACATTTACATTGATATACATCCTCTAATGACAAATAATTTTTTTTCAAAATTAAGAAATGTCATCAGATCCCAGAGCTAAGTTGCAGCAGAGGGTGGGATTTGGGCCTTCCAAAACAGGAGTATTCTTTGACTGGCAATAAGGGAAGAAAAATAAATGACTGTTTTGTGGTAAGGGACAAGTTTTCCTCTCGGATTCAATGGGGGAATAGTGACCCCATTCATCTCACTCTTCACTTTAAAGAAGTACTTTCAAATATTTTCTAGCTTTGGACATGTCCAAAACATGTAAGTTAAGTGGCCAGGTGACTGAGAGCATATTTTACCTGAAACATCAGTATCAGAATGGATCTTGGCTAGTCTGGCCCTAGAGAGATGCATTCTATGGACAACCTTAAACTGAATTAGGTTAAGTTTTGCACAGGAAGAAGAGGAGTTTACTTCCTCCAAAGCTCTCTCCCATACAGAAGCTCAAAGAGGCCTTGTGTTATTTTTATTTTTCGGTCTCGTTTTCTCGTGATCTCGGCATAACAAAAAGTTGTTTTCTTGTAATCTCAACATAACTAAGTTTGTTTTCTCGTGATCATGACTTAATTTTCTCGTAATGTCGACATAACAAAAAGTTGTTTTTGCCTAAACCTATGTTAATTTATTACACTTTGGTTATAAAATATTCACCTGCCCTATCCAAGAGTCTT
Organism: Moxostoma hubbsi; assembly: GCA_032164185.1. Taxonomy (NCBI): domain Eukaryota; kingdom Metazoa; phylum Chordata; class Actinopteri; order Cypriniformes; family Catostomidae; genus Moxostoma; species Moxostoma hubbsi. The sequence continues at coordinate 21,340,609 of JAVLUX010000027.1, forward strand.
CTAAACTAGTCACCTTTCACATAGGCTAAATCAAGCATATTAATAAACATCAGGCAGCACATCACAAACACTTAATAAATGCTTTTTCATCAATATAGTAAGACTCGCTTTCTTCTGCACTCAACAGGAGTCAAGAAGCACGTCTTTCTGTGCTTTCCGCAAAGTACAGTTGACCGCAGTCATGCAGGGTCACTGTATTGTCTACGACAAAGTCGAAGACGTGATAGTCTTCTTCTAAGGTGTCTGACACTAATCTGGAAGTTGTAAATGACTGAGAGACATACAGCTATTTTAGCTTGAGTGAGTCCTTGATCAAAGAAATTACGTATTCGGTCATCCTTTATATGATAGTGCGTTTAGCTGTTGCCTCCAGATAGCCTTATTGAAAAAAACTTTTTGTTATGTCGAGATCACAAGAAAACGACTTTCTGTTATGTCGAGATCATGAGAAAACTAGACAGAAAAATAATAATAACGCAGGGCCACTTTGAGCTTCCGTACTCCCAAACCTGATCTGATAAGATAGAAATCTAACTCTTTCTCCCAAACTGCTTTGATTGTATGGAATATGTTCAGGCTCTAAATTATAATAAAGCCAAGATATATGGCCTTTTAACATGGCACCTACATAAAGGTTATCAATGCCTGAAGCAGGTGGGATCTGAGGGAATGAAGAGAATAGGTTTTAATAAAATGGTGAACTGAAAAAGTTGCTGCAACTTAAAATTGATGCATAAATCAGAGAAACTATCAAAATAAAAATCTATTAAAAAATATTTTAAGGTAGACAGTCCCTTTCTACTCCAGGTTAAAAATGCAGAGTCCAGTAGTGCAGGGGGAAATAGATGATTATAACAGATTAGTGTTACCCATGGGAGAAAATTCTATCTATAATGCTTCCTAATTTGAAGCCAAATTTTCAAAGTTGAAACAACAATTGATCAATTGGATTTGAACAGTGTTGGGAGGGGGGAAGGGCAAGCTACTACACACCAGGGCTTTTAAAGATGAGGAGTAGCAAGAGCTAGCTTCCAGTTTGCACCAATTGCTGTCAGGCTCATGTATCCTGAGCAGAATCTTATGCAGGTTTGCGGCACAATAATAGCGTGTGAAATTTGGAGGCGAAAGTCCTCCCTCCAGTCTCTGTTTCTGTAGAATTTGTTTGCAAATTGGAGTTCTGCCTCTCCAAATAAAATATGAAATCCTTCACCCCACTTCACAAAATAGATGGCATCATGAGGAAGAATGATTATGTAGCTATCTGAAGCAACATCTCAAGACATCAGCCAGGAAGTTAAAGCTCAGTCGCAAATGGGTCTTCCAAATGGAAAATGACCCCAAGCGTACCTCCAAAGTTGTGGCAAAATGGCTTAAGACAACAAATTCAAGGTATTGGAGTGGCCATCACAAAGCCCTGACCTCAATCCGATTTTGTCTGGAGGAATGGGCCAAAATTCCAGCAACTAATTGTGAGAAGCTTGTGGAAGACTACCCAAAATATCTGACTTTAGGTAAACAATTTATGGCAATGCTACCAAATACTAACAAAGTGTATGTAAACTTCTGACCCACTGGGAATGTGATGAAAGAAATACAAGCTGAAATAAATAATTCTGTACCATTATTCTGACAATTCACATTCTTAAAATAGTGATCCTAACTGACCTAAGACTGTAAATGTTTTCACTGATTAAATGTCAGGAATTGTGAAAAACTGAGTTTAAATGTATTTGGCTAAGGTGTAGGTAAACTTCTGACTTCAAATGTATGTAAAACATACATTTTTACAATCTGCACTCTACTGGCAAGAGAAAGGGGAAGGTTCTGCCGTCTCTGCAAATCAGACTTCACTCTCGCAGTTAATGCAGATGGCGTATAATGAAACCCTCTGCTCTGTTTCCCAGATCTTAATGCCAGAAAATAAAGCTGGAGCCTTCACGGCTATGGGAAGTGGCTCTAGCATGAGGGCAAAGAGAAGATGGGAGAGAGGGCAAGTGAGGGGAAAAGGCAAAGAGTAAATAATGCTGAGAAGCTTCCTAAACTTCAGATATCACAGAGGGGAGTACTCCTATTTTCCTGGTGAGAGTCTTTGCCAGTATTTTCACATCCATATTAAGGAGTGAAATTGGCATATAGGAGGAGCAGTCAGTAGGATCTTTGTCCTTTTTCAAGAACAAAAATATTGATGCCTGAGTTAAGGTATGTGGAAGCTTAGACTGCAGCAAAGTATCTCTATGCATGTCTAGCAGAGGGGTTAACTGGGCAGTACATTTCTTTAAAAACTTCACAGGGTACCCATCAGGTTTTATTAATTTATTCACCAATATGTTTGGTGAAGAACCGCTCAGCCGCCTCTGCAGTCTGAAATTTGTGCTCTTGAGTTTTTAGAGTAAACCTGCAGCTCAGCACTGTATCAGAGACTGAACTTCACCTTCTTCACATACAGCTTGGTTTTAACTGATTTGAAACTGCTGCACTGTTTAGCCAGCTGGGAACTCATGTAAGGAAAAATTTAAATCTGCTTGCGCTGTTAGAGAATATGGCCCCTTTTCCTCTGTGATATTTCTCACCGTCAGCTGGCTTATCCCTCAGAATGCGATGAACCCCGTTAAGCTCACTTGGAGTGGAGAAAGAAGTATTTCTACGAGCAACTTCACCACAAATTCTCTGAAGGAACATCCCATGTAAGATGACTCCTTCATGTAAGCCTACAACCCGCAGCTGCGCCACCTACGGTTCATGAGGATATCTAATTTATCTTTGAACGCATTGTACTCCACTGTAAACCACTTGATTTCCATTGATGTTAATTTGTCGCAATGGTCAGAGAGGGTAGTTTCCATGTCAGTCAAAAGAGGGCCATAAGATTCGACAGTAAGCTAGAGGTCTTCACGGGTCCAAAAATGTGTGCCCAAACCCGAAGAAACCCGTAAATGTGCTATCCGGAACCAACCCGGGACACACACACCCGATTGAACCCGATCGGCACAGATCCCACAGCTAATTGCTATTAAAAAGTTAATTTACAAGTTGTGAAAATAAACCTTTGTGTCTTACCTAATGTAACATTATTAGCCTTCTCTCCTGTACCTGACCATGACGCATACAATCCATCCTCCTTGCCGAGAAAGATGGCATAATAACATCCATGTTGTTCCTCTCTTGCTGATTGAAGGAGCATGTATAATCTACTCATTATTTCAGTTTAAAAAATCCAATTGTGGTCACGGTGGTGGATGACAAATGCGACTTTGCAGCTTTGCAGTTTTTTTTGTATCTTGCATAATAAGATAACTTCCACTGTTTGCTCTTTTGAACTGTAACAGGGGTTGGGAACCTTTTTCACTAAGGAGCCAATTTTTTAATTTTTGGTTGATGCATTTTTTCGAAAGAGCCAGACCACAAATGAATAATTTACTTTTAAGTTTTATTTAAGTTTTTCAATAAAATACAATGTTTATATTGCCCATAGAAAAAATTCTGCCAAATGTGTGTTCTTATTGAATGTATTTGTATTGCATTTTGGTCATGTTTATGCTGCCTAAAGAAAAAAAGTAGAACTCAACTTTAGGTTCAAGGCGAACATGTCTTGTATTACCTTATGATTTAATCACTTTCATCTTTGTTTATTTAATACAATGATACCTGTATATATGACTGAACCAGCAGAGTTGCGTTCACAATGTGTAAGAGTGAACTAAACTCGTAGTACTTCACGAGATGATCGGAGATCATTTGCAGCATTCTCATAGACTACATTATTCTTGCAAACAGTTTTCAGTTGAATGAAACTGATAAAAATGAGTGAAAACTCTTTACAAGCACTTGTTTCATGAGACAGGGTCCCGTTGCACGCCTCTGAACAGTGAATCAGACACTATTTGTGAATCAATTTGTCTGTTCTTAAAAATATAATAAAGTGTGTTTCTTCAAACATGTCAGCATTTCTTGTCATGTGTCACTCCGAGACACCTTTTGCAGGTAGATGAGCAAAATTACTCCTGCATGAAATGCATTTGGAGAGGAGCTTGCGAACTGGATTGAGTCTTTTTGCATTTTGCGGGTGCTATATCACACCCCGATTGCACATAAATATAACGTTCATAAAATCGCTCGTAGAATATGCTCTTAACAGGTAATATCAATAGTGTTTGTGAACTGAGTCCCAGAACTCTATGAATGTTTTTGTGTTGGAGAAGCGCTTTCATTGCACTCAGTGCACATACATCAAATCAGACGCGCATCGGCGGCTTTTCTTTCGTCTGGTCTTCAAAATATAATCATGTTTCGTCAAACGCGTGTCTTTGTGTCTAATATCTAGTTATATATCTCTCTTAAATGTCTCTCAGGTCGCCTTCCACAGTGGCTGGTACATCAGCAAAATACTCGACATGAAAAATCTGCATTCGGCAGGTGTTCATTTCAAACCTTGTTCACCAGAAGCAGGATGTAAAATTCAGGAGAAAGGAAACCAAAACAGTCAGTGACTTCAAGCTTTGCAATCGCACCCACACTATCTGTTGGAAAAGAATCTCTAGAAAGTTTTAAACAATCAAGTGTTTTTTAACAAAGAGCCACATGTTCTTGACCCCTGAATTATAACAACGATTGGTCATTCAGTGCCACTGACACTGACCTTAGCATCCCTAATTTGCTCTCTGAGACGTGTCTGATCATAGATTTTAGATATACAAAGAGAAAGAACTCCAACCACAATATCTCAAAAATCACGCCGATGCCAATAATGCACTTCGGTTTACGTCATCTGTCAAACACAATATGGCGGAATAACCCGGACCCGGCTGACCATTTAAAATATGGACCTGAACCCATACGGATCCCGGGTCGGTTCCCGGGTCCTCGGGTTTGGGTGGACCCGTGAAGACCTCTACAGTAAGACGGAGGGCATCCAAGGATGTCTGCACAGGCGAAAGTGTCATCGTTAAGTTTACTGCCATCTCCACTGAGAGATCGATGTGAGGTTTCTGTAGCTCTTTTATTAAGTAGGAGATGGTCAAAACTCCCTCTTCATGTTTGGCAGCATGGAACTGGTGCTTGTCACCATATTCTTATTGACAGCCTCAGGCATTGTCAACGAATTGTTTCAATTCGCGTTTGCCCTCAACCTATGGTCCATCTAAAATTAACTGTTCTGGAAACTACAATAGAGCTTAGGTTCTAAGTCCAATTTCTTCTGAAGACCAATTGTAAAGACCTGATTTAAACAGTTTTTAGCACAATGCGGCTTTTTAGAATGTGAAAAACTATATATAATGGTTGAGAGCTGTTCTCCACGTAAGTCTCAGCCAACTGCCATACCGGAACTCATGCTTGTGCATGTTCATTCACAATTATCAATATCCACAGCCATGAAAACACCATATAAGGAAGGCATCAGATGAAAATAGGAATATGCAGAACATTAATGAAAGAGTTTTCAAATGAATTGTTTTGTGAATCAAAAAATAACATAGTTTGACATGAAGCTTTAGTGTAAAAAAAAAATTAAGTTCTAGCTGGAAGGAGGAGGATGTCCACCAACTTCAGTTGAGAGCATCGCCAACATCATTGGTGAAACTTCTCAGGTAAATTATGATGGTAACAGTGATATTTCCCTTGCAACTGGAAGACTCTTTAGAGAAATGAATAGAATGAAGAAGGTCTTTGACTGAACTGCTGTATGCTAATAAATATTTGCAAGCTAAACTACAGTGTACAGGGATTTTTCTTGTTTTTTCCCTGTTGTATTGTGTAGGCCTACTACGCATCTGCCTGCGACATGCATTGATTTATAGCTTTAACAGCATTAACACTGACCATGCATTATCAACTGAACTTGTTTTATCGATGACTACTGTACACTGAATTATGAATCCTATAGTAGGTAGAAATATCTCCTTAAGGTAACAATAGCTGGTTACCACATTTTACAGTGCTAGAAACTGAATTTCAAAAATAAATCGACCCCAACAAATAGTTTCTGGAGTTAGAAGTGTGACAAGGAAAAAAGAAAAGGAAAGCAAAAATCTAGAAGCCATTTGTATAGTGGTAAATCATTGTAATCTAAAGTGAGCATGCCACCAAACGATTTAATAGCCACAAAGTTTTATTCTTGCATAGCCTCACAAGACATTTGTGTTTGTGCGGCCTAGGAGCTCTTAACAGCTGCAGCAAGTATCTGACTCAGCACCCACATCAATGCTCAAGGCTCTTAAACTCTCTCTCTCTGTCTGTCTGTCTGTCTGTGTGTGTGTGTGTGTGTGTGTGTGTGTCGAACAGGCTCCTATTCAGGAACTTTGACATTAATTTCAGGGATTAGGACAGGTCAAGTGACTAACTATACAATACTCTAAAATATAGAAAACAAGAAATTAACTAATACATTTGGTGAGTTTTGTTATTAAAACCAAACAAAACAAAAATTCTGTCAATGGGATAAGACAAAATAGACTATCAAAGATTCATTATCTGAAAACAAGTCTTAATATCTATTGAGATTTGATTCTCTGGAAAATTAATGTGTTCTATAGACCCTTAGACATTACATTTTTTTACTGGAAAACAAGACGTTTAACAAGGATTTATGCAATAAAATACACAAAAAGACCATGGACTTTCAAATGATTTCTATATAAACTGAGTTAAAAGTCCACAAATCAATAGTCTGGGGTCAATCTGCATTTAGGTTCCCACTCCTGTCACCTTACTGACCTTCTTTCTGTTGCAAAGGGTTGATATTCATGAATTATCCATGCATCTGTAGCTGTCCTATCTTATGGGGCTTTTCCACTGCACGGTACAACTCGACTCTGCTTGCTTTTTTGGGGTTTTCCACTGTGGATAGTACCTGGTACCTGATACTTTTTTAGTACCACCTAATTCGAGGTTCCATGCGAGCCGAGCCGATACTAAATGTGACGTCAAAATCCTGCAGATCACTGATTGGTCATGGAGAATCGTCTCTACCAGCATCACTGGATTTCCGACATGCGATATCAACCCGCTAGTTTTAAAGTTAGCAACAGTGATAACAGTATAATTTGTTCACGTGACTTTCGAATTGTGAAAAAAGAAATGCCTGTGCGCAAAACCACGCCATGGTCAAAAAACGAGGTGCGGACTCTCTACTCATTAGCGATGAGTGAAACGAAAAAGTGTCTCAGGAATTATATCAGCTGTTGGCCACACACGACTACCACCACCTACCAGCAGTGTAGGGAAAAGTTACAAAAACATAGAAGTCACTACAGAACCATCAAGGGAAAGTGGAAGTGGTTCGACAAAATGGACGCTATCTTAACCGGCGAGCAATGGGAGGGAGAGTGCCCTGGACTGGCGTTGATCCACGATGGAGGATGGTAAGTTTTGTTACGTTAACTTTACTCTGCTTGAAAGCTGCTTGAAAGCTTCACTTTATTTAGTTGACCAGCTACTGGAAGCTTGCTTCTAAAACAACCAGGCCAATTTAACTGTTACACTTGTGTAAACTCACCATGCAACAACTGCTTTATGCAGCACAGTGAGCTAGTAGCTAACACCTAGCAGTCGTGTTATTATTTTGGTCAGTTTGTGTCGTGTTTAAAATGATGTCACGGCAGTAGAGGCGGCGCAACTATGACGATCAGCCTATAATCCCATCCATGTAGAGGTGGCACTAAACTGCAATGGAAATGCAAGCTCAGAAAAGTAAAGCGAGTAGAGTTGAGGCGAGTCAAACCGTAACGTGCAGTGGAAAAGTGCCATTATATCTCTGTCTACCTCTTTCTTTCTCTTACAATATCTTTTTCCAGTTAGCTTCCAGAAAGAGTCACTTTTTCAGCCTACTGTACCCCATATTCTAGCTCTCCATTCTCTCAGTGATTCTTTCTGCACAATTCTTTACTTAATTATTCTTTTCATCACTTTCTCTGCATGACAGTGTTTCTTTTCCTTTGCTAAAAATGTCTCTGTCCCTGCCTCGCTTATCCGGTAGAGATCCTCTCAGACCACCTACACAAGGGCTTGGTGCCAAGACCTGTCGCAAAGCCCATCGATCGAGAGGAAAACCAGGTGCAACGGGGCTCCAGAACACCACAGCACAACCTTAATGCTGTTAACCCTTATCTCTCCACCTCACCCTGAGCTCAAAGATAAGTCTCTCACACTAGAAAGGAAGGTTTTGATGGTATAAAAAGCACTGCAACAATGGATTGAAAGGATGTGTGCCTGTTATACCTTTATTAAATCTGTCAATTTCCAAAATTAAAATAAGCCCTAGACCTTTTTCTTTAACATTTCATTTGGATTAACATACAATTAGTAAAAGAGGGAGGCTACAGTTGTGTGTGATTTTTCAATGTCATGCTGCAATAATCTAATATAACTAATGTGTGTTTAAATAGTGAGGGCTTGGGAGGGAAGCTAAGAGTGCCAAGTTCACTTCCTGTCTCAGTGTAAAATGTTTTGTTAGGTTCCCTAAAAAAACTTGCTTTATGTGGTAAAATCTAAATTACTTTAATAATATATCTGGTTACACCATTAGAAGTCATTTTAACCAGGTAACCACATTTACATGTTCGCGATGTTGCTGACATGTTCCATTTTTACTATTGCAAAGTTGTTGGAAATGCCAAACGTGTTGTCAAAACGATGCTAGAAGGTTGGATGCTAGACACTGTGTTTTCTGGCTAGCTCCGTAGAGGAATAATTTACCCAAAATTCTGTCATCATTCAACCTGCCAAAGACAATGATGGTGCACTTCTACACAGCCATCATCGAGTCCATCCTCACATCCTCCATCACTATCTGGTACGCTGCTACTACTGCCAAGGACAAGGGTAGACTGCAGCGTGTCTTCCGGTCTGCAGAGAAGGTGATTGGCTGCAATCTGCTGCCGCTCCAGGACCTGTACGCCTCCAGGACCCTGAAGCATGCTGGAAAGATTGTGGCTGATCTCTCCCACCCAGGCCACAATCTCTTTGAGACACTCCCCTCTGGCAGAAGGCTGAGGTCCATCAGGACAAAAACCTCACGCCACAAGAACAGTTTCTTCCCATCCGCTTGCCTTATCATCAAGGCCCGGTACGCACCCTGACACTCTCCACACTCCACCTCTGGCTCTACACACCACTGTACTTACTCTGCTGTACTGCTCTATTTTATTTTTATTCTTACTTTTAATATATACTGTGTGGACATATTTATATTGCTTATATTTGAATACTTGTTTCTTATATTCAGAGAATATATGACAAGTGCCTACAACACCAAAACAAATACATTGTATGCGTAAAAAAACGTATTTGACAATAAAGCTTTTTCTGATTCTGATTCTGATCATTACTCATCTCATGCTGTTCCAAACCTATATGACATTCTTCTGTCTAGCACAAGCTAATTTTAAAAAAAAAAGGCCTGGACAATTTTTTATCCATGGGAATGAGAACTGGAACTCTCATGCACCAAAATGAAACAAAAAGCACCATAACAATGTTATAAAAATTAGGGATGCACACTCCGATACTGAGGCTTTTAGACAGATTGGGTATCATTCCGACGAGCCCGACAGAAATCCAATATTGTGTGTTAGTCATGTTCGTTAATGTCCAGCTCCAAAAATAATATAAAAGAACCATAAAAACACGATTAAAGTAGTTCATCTGTTGACACAAACTCACGCACAGGCTGGTGATGCACTCACAGCTATATTTAACCTTCTCAGCGGTGCATAATATTTGAAAGCTACTCAAGAACAACATCTCAGATATAGATGCTCAATAGTTCAATTCACTTATAATATGCATTTAGAACGGCACTGGAGGTGCATTTTGCCAGAATTTAAATAACTACTGTGAACTTACCTACAAACAGACACATATAGGACTTCCTGGAGAGTTCAGAATGTCAAAATATAAGTGTGAGGGTTTAAAAAAAATGCACGATTTAAATATATTACTGTTGTATTTAAAACTAAAAGTCAATAATAGTAATAATAATGACAATTATTATTGTCATCATAAGTATTTGTTTACAATTTATAACAATATTTAAGTTGAATGGGAACAAAAAAGAGATCTAAATCCTTAAAAGTCCAGATTTAAGTTGAAACATTTTTGTTTAAACAAAAGAAAGAAGAAAAAAAATAAAACACTTGTTTCTTTTCTACGGATGACTTATACTGGAATTACTGTTAATTTTGCTGCTACATTATTGAGTATACTAGTTAACAATAAAGTGTTTCTTAATAAGCCAAACATTTATATTGAAATAATGTGTAGTAGAGGTTTGTGTTTCTTTACATATTAAAGAGTACTCCCAATTATTTCCACACAATAATGTAAAGATATTCTAAACTGATTATGTAAAAAAAACAACACTGGTATTGGATTGGGATCGGTATCGGCCCACACTGAGATTTCTGATATCAGAATCGGAAGAGAAAAAAATGTTATTGGTGCATCCCTAATAAAAACGTCTAATATGACTGGTGTGGAACGTTCCAAATTGTCTGAAGCAGAGGTGTGATGCACATACTTTTTTGAGGGTGCACCAAAGTCAGCCACCATGACCCCAATCCAATGAATATGGTCTTAAGTCTAGAATATGGCCACATAATGCACTATAGAGTGAATAGGGAGCGATCGATCAGACTGTTCTAAAGGTAACAGGCAAAATAAAAGCTAAATGCTGGCTGATTTCTGAGTGGTGAAAGATATGCAGCTGCAGCGAAAATATCAAATATATTTACCTTCTGCAATATGTACTTAGTAGCCATGTAACAAAGCAACTGGTGTGTCATGAACACGAGCGCTGCTGCTTCGATCTGTTCAGCGGCCTGCTACGCCTTTCTCCCATTGGAAATATAAAACCTGCAGCTATTGAGGAACTATGTAAAACCGCATTTTGTTACTTATAGTTTTTATAATGACTGGAAAGCAGATTATACTCACTGAAAAAAAAAAGATTATAAGCCACTGTTTTAACAGGAAGAAAATAGTGTACAGCCATGGCCAAAAGTATTGGCAGTGACAAAGTTTGATGCTTCAGAATTTGTAGATTATTTTTAACATGTTTCTATGGTATACTGGAAAACAATGATACACATTTCATGAGCTTTAAAGGCTTTTATTGGCAAAAACACTCAATTTATGCAAAGAGTCAATATTTACAGTGTTGACCCTTGTTCTTCATATCCTCTGCAATTCGCTATGGCATGCTGGATATCAGCTTCTGGGCCAAATCCTGATTGATGGCGATCCATTCTTGCCTTATTAGTGCTCGTAGTTGATCACAGGTTCTCAATGGGATTAAGATCCGGGGAGTTGCCTGGCCTCGCATCCAAAATTTCAATGTAGTGATCTCCAAGCCACTTCCTTATCACTCTTGCCTGTGACATAGTGCTCCATCATGCTGGAAAATGCACGGATCATCACCAAATTGCTCCTGGATCGTTGGGAGAAGTTGATCTTGCAGGACGTTTTGATACCATTCTTTATTCATGGCAGTGTTTTGGGGTAGATTTGTGAGAGAGCCCACTCCCTTGGATGAAAAGCAACCCTACACATGGATGTTCTCAGGATGCTTCACAGTTGGCACGACACAGGACTCATGGTAGCGTTCACCTTTTCTTCTCCAGACTATTAATTTTCCAGATGTCCCAAACAGTCGAATGGGGGCTTCATCAGAGACAATAACTTTGCACCAGTCTTCTGCTGTCCAATCCTTGTACTTCCTGCAGATTTTCAGTCTGTCCTTGATGTTTTTCTAGGACAGAAATGGCTTCTTTGCTGCCTTTCTTGACACCAGGCCATTGTCCAAAGATCTTCGCCTCATTGTGAATGCAGATGCACTCACACCAACCTGCTGCCACTATTGAGCAAGCTCTGCACTGGGTGTGATACGATTCCGTAGCTGACTCCTCAGGAGGAGATGGTCCTGACGCTTGCTGGACACTCTGGGACGCCCTGAAGCCTTCTTCACTGCAGTTGAACCTCTCTCCTTGAAGTCCTTGATGATCTGGTAAATGGTTCTTTCAGGTGCAATATTCTTTGCAGCAATTTCCTTGCATGCGAGGCCATTTTGATGCAAAGCAATGATTGCTACATGTCTTTTTTTAAGAGTAATCATTGCTAACAAGAACACAATTATTGGAAGCACTTCTTCCTTCCTTTTATAGCAATCAGTCTGCTCTTATAATCCAATCAGAATGATTTCACCTGACTAGTACTCGTTCAAACTTTCCCAGGTGCTGCTGATATGATTAGTGAAATGATGTTAGCTGTTAATTTTGTGCCAGGGCCAAAAAACTGTGAAATTTGGGATTTTGTGATAAAGTTAATTTTTTTGGCCAATGAAGCTTTTTGCAATTATTTAAAATGCATCTGATCACTCTGCGCTATAATCTAGAAACAATGTGAATCAACACCAACAACCGAAGCAGAACAAATTACGAAACACAAAATTTATGTCACTGCCAATACTTTTGGACACGGCTGTACAAAGATGCCACAAAACCTGTCAAATGCATTTCAGCACCAAAGCTGATGAACAGCAACCAATCATAGAAAAAAAAAAAAAAAACATAGACATAACAATCTATATTAGACTGTAATGGTTGCACAGAGATAAGACATAGTTGGCAAACATTAACTGCACTGAAGTTGATGCAATTAATTTTTTTTTATTTACAATAATACTGCGTTTTCCCTTGCTGCTCGACCTTTCCTGTGAGCATGATCTCCAAAGCAGCCACTGGACAATGTGTATAGCAGAACATATGTGAATCGATTAGATTTGTAAAAAATTTAGACATGTGAATAAAGATTTCTGCAACAGACTTTTTTTTTTTTTTTTTTACATTAAATAATAATTTAATTTAATTATTGAAGGTACAAATATGTTTTTGGTAGCTCAAATAATCCATTCAAAATCCTCAAAATGAGCATGATGCCTCTGGTCATATGAAAGCTATGTGTGAGGAACAGACTAAAATGTAAGAAATGATTCACTGAAAATATTGACATCTGCTCTAGCTTTCCTTGGTGCATACATAAGATTTAATGAGGTAAGTGACAATGTCTGATTTGTGAAAGAATTGTTCTTTTAACACCAGTCAAAACTAAATTTTCTACTAAATTTTATAATACATTAGTTTATTTTTTTTTCTTTTGTTTTTATTTTTCATTTTGACAGCCCCAGTCCTCATTAAGTTTTATTATATTAGAAACAATGTCCAGGATCAAATAAAAAAAATAAATAAAAAATATTTAGTAATTGATGATGGAATGTTTTTGTTGTTGTTTGTTTTCATTTATTAGGGGGGTGAACCCATTTTTGGGTAAAATAATCCACATTTTTACCTTTTACAGTGCGCTGAATTCACATAATACATTTCTGATGTAATACTGATGTGCGACCAATACATTTTCAGGGATCAGGGATCTGATCTCTGTGAAATAAATGTATTCCAGAGGACATCCACACTTGTATACAGACCTAAATACAAATCCACTGCGTTCTGGAGCAGGTGCCCTATTTGTTATTTTCTGTACAATCCATGTCGTCTCCAAATAAAGAATATGAAGCAACTAGAAATTGTTCTACTCTTGAGTTGAGCCATTTAAAGTGAGAGGAATTGATTTCAGGTGGCCATGCTGTTGGAGCACCGTGAACAAACCAGTTTGAGTGCCTGATTGGAAAAGGTTTCCAATAGCGTAAACTATTTACAAGCTCTCATATGTGACTCATTGACAGCATGCTCTATCTGTATGGAGTGTTAACCTAGTTAAGACCAAGTCAGCAGGACTTTTCCTGGCTCCTGAAATTCCCCTGATGCTATGTTAGCCTAGTTACAGAAGATGATGAACATCTGTCAAATGGAACAACAGACTTCCATTTGATGTTTCCAATCTATTTCAATGAGCAAAATTCTCATCTGACTCTGTCTTTCCTAGCTCTTTTACACTTTAGTGACATTTGAAAAGTTTAGATTGAAATTTCAAGATAAGGACATGCCCGTTTATGCAATGCAGTAATTAAAATATTCAATGCAATGATTTATTCATTACATGGTTTCACCTCTGAGTCACTGTGAATAATGTTGCAGCTGGTATAAGAAACAAATGGTCCTTTATTATGCCTTAGGAGCTCCTCATTTTAATGCTCAACTTGGGTTGATATCCACAGTGAGCTGCAAAACAGATTCCTTTTGACTACGTGTCCATGGTACATGATAGTTCTGCAAATTAACCATAGGCTGAAAGAGAGCCATGGAGTCATGCAATTAACTCCAACAGCACATATCCTCTCAGATTGTCACGAACAGGATGTAATCAATTAAGAAATGGTAAATGAGTGTTACATATAATTAGCAATGATTTATATCTTGATATATTTATATGTGTTTTGCAGCAAAGTTGACCAATGTTGTGTTTACTGGTTTACAGTGACATTTTTTTTTTGACAGGCCTCTTATTAATGGCAGTTCAAGCACCACAAAATGGTCTAAATGTTACAGAAAGTAACAACTTTCAGTTTTAAATCCTATAATAATCTACCAGCTTCCTTCTGTTGTTTCATAGCCACTTGCATATATAATAACAATTCTAGGAAATAAACATGTAAATAACCCTTTGAGATCAAGGACCTCACATTAATTTAGAGGCACAATCCCTATATAACTAATTGTTAATGGCCATACCTTGTTAATATTAGTTTAGTTATATAAACAGATCTGCAGCACTCAAGACTGAAAAAAAAATGAAGGACATCAATGTTTTGCGCAGTTGCCTTGATATGGTTAAAAGGCATATAATTACTTATTCACTATACAAGCCTGGAAAATGTTTTTTTTATGTAACCTGAGGTAAAGGAACACACTTTATGATACCAGTGTTTTCAGAATTTACTGCTGACTTGAAATATGTTCTTTGATCATAATCTTGACCAACCATTTTTGAGATTTCTGTGTTCCCCCATTCAAGTAGATAGGAGCTGTACTGTCATGACTGGAAATAGTCTCCCAGGAGCATTCCAAAGAAGGTCACCAGTGGACTGACTTGCTAGAAAGACTTTGATAATACATACTTCATCTCAGTAACCATCTTGCTAATGGACACTTACACTCTTGGATTAAATAATCCAATAATCATCATGGCTGATTGTGAGTAGAGAATTTCTACAATGGCATTTGCTGATGCTGCACCCATCACTGTAATTCCAAGATGACATGAACAAAAAGTTACTGAGTGCACCTAGTACTTCTACCTGCTCAAACCCTTACAAATTACTTTCATAATGCAGTCAAGTTTATTTAGACATGTTAAAATTATTATTATAATTTTTTTACTTGAATAAATCCATTTCATTAAAAAGTTCCACATGCAGCACATTTATAGGTAAAGAAAAGAATAATAATAATTAATTGCACGTTTTATCCAACATAATAGGCACATGTAGTTTAATAGTTAATATTAAAATATTGCAAATTAATCTAAACACATAAAGGCTCTTTAAGGAAATGGGAGTGGGAAGTTCTTGTCTGCTAAAATCTATGAACTCATGATCAGCCAGGGTGAAAATCTTTACAGCAAATAGTTCATTTCTGTACACAAGTGATTTTGAAATCCACCATGTTCAATAGACTATGTTTAGGTCTAGTGATTAGACTCTCTCTGTAAAAAGGGAAGAAACCCTTCTCACTGGAATCACTAGTGAATTACACTTTTTTCCCATTTGTTTCCCTGAGAAAAAGAGAATGGGGATGTGTAACATAATTGCCATCTTTCTGGTCATTTGATTACAGTTTATTGAGTTTGCACTCAATTATCTGAAGTTCATTTGTGCCTTTACCTTTAACTTAATAGGGACCAGACAAAGACTTGATTAGGTTACCCTGTCACATCAACCCCCAAGAAAATCCCTTACTGACCATTTCTTCTTTCCTGTATCTAAGCAACGCTGGCAGATCGGTAAGATGTGTTCAGAGTGGAATGAGACCCTCACATAAATGAGATAAGCTTGGACACAAAGGGGCCAGCTATGGGTCCCTCTTAAATGCCTCCGTGTGTGATGTGGTCAGGGACCACTCTAGCTACACTATCTAGGACTACATGCTTTAAAAAAAATGTTTAAAAAAGATTGAAAACCATGCAAGCATTGACCACAACATGTTATATCACACAATGGACACAAATAACATGCATTTTATCAAGATGTTAATGTTTCCTTACCTCCAAAATGCCCTTTAAGATGTACAACACTTCGTAATAATAAACTAGCACAAGGCAGCTTTCGGAAATATAGACACCAGTTCAGTTCAGTTGGTCGTTTCCAACGTCCACGCATGCAGCGCGCTGATGCAGATGTGCACTGAGATTTTGTCCTGCTGTCCGTATTTGAATAGTCTCTAAACCCCTTGGACAGTGTGCAACAATGTAATTCTCGCACGCTCCATCTGTGTACAGAATATCGTGCTGGAGCTCAGACGTCAGCGCGCACCCGGGCAGCCCTCCCCTCAACCAGATACCCCTCACCCACACACTCCAATCGCATTAAAAGTATATACCGGGATATGTAGTCCTTTAGAGATTTATCGCTAAAAGTGTGTTTATGAAACAATATTTCGCAGTTGCTATTTATCAAGTAATTTACCCAATAATTTGTCTTTTTCTTATGTATTTAATTACACAACCGCTGAAAGAAATTAGGCTCATGGTGATGCATTCGAGTCTCCCTATATTTAAACTACATTTCCCAATGAGCATCAGGAAATGATGGCATTCACACAGCTCGCTTGCGTACACTGAGAGTCGAATCAAATCCCTTTATTGTCACTCAAACATATACACAAGTGCAACATTATCTATTATTTCAGCATCAGAGTATCTATTAATTCAAACTATTCCCAACTGATGCTTGTTAAAAAAAATGCACTTCTAAATGAGTCGTGTATCTTATTATATTTTAAATAATAATAATAAACATCTATTTTAGTGCAAGTGCAACCACTAATATAACAGACAAAAAAGCCGAATGTTCTTATTTGTGTTAAGTTTTCAGCTTTTATTATCCCACACGACATTTTGTGCTACAATTAGCTACTTGTCAGTGTTTCTTATATCTCCGAGTTGATGCAATACTGCCGTCTTGTCTACTTTGCTCTACACCATCAAACGTCACACAAACTTGTATTTTCTCATAATATTTGATCATAAATGACAAAAAATAGTATAGGCTAAGAATGGGATAAATTAATCTATGCCTCTGTGGGGTGTGCTGTGCAACCTCAGACACAATTGTGAATGAATTATACAGCAGTTTTGGGAGTAGCTGTCCTGGATGAGGCACAAATCGGGGTGACCAAGACGTAGGACTGATGCTGACAGTACTCATTTCTCTTGGGTCGTTTTTCCAAAATACATTTTTAGAATGCAGGATGATGTACTGTATAGCAGTGGTTTCACTGTGGGTCGCGACCCACTTGTGGGTCACACAGTGAGAAAAGTTGGGTCGCACAAAGGCACTTAGCTGCAGCTAAATTTACGTTACGATGAGTGAAACAAAACCAGTCCGATTAATGACCAAACGACTCTTAAGTGACGATTCTTTTAAGGAATCATTTAAACACACACACACACACACACACACACACACACAAGAATCAGACGTCTGAATCAACATAGCATTCGTTGAATGACTCACTGAATAAATCGTCTGATTCATTTGAGTTGAACTGTCACGTGTCTACATCAGTACAAATACAGCATTCAATGACCACGCTCTCCGCGTAGCGTATGTAAAAATATTTCCATTTAAACATTTTATGGTGGGTGTTGAGATTGATTATACTTGTCTAGGTGGGTCCTAGAATGAAAAAGTTTGGGAACCCCTGCTGTATAGCATCCAACTGCATGGGGCGAGGGTGGGTCTTTTAGGAGTAAGCCTAAAGCTATGCAGAAAATATGATGAAGTAAATCGACAAAAAAAATTAAATCTTAAAAATTTCCAAATGTAATACCCTAGGAGGGCACCAGAAAGTCCACTGGCTGCCCTTACTCGCACATTATACGTTATTCAAGGACCCAAAAGCAGTTGCAGAACACAGATGATCGCTTCGAGCTCGTATCACGTGTCATCATATCTCATGTCACTTCAGTCTAGACTGAAGACTCACCTACTCAGCCAGGCAAACACCTAATTTATCCCTAAATTAATAGTTATGCTGCTTTAATTAGGTCTGCCAGAGCCGAAAACACTTATCTAATTCTTTAACCTTGTTTTTAATTGAATGGCATTTATGCTAATTTTATTATATTTCTTTCCCTTTTAAATCTCTGGTCCTGCCTGATGTCCGAATCCCACTGTGTCGCTGAGTGATGTTAACTGCAGCATGTGCCAGCAGAATTCACTCCAGTCCACTAAAACAGACTTTACAGAGGACGAATTGATGCAAAAAAAAAAAAGACATGGGATTCTTCATGTGCCACTGCATGGGCTCAAGATGGAGTTCACCAAAATGATCTGTTATAAGCAGACTATGATGCTACTCACTGAATGATAGCTATATCAACTTACAACAACACTCTCTTAAAAACGAACAACATAGAAAATTAATTAACCACTAACAAAATCAAAGGACGATGCATCTATGTGTATTTCCTCAGGTAATAAGGATGGGATAACTTCAGGGACTTTAACACAAAAATTATAGTTAATTTAAAATATTTTTTTTAATCATTGACCCTCAACACTTAGTTTACTACTTTAACCACAAATAGTTCTAAACATATATTGGCATTATATTAATTAATTTTCTATTATAGCATAATTTAATGTAACCTGCAGCTGCTTTGAAACAATGCCTGTTGTGGAAAACACTATACAATTACATTTGACTTAACTTGAGAGAGAGAGAGAGACCTGTACAGTTAATAAGAACTGTCACTTAGCCATGTTAGAGAGAGATAGATAGATAGATAGATAGATAGATAGATAGATAGATAGATAGATAGATAGATTAGAAATCGAGATTACTTTTTTTTTACAGTTGTGTATATATATAACATATATATATATATATATATATATATATATATATATATATATATATACATATATATATATATATATATATATATATATATATATATAACATAACATTCATAGAAATAATAGAACTGTAAAAAACAAAAAAGTAATCTCGATTTCTAACACGTTGCTACCCAGTTCTCTCTTTTTTGTGCCGACATTTTCTCTCAGGCGTTTATTTGGCCAGACACAGAACTGAAAAGCCCTCTGTCGGTAAAGCGCCGTTTCGAAACAACGAACGACAAGGCCAAAGAAATACATGTTTTTCATCTGATTGAAATCTACAACATCTTAGTTGCTATTTCGGTAAACAATTTTAATATATTACCTGAATAACCCAGACACCATTGTCGTACATAAATCTGTGTTCAAAAATGACAGTTATAACCTTTATTCTCACTACGAAGTTTGTTAGCCAACCGGCTAAGATGAATGGACTGCCTGCTAATTCATGCAAGTTTATGTCCCGGTAGTTCTAGATTTGGTCATAATTTGCTGCTTATGTGCAATGCAATTACGCTAAAGTATAGTTACATGAACAATTGCTTTGCCGAATACTTTATTCATGCTGGTTGACTCGACGGTCGATGTAAAGAAACGTCCTCTCCCTGAACAGATTCGGTATTGTCAAACAATGAAATATGGTGTTTCTAAAAGTACGGAATGTTTCATCCTAGACCTGTGTTTTAAAGCCAGCATACATAGTTTTCTGCTCACTAGTAATGAATAATAATGAATAGTAAGTTAATAATTTTTTTAGTCTCTAATAAGACTGTGTCTGCTTGGGCCATAAGTGTAATGTTTACCTAGTTCTGCAGTGATTGAAGCTTAACTTTCGTGGTATTTATGCGAAGAAAATACTAATTTTTTGTTTTTTTGTCTTTTAAACATTCTTTTAGCTTTCCTCAGTTTATTTCAGATGGCCAACTTTGTCTTCCCCTGTACTATCTACTTACTAAGGAAGCTATTTTATATGTGGTTACAGGTGCTGTTTTAGGTCTTTTGTCCTGAACCTGAAGGTCCAGCGACAGCAGCCATGTTTCTGTACAACCTGACACTGCAGCGGGCCACTGGCATCTCCTATGCCATCCATGGCAACTTCTCAGGTATATCACATTGGTCATTTGTTTGTACAGTATAACACGTAATCCTGAGGAAATCTTTGAAAACAATTTACACCACCTGTATTTGTTGGATTTCTGGACATCTTTATTATAGTCTGAATTTGAACGAAAGTTCTTCTTTGTTTTATTACAAACTCTTTGTTAGAATGAAGCATGTAATTTGGTCATTTTTATTACAATTTTTTTAGGAACTAAGCTGCAGGAGATTGTTGTTTCCCGTGGGAAAATTCTGGAGCTGCTGCGTCCTGATGCCAACACAGGGAAGGTCCACACACTGCTTACTATGGAGGTGTTTGGCATCATCCGATCCCTTATGGCATTCAGGCTGACAGGTGGAACTAAAGGTAAGTTCAGATCATAATTTTATTGCAGCGGAAGTGGGTATACTATGGTATTTTCCAGGAAAAAAATTAATAAATTTCATCATCTGAAAGGTCCTGCGACTTAAAATCAGAATCGATTTATATGCATAATTTATACGTAACTGATGTCTGCCGGTCAAACACGCTGCACACCTAAACACATGCTTACACACAAACAGATGCCATAGAGACAGTAGTAGCTTTTTAAAGTCCCTTTGTCTTCTGTTGCTTGATAAATGGATAATACAGAATACAGAGATTTGGAGTCATGTTAATCTCTTCTCTCGTCTTGTAATTTTAGACTATGTTGTGGTAGGGAGTGACTCTGGTCGTATTGTAATCTTGGAGTACCATCCCTCCAAGAACATGTTTGAGAAGATACACCAGGAGACGTTTGGCAAGAGTGGCTGCAGACGCATCGTACCAGGGCAGTTCCTCGCAGTGGACCCTAAAGGCAGAGCTGTTATGATAGGTAAAACTACAGTAGTTCTGTATAGTGTAATCAAAAACTTCCTCTTCATTGTTTGGCACTCAATGAAAGAGCAGTTCACAATGCATTAGGAAAGTTGTTAATACAAATAAAATGCTGCAAAATGAAATTCAAAGCAATATTTTGATATGCATTCTCCTCTCCCATTCTAACTATAATATTTCAGGTGCCATAGAAAAGCAGAAGCTGGTATACATCTTGAACAGAGATGCAGCTGCCCGCCTTACCATCTCCTCTCCTCTGGAGGCACACAAGGCTAATACACTCGTTTACCATGTGGTTGGAGTGGATGTGGGCTTTGAGAACCCCATGTTTGCCTGCCTAGAGATGGACTATGAGGTCAGGGTCATTCTTGAGAGATTCTCTAGTGGAGGACATCTTTAAATTTGGGCCTATTTACACTTGGTCACTTCATGCCTTTTTGAAAAAGCTCATTCAGATTACACTGTCTCTGCTAAATGAAAGTAAATGTATAAAAATCTGATCTTCAATTCCTGCACTATATGCAAATAATTATGCTAATTCCATGCAGTGAATTTAAAAGATGTGCTTTATTATTTGATTCCAAGTGATTGCCCAAAGAGAGTCTGTGAATGGGCGCACTGTGTTTTTTCCCTTGGGGCTTCTCATAGTTAAGACGAGTCATGCTAATCAGCTGTGCTAATGTCAGTGTTTGTTTCATCAGCGATCTGCATCAAATTAATGAGGAAAAAAGTTATGTGTCTCCTACAGCCTGGATTCATTTCTTTCTTTGTTATTATTTACTGCACGACTGAGCCCTATGCAAATATTCAGCGAAAGCTGTTATGTTTTGTATTTTTCCTGTGCTGACGAAGTACTGTTTGGGTGGAGCAAAGTTTACATATGTGGATTGAACAGCCGGATACAATTACACTTGACCAGTTTCATCTGGAATGCAAACCACCTCCTGAAGTGGTTTAAGATATCAAATTGCAATCCAACTCTATTGCGTTTCAGATGGCATTTATACCTGATACCTTTTCATGATATGATAGCAGTCCGATGGAAGTCTCCAAGTGTAAAAAGGCTCTCAGTAGTCTAACCAATGTCCAGTTGTGCAAGATGCAGAAACAAGCAGCTAGCTGAATGTTCAACAAAGACGTTTTGCAAAGTGAAGTCTTTTTAAATGTTTCATAAATCATGCTACATTACTTTATCTTAGTGAAGCAGATTTTATATGGTGCGTATCAGGCTGCAGGATTTTGATCATATCAATGTTAATCGCATTTGGTGACATATGATTCTAACCTGTGGTGTTCAATGGTTTGCAGGAGGCTGATAATGATCCCACAGGGGAGGCTGCAGCAAACACACAACAGACTCTGACCTTCTATGAGCTGGACTTGGGCCTCAACCATGTGGTACGCAAGTACAGCGAGGCGCTGGAGGAACATGGCAACTTTCTCATTACAGGTGCTGATCTGTAAAAGTGTTAGGCTTTACATACTTAAAGGATTCTCAAGATTGTCAAATGCTTGTTTTGCTATACCTTTAGCCGTACTCATTTACTGTCTAACACTTGCTTTGTAGTAATTGTTGTTAAGATGATCAGGATTGATGTGATTCACCTCCTGTTTTTCACTATAGACTCTTGTTTGTTTTTTTTACTTCTCCCTTTGCATGAATGAAGGTTTTCTGTTAAGTTAAAACAAATGTTCTTTACCTAACAACTCCGGCAGATGTGATGAATCTTCATGTCTCTTCTCTGACTGTTTTTTGAAGAGAATGTTGTGATTATCTGATCTTCATGCACTCAGCAAAGAACAAAGTTTTGCTTTCAGAGGAATCTCATTTATCTGAGTCTCATATGGGTTTCTATGGTAATCTGGTTCTCTTTCCTTTGTGTCATAGTGCCTGGTGGTTCTGATGGACCCAGCGGTGTGCTTATTTGCTCTGAGAACTACATAACCTACAAAAACTTTGGGGACCAGCCAGATATTCGTTGCCCAATCCCACGCAGAAGGGTAAGTTTGTTTGGTCTGGAGCTCAGTTTGAGCACAATACACTGAATATCCATCCACCTGTTTATATGTAAACAAAAAAGAGTTTTGAAATGATGAGCTTTTCATGTCTCTTCTCTGACTTTAACTGAAGACACTCAAAAGTACTCTGATCTTAATATTTGTCGTGGTGGTTATATCTACTTTAATAGACTTTGTTTTCAGTTATTGTGCTTATAGATGTGATGACTCTGATTTTCCCATTCTCTTATGATGCTTTTTTTGTTGTTGCATGTAACAGAATGACCTGGATGATCCAGAGCGAGGCATGATCTTTGTGTGCTCTGCCACCCACAAGACCAAGTCCATGTTTTTTTTTCTGGCTCAGACAGAGCAGGGAGACATCTTTAAGGTTACCTTGGAGACTGATGAAGAGATGGTGAGAGCACAGATCCAGAGACCTTTTTGGGTCAACTGTCTTTTTAATTAATTTAGGGATCTGAGGTTTTCAAGAATAGCTTACATTGCTGTACTTGATATATATTATTCAGCCTTTATTAGTATTCAGTGTCTTAATTTATATTTAGTTTAGCTATACTAGATCAATCAAGGCATGTTTTTCCACATTTTATTATGCACCAATATTGAAACGGTGATGTTATAGTACAAAAATATATGCTGGTAAATAATTTAATAGTTACTGTTGAAGTCGGAAGTTTACATACACCATAGCAAATACATTTAAACTCAGTTTTTCACAATTCCTGACATTTAATCATATAAAGTATTCCCCATCTTAGGTATGCTAACATCACTATTTTAAGAATGTGAATTGTCAGAATAATGGTACAGAATTATTTATTTCAGCTTTTATTTCTTTCATCACATTCCCAGTGTGTCAGAAGTTTACATACACTTTGTATATATTAGTAGCATTGCCTTAAAATGGTTTAACTTGGGTCAAACATTTTGGGTAGCCTTCTACAAGCGTCTCACCAAAAGTTGCTGGAAGTTTGGCCCATTTCTCCTGACAGAACTGGTGTAACTGAGTCAGGTTTGTAGGACTCCGTGTTCGCATACGCATTTTTAGTTCTGCTCGCAAAATTGATATCGGATTGAGGTCAGGGCTTTGTGATGGCCACTCCAATACCTTGACTTTGTTGTCCTTAAGCCATTTTGCCACAGCTTTGGAGGTATGCTTGAGGCCAATGTCCATTTGGAAGACCCATTTGTGACTGAGCTTTAACTTCCTGGCTGATGTCTTGATGTTGCTTCAATATATCCACATAATTTTCCTTCCTCATGATGCCATCTATTTTGTGAAGTGCACCAGTCCCTCCTGCAGCAAAACACCCCCACAACACGATGATGCCACTCCCATACTTCACGTTTGGGATGGTGTTCTTCGATTTGCAAGCCTTATCCTTTTTCCTCCAAGCAAATCGATAGTCATAATGGCCAAACGGTTACATTTTTGTTGCATTAGACCAAGAACATTCCTCCCAAAAGTAAGAGCTTTGTCCCTGTGTGCCCTTGCAAACTGTAGTCTGGCTTTTTATGATGTTATGGAGCTGTGGCTTCTTCCTTGCTGAGCAGCCTTTCTTTTTATGTTGATATAGGACTAATTTTAATGTGGAGATAGATATTTATCTACCTGTTTTCTCTAGCATCTTCACAAGGTCCTTTGCTGTTATTGGATTGATTTGCACTTTTCGCACCAAACAACGTTCATCTCTAGGAGACAGAATGCATCTCCTTCCTGAGTATGATGGCTGCATGGTCCCATGGTGTTTATTCTTGCATACTATTGTTGTACCTTCAGGCATTTGGAAATTGCTCCCAAGGATGAACCAGAATTGTGAAGGTCCACAATTTTTTTCTGAGGTCTTGGCTGATTTCTTTTGATTTTCCCATGATGTCAAAGAGTTTGAAGGTAGGCCTTAATATACATCCACAGGTACACCCCCCAGTTCAGTATGCCACCTCCTATCAGAAGCTCATTGGCTAATTGTTTAAAGGCTTGATATTATTTTCTGGAATCTTCCAAGCTGCTTAAAGGCACGGTTAACTTGTGTATGTAAACTTCTGACCCACTGGAATTGCGATTTATATTTGATTAAAAGTGAAAAAATCTGTCTGTGAACAATTGTTGGAAAAATGCTTGTCATGCACAAAGTAAATGACTAAATGACTTGCCAAATCTATTGCTTGCTAATATTAAATCTGTGGAGTGGTTAAATTAGTTGTAAACTTATGAATTCAACTGCATATATCTTATTAGATTTATGTAGATTAACAGCAAGGTTTTCTGATGAGTTGAAACAAAGTTCTCTAAGGCTGAAATGATGAATCTTCATGTCTCTTCTCTGACTGTTTGATGAAGAGTATCTTGTGATATCTGATCTTGCCAAGTAGAGACTTGTGCGAAAATTTGAGTGACACAAATTAATAATTAAATAAGAGTTTTAAATTGATTTATTGAAACAGGAATTAATTAAACTTAACAGCTCAAAACCATGTGTGCATCAAATGTTTGTATCGGATCGAAAACAATAAATGGAGTTGCACACTCTTTAGGAAACTTACTGGCCAAATTAAAAATGTAAAATATGGTATTCATGAAGTTGCTTGATTTTAGAAAGGCAGCACAGTCATTGCGAATAAAAAGTGAATATTAAAAATCTTAGCCAGTCTTTAGTATAACATTTTACTGATCAAAATCAAAGACTAATATTTAATTGACCTTATAGTATGCCACTCTAGGTGTTTTCAAGATGCCAATGAAGTGGTGAAATGTTTGTGACAATCTTGAGAAAGATCTGATCTCAGAATACAGAGAACATGAGAAGTTTGCATTCTGAAATGTGATATGCTGTGTATCTGGTTTAAGTATTGTTTGTTCATTCACATCTTTTAGGTAACAGAGATCAGGATGAAGTATTTTGATACCATCCCAGTGGCTACAGCTATGTGTGTTTTGAAGACTGGCTTCCTATTTGTTGTCTCTGAGTTTGGAAACCAGTAAGTTGTATTTCTTTTTTTTCACAAGTTGTTTCAGGTTTGATGATTTTTAAATTAGCGTTCTATCTATTTGAAGTATAGGTCTCTGTGGAACAATAATTGGCGTTTTTCAATCTGTGGGCTTTTTCAGATCGTTTTGGGTGTTTTGGCTCCAATAATTTGGCTGTTTCCAACCAGTATGTGCATTTCTAGACTATCCAATTAAAGTAGGGAATCTCAGTGTTGTAGGCAAATCGTGTAAAGCGGTGTGAAAACGCCCACTGATTGGAAAATGCCCATTTTTGTTCTGCTGAGACAAGTTTTGTTTATTTGGGTACCTGAATAACTAAATCTAAACACTTCCATCTATGGTGGCATTTCCTCAAGTTTCAATACAAAAAATATCTAATTGAAGCTGACATCAAAAAGAGCAATGTGGGAGCAGTAGTTTCAGTGGCTTGAAACCTACATCGTGTGAGTGTTTCCAGCCTTCTCTAATGCTCCGTTTTAACCTGACACTTCATAAATCTGCCTGCTGGCATGCACTGGTAAACACAATACCTTGAAAGTGTGAATGCAAAGCTACATTTTTTTTTTATTTTTTTTTTTTTTTTAGTTACCTGTATCAGATTGCCCATTTGGGTGATGATGATGAAGAACCAGAGTTTTCCTCTGCCATGCCTCTGGAGGAGGGAGACACATTCTTCTTCCAACCTCGTCCCCTAAAGAACCTGGTGCTGGTGGATGAGCAAGAAAATCTTTCCCCCATAATGTCCTGCCAGGTGTGTGAATGTGTTTTTTGCAGTCAGTCTTCAACTAAAGGGGAATACATTTGAAATGTAATTGATGCTTGTATGGCTGCAGGCTTGTGTCTAAATAACTGATTGAAAGTGTTATAATAATGTGTCATGAGAACAGATGTTTGGCAATGAATCTCAGTTTGGATGACTGCAATTGTGACATGCTTGTTTTCTAGCTACCAAATTGCCGTTTTGTTAAATCGGACATCAGTATGGGTAACGGGGCATGTTACCATTTTAGACGTAATGTTGTCACAGTGCCTCTAATCCTATCTATTCTTCAAGTCAGGGCTCAGAATAAAAAAAAAATTACTAAGGATCCATTGACTTGTTCAATTTAGATTGCTGTTCAGAAACAAGAAAGCAGAAGAAAAGACTGTTGATAATACATTAATCTGAGGTTAATAAACAGTATATAGTTGAGAAGATAAGTTTGCATTCCCTTTCGTCTCAAATGTTCACACCCCTTTCATAATTTCTACAAATATAAGAGATTTTTTTTTTTTTTAATACTACTACTATTCACAATCTACAACACAATTACATAAAGTATAGTATGCATATAGTAGTTTGTTTTCTCCCCAATTTGGAAAGTACTATTCCCAATGCGCTCTTAAATCCTCGTGGTGGCGTAGTCATGTGGAGGATGAATCTCAGTTGCCTTCGTGTATGGGATCGTAAATCCTAGCATCTTCAGTGTTTCCCCTAGGTTTACAGCTTTGGGGGGGGGGGTCATGGTGTTCATTTGTTACTTTTAATGGCAGCAGTGAATATATTAACTGAACAATTATTTGAACTGTACATTTAACTAAACATTGGAACATTTATTTTTCTGTAATTTATCCACAAAGTGTGCAGCTTTGGTCACTGCAGTGTATCTTTCTGGGCTTCTGGAAGAACATTTCCAGAGCCTCTTGATATGGGAAGTCAGAAACGTCTGGCCCATTTATTGAGATCTGCATGCATGCTGCAAGATGGTCTCCTTGCAGCCTTTGTCTTGACCTGCAAATGCATTAACTGTTAAATGTGATAGCTTAACATATAGCTAAAAGCAGCAAATCCTATTGTGAAAAGTCTGTATTACCCTGTTCATGGTTGAGAAGTACTTTTTACAGTACTGACTGGGACCATCAGAGCAATAGAAGCCAGCAGGCTGTTAGTCTGAGCAGACAGTCAGAACAAATATGTGTGTGATTGAGCATTAAGGCCTATATTATTTTATTTTTGTGTTCTTTGAATTAGTTAATTATATTAATTTAAATCTTTTGATTGTTCATATCTTAATTTTTTAAAATATTTTTATTAATAGATCCGGCTCTTCTGATATGTGAGCCGGCTCCCAGCGTTCACCTACAAGAGTCGGCTCTTAGAGCCGACTCGTTCCCGAACGACCCATCACTAGTGACTGAACTTTTGCCGCTTGTCAGGGAAAGGGCGTGCAGCACTTGGGCTCTTTTCTGTACTTGGACTCAGAGCAGTAGCGCTACTCTGAGTGCTACTTACAGGAGAGCGAGTGTTGCCATCTTCACCACCCTGGGAGCGTTTAAAAAACAGATATTTTTGTCGTCTTTTCAGGTGATTGACGCAAAATATTTCCGACGCACGCTTTGTCTGCTGGTGGGAGTGTGTGATGGGGAGTCGACTCCAAAGAGTCGATTCCTCGACTCTGAATAGCCTCAGACTCGGGGTCGACTCCATCACAGGAATCGACTCTTGGTGTCGACTCTGTTACTGTGTCCATTTACATTTTGAGTGTGTTACTATTTATGTTGAATTAATGTGACGTCATATCACGACTGTAGTCTCAAAGTCTGTGTATCCGCGGCATTACACCATGCCAGAGAGCTGTCGTAGAAACTTTGTATTTATCCTACACGTAGCTTGTAGCTTATCTCTTTAGAAATGGATAACAGTCATAGTGACTCTAGTTTGTAATTATGCATACCTCCGTACCAGAAAACCTGGAATCGAACACCCATGTGCTCACCTGTGTGCGCGTGCAGGCGTGTGTGTGTGTGTGTGTGCGCATAGGGGCGGAACTCCGCCGTATGCGATACAGAGAGCTGAGGAGAATAGTAAACGTGCGACCATGTAGAGACAGAAATGACATGCCGTCGTGTAAATAAGATAAATAACTTAAGGGCTATTTAGTTTGTTTAATAAAAGAACAAGGTATAGACCTGTTCTATTGGAAAGGTAACCTTGAATTACTTCTGTTGTGATCTGGCGCTGTATAGAAAATATAATTAACTTTACCTTCAAGGGGGGGCGGAGGGTGCCGTTGGGGGGGTGGGGCGCCCCCCTAATATAATGGCAGGGCAAACACTGATCTTATCCTGTGGCTTGCTGAGCACGTTACTGCAGATACGTAGCATGTGTGGAGGCTTCACACCATTCTCCACAGCATCCAAGCACAACTCGCCACGCGCAATGGTACGTAGTACAACGTAATAGTTGTGAACAAGTCCCTCAATTTGTATGCGTGCGTGTATATGTATGTGCGCGCGCACGCGTGTGTGTGTGTGTGTGTACACACACACACACACACACATATATATATATATATATATATATATATATATATATATATATATATATATATATATATATATATATATAAATGAATGAATGAATGAGATATACAGGTGCTGGTCATATAATTAGAGTATCATCAAAAAGTTGATTTATTTCAGTAATTCCATTCAAAAAGTGAAACTTGTATAATGTATACATTCATTCCACACAGACTGATATATTTCAAGTGTTCATTCCTTTATTTTTTTTATGATTATAACTGATAACTAATGAAAACCCCAAAATCAGTATCTCAGAAAATTAGAATATTGTGAAAAGGTTCAATATTGAAGACACCTGGTGCCACACTCTAATCAGCTAATTAACTCAAAACACCTGCAAAGGCCTTTAAATGGTCTCTCAGTCTAGTTCTGTAGGCTACACAATCATGGGGAAGACTGCTGACTTGACAGCTGTCCAAAAGACGACCATTGACATCTTGCACAAGGAGGGCAAGACACAAAAGGTAATTGCTAAAGAGGCTGGTTGTTCACAGAGCTCTGTGTCCAAGCACATTAATAGAGAGGCGAAGGGAAGAAAAAGATGTGGTAGAAAAAAGTGTACAAGCAATAGGGATAACCGCACCCTGGAGAGGATTGTGAAACAAAACCCATTAAAAAATGTGGGGGAGATTGACAAAGAGTGGACTGCAGCTGGAGTCAGTGCTTCAAGAACCACCACGCACAGACATATGCAAGACATGGGTTTCAGCTGTCTCTTGAACAAGACACAGCATCAGAAGCGTCTCGTCTGGGCTAAAGACAAAAAGGACTGGACTGCTGCTGAGTGGTCCAAAGTTATGCTCTCTGATGAAAGTAAATTTTGCATTTCCTTTGGAAATCAAGGTCCCAGAGTCTGGAGGAAGAGAGGAGAGGCACAGAATCCACGTTGCTTGAAGTCCAGTGTAAAGTTTCCACAGTCAGTGATGGTTTGGGGTGCCATGTCATCTGCTGGTGTTGGTCCACTGTGTTTTCTGAGGTCCAAGGTCAACGCAGCCGTCTACCAGGAAGTTTTAGAGCACTTCATGCTTCCTGCTGCTGACCAATTTTATGGAGATGCAGATTTCATTTTCCAACAGGACTTGGCACCTGCACACAGTGCCAAAGCTACCAGTTCCTGGTTTAAGGACCATGGTATCCCTGTTCTTAATTGGCCAGCAAACTCGCCTGACCTTAACCCTATAGAAAATCGATGGAGTATTGTGAAGAGGAAGATGCGATACGCCGGACTCAACAATGCAGAAGAGCTGAAGGCCACTATCAGAGCAACCTGGGCTCTCATAAAACCTGAGCTGTGCCACAGACTGATCGACGCCATGCCGCATTGCTGCAGTAATTCAGGCAAAAGGAGTCCCAACTAAGTATTGAGTGCTGTACATGCTCATACTTTTCATGTTCATACTTTTCAGTTGGCCAACATTTCTAAAAATCCTTTTTTTGTATTGGTCTTAAGTAATATTCTAATTTTCAGAGATACTGAATTTGGGATTTTCATTAGTTGTCAGTTTTAATCACAATTAAATGAAATAAACATTTGAAATATATCAGTCTTTGTGTAATGAATGAATATAATATCCAAGTTTCACTTTTTGAATGGAATTACTGAAATAAATCAACTTTTTGATGATATTCTAATTATAGATGTCAATGGTCGTCTTTTGGACAGCTGTCAAGTCAGCAGTCTTCCCCATGATTGAACTTCCCCTACAGAACTAGACTGAGAGACCATTTAAAGGCATTTGCAGGTGTTTTGAGTTAATTAGCTGATTAGAGTGTGGCACCAGGTGTCTTCAATATTGAACCTTTTCACAATATTCTAATTTTCTGAGATACTGATTTTGGGGTTTTCATTAGTTATCAGTTATAATCATAAAAAAATAAAGGAATGGACACTTGAAATATATCAGTCTGTGTGGAATGAATGTATACATTATACAAGTTTCACTTTTTGAAAGGAATTACTGAAATCAACTTTTTGATGATATTCTAATTATATGACCAGCACCTTTTGTGTGTGTGTGTATGTATGTGTGTGTGTGTGTATATATATATATATATATATATATATATATATATATATATACACACACACACACACACACACACACACACACGCACGTGTATATGTGGGGGTGTGTGTGTATACTCATTCCTGAGAATAAGCATTCTCAGGAAAGTAATTTACACAGAGCTGTAATCACATAAAAGATGATTCATGGTGAAATAAATTTAATAAAAATTTTAAACCCGTGGTTTCTCATTAAAAACTGTGCTGCCATACGGTGGTCATTTGGATATACTGCTGGTCATTCCATTACAACAAGAGCATCTATCTGATCGTCAACTTTACAAGACTAATAAACACATCCAACAGAGA
Source organism: Moxostoma hubbsi (assembly GCA_032164185.1). NCBI lineage: Eukaryota > Metazoa > Chordata > Actinopteri > Cypriniformes > Catostomidae > Moxostoma > Moxostoma hubbsi. Next base: position 21,372,362 of record JAVLUX010000027.1, read on the forward strand.
ATAAAATTAAACTGTCATATTTCCAAGATGCACACATCCAAGGCTCTTTGATTTGATTAATGTGAAGTAATGTTACATCTTTGGGACTTTGCAGGATTTGTACGTAGTTTGTCTCCGTTTCCTAACACTTAAACAACACATCAAGCATTTATGTAATGCATCTCACTAGAGCATGTATGGCTGTTATGCAAGTTACTTGTGGACAACCCCCAGCATTGTTTCCCCTCACACGCACTGCTGCAATGGCCGTCTTGCGCACAATTTCAGAAACTCCCGCTAGATGGCAACAGTTATCGGTGGATCCGATATTACAAAAATGATATCTGATTAAAGAAAAATGCTTTCATGTCGGAAAAATATTGGACAATCTGATGATCTATACCCTCAAGTATTTTCTTAAACTTAGCAGTAAGTGCTGTTAAACTAATAGAAAATTACTTTTTCTACAGATTGCCGATTTGGCTAATGAAGACACCCCACAGCTGTATGTGTCATGTGGCAGAGGACCCAGATCTACATTGAGAGTTCTGAGACACGGACTTGAGGTTTGTGTTAAAAATAAAGTTTCCATTATAGTTTTCACAACATGTAACTATGACACCTGTCCTGTGCAGCTTTTGTAGTTTTACGCTTCAGCTTTCCAGAGGTTATTTCTATAGAAATGTGTTCAAGTGTGTGCATGTCTTTTTAGGTGTCGGAAATGGCCGTTTCTGAACTGCCTGGTAACCCCAATGCTGTGTGGACTGTCAGGAGACATGTGGAAGGTAAAAGACATCCACGTGTGTGTGTGTGTGTGTGTGTGTGTGTGTGTATTATACATATATGTATACATACACACACACACACACACACACATTTATTTATGTGTATGTTAGAATGTATGCATGCTTGAACATACAGTATATACTGCTGTCCTAAATAAGGTTGGCGAGATTGAAATTAGTGCAAATCTTTATCTGGAAAATTAGACATCTCACTTCCTCCTCAACAGGAAGGAAATGTAGGAAGGTGTTAACTCCGTTTAAGGCTCTGGCTAACGACTGCAGGAGTGTAGGTGATAAGAGAGGGCGATACGATAAAAAAATTATTTTACGGCATATCAAGTCTTTTATTACTGTAATAATCTACATCACAACATAGTAGTTTTTTTGTGATAGTTCAACCCAAAATGTGTTTATATTAAATGTAAAAAAAAAAAATTTCTGATAATGTAGTGGATTTAATACTTTACAATTTGAAGGAATTTCAGATCTTTAGATAATTTTTTTGCTTTAAAATGGATGCAGAAATTATTATTTATAACAAATAAGCCTGTTGTCAGTACCGAGTTTACTGCTTCACATTATGTAACATTTAGTTAAAACTACAGACTCCAGATAGTTCTCAGAAATCATGTGATTGCTATTAAATATTTGGCCTGTGCGTGCTGTCTGTTCTCTCTGTAGGGTTTAGACTGTGGTTTGCTTACAGGAGTGTTTGAGAGAAACAGTTTCATTTTGACTTTGCATTCTTGTGAGAGCTAAGCAAATAGTGAAATACTGTTTCATTCTCAAAAGGGGCTTATTCACTTACTGCATGTTGTTACTTAAAAATCTTTCATCTCTTAAGAGAATAAATTCAACCTTAGAAGGAAATACACACATGCCAGCATCCACTGTTGGACTGATGATTCATTTTAGATATTTGTCGTCTTGCAGTGTTGGTTTGTCTTTCTAGTTACAAATTATCCCACATGTGGCAAAAGTTTTCAACCAAAGAATTGCTTGAGAATGATGTGTTTGCTGTTCACAGACGAGTTTGATGCCTACATCATTGTGTCCTTTGTTAATGCCACACTGGTGTTGTCTATCGGAGAGACAGTGGAAGAAGTGACAGACTCTGGATTCCTGGGCACAACACCCACCCTGTCCTGCTCGTTGCTAGGGGAAGATGCACTTGTACAAGTGAGTGACGTCTCCCTGACCTACATCGCCTTCACGGTCACGAACATGAAAATCATACAAAATGCCTTCCAACCCCATTTTAAAGCTTGCTAGTGGCTTGTTGTAAATCAAACTCCCTTGGGCCATCATCACCATTGTCTGACTTCTCAATGACCATTTTTACAAACACAGCATTTTATATACTCTGTTTAAGTCATTAATCTGAAAAGACATCAGACCTACATGCTATTGAAATACTTATGAACACATGTAATCATATTTTGCATATCATTAATGTAATTCAGCACATTAGCTAGAATTATCTTTGTTTGGACATGCACAAATATAAATTAATATTCGATTAAGGTGCAAGTATGACCCCATATTCTGATTAATACAGGTAAATGCCAACCGTCTAATTCAACTTCTAGAAACCGTAACGTTTGCTTAATGTGCTTTTAGCAATCAGTTTAATGCATTTACATGACACCTGATTAACCAGAATATGACCATTTTGATTAATATTGGAATATTCTTTGTGCATTTAAAAAGTCAATGTAGAACTATGTAAAGTATGTAAAAAAAAAAAAAAAAAACATCACCTAGAAAAGCTCTAGCATTCTTTTTATGTATTATCCCACATGGTTTCCACTGTTTTGTTGCATTTGCTGCAACAGGTCTACCCTGACGGGATCCGTCACATCCGTGCGGATAAGCGAGTCAATGAATGGAAGACTCCAGGGAAGAAGACAATCGTCCGCTGTGCTGTCAATCAGAGGCAGGTGGTCATTGCTTTGACTGGAGGAGAGCTTGTCTATTTTGAGATGGACCCGGTATGGATGTCTTTACTGTCACAGTTTCAATATTTTGTTTGAAATGTCCCATCTGTTAAGATTCTTCTACCCTCTCTTCCCATAGTCTGGGCAGCTCAATGAATATACAGAGAGGAAAGAGATGTCTGCAGATGTGGTGTGCATGAGTTTGGCAAACGTGCCCCCTGGTGAGCAGCGCTCTCGTTTCCTGGCTGTCGGGTTGGTGGACAATACCGTCCGCATCATCTCCCTGGATCCATCAGTAAGATGCTAACTGATCTGGATACATTTTTCATTCTGCTGACTTGGGCTTCCTGAACCCACCAAATGCTTATGGTAACAGTCATTTTGATGTTGGTTTTGTGTATGAAGTGTGTAATTTGTTGCACAGGACTGTCTGCAGCCATTGAGTATGCAGGCTCTTCCGGCTCAGCCGGAGTCTCTTTGTATCGTGGAGATGGGTGGAGTGGAAAAGCAGGATGAACTTGGAGAAAAGGGAACAATCGGCTTCCTCTACCTCAACATTGGGCTACAGGTAAGGAATTAACTTTTATTCTTAAACCTGTATGACTTTCCTCTGTAAAACACAAGGCAATGTTAGGCAGTTTCTAGTAATTTTTGTTATTGTATGGTAAGAAAATGCAATGAATGTGAATGATGACTGAGGCTAACAGTATTCCTAAAACCTCCTTTAATGTTCCATGTGCTTGTTGAAATGGATTCACAGCTTGAGTTATACCCCAGTTACTTATTTTGTTTAAGAACGGAGTGTTACTGCGTACAGTCCTGGACCCAGTAACCGGAGACCTGTCTGATACTCGTACCCGTTATCTCGGTTCTCGTCCTGTGAAGCTTTTCAGAGTCCGGATGCAGGCCCAGGAAGCTGTGAGTCATCCCAAAGTTTATTGTTTGGTAAAGATGTTCTCATAGTATGCCAATTTACTGACCTTTAACCACTGCAGGTTCTGGCCATGTCCAGTCGCTCTTGGCTGAGTTACTCTTATCAGTCTCGTTTCCACCTGACCCCGCTTTCATATGAAACTCTGGAATATGCCTCAGGATTTGCATCCGAGCAGTGTCCTGAGGGAATCGTTGCCATCTCCACCAACACACTGAGGTAAATACGCACATATACTGTACATACACTGCATAACATCAACTTTGTATTTTCTGTTTAAGCTTTTGAACTGGGCACACTTTTCCTTTTGAAAAACGTAATTCTTTGCAGTGTATCCCCCAGGATTTTTCCATCTTAAACAACTGTAGAATCCTAATAGATGGATTATTTGTGTTTGCCCTATGTGTGTGTGTGTGTGTATTTACTGGGAGCTTTTGACATTTGAAGGGTTCTGGAAGCCCAGATGGCAGTAGTAATAACTGTAAAAATAATTAAATGCCTCGACGCAGAAAATTACTAATTCTAAATTAATACAATTTTGTATTAAACATAAATACAAATAGATATAAACATGTATAACAACTGTCAACACTTAATAACTACACTATAGGGCTGTCCCCTGATAGTCGACTAACCATTAGTTAATGAGAAGAGTTTTGGTCGACTAAGTTTTGGTTGGTCGGAAAAAAACTTGGACACTAGGAGGTACTATGGGATCATTTTCATTAAGCAGGGTTAGGGTTAAGCCTACACAATAAAGCAAGACACCTTGATTTCAAACTTTGAACTTTTTATTTATTTTAACAGCTCAAATGAAACTGGAAAAAAATAAGTGCATTTAAAATGTGTGTTGTTCAACTTTTTGAAAGATGGCTTTACAACAGTTGTGAACATCTCTCTGGCAAAGCTGTGCATTCTCTACCCGTCTGGTATGTCGTTATCCAGGAAAAGTCTTTTTTTGTAATATCGTGAAGTGCCACTAGTGGTGCAGAAATTATACACTAGTTTTAAATTGGTTAAATATTAAAGTTTTTTATATATATATATATAAGTATCCAGCCCTCTGAAGCTGGATACTTAAACTTTTATTTCTAAATGGTTTGTGATAACCACTGTGTGAGGGGTCAGTTGCTGTTGTATCTTGCTGTTGCTGTTATGATATTCCAAGTCTGATTTTCTGGCTTTATTAATAACTAATCTAATCTTATCTGTCTATTCTTTTACTTATTCCCTCCCTCAGGATTTTGGCTCTAGAGAAACTGGGTGCTGTATTCAACCAGGTGGCATTCCCACTGCAGTACACGCCTCGCAAATTTGTCATCCACCCAGAGACCAACAACTTGATCCTGATTGAGACGGACCACAACACCTACACTGAGGCCACCAAAGCTCAGCGCAAGCAGCAGATGGCGGAGGTCAGTGAAACTGCCCTTTACATGGCAACGTAGTGAAACAATGCTTTTGTCCCCCTCTCTTTTCATTTGCTCAATGTCTCTTCTGTCAATGTCTTGAGTCTGACTCATACACTCATTATTTCAATGAAATCACTAGCTGAGTGGGAAAGAAATTGCCCATCATGTTTGTGTTGCTGTTTCGCGGCTGCCCAATCATGACTCTTGTTTCCATGGGTAATTCCACGTAGATGAGCTGTAAAAGTAACTAGTACGATGAAATATGAAAGCCGTGGGTACTGTGGTAGTCGCTCCTATTGAAATAATATTGATGCAGCTATGCTGATGTTTGAATGCATCTCCAGAAAGAATAAACAGTCACAACACAAACTGGTGAAAAATTAATGCTTAAGTTTCTGAATGCATTGCATAACAATTGTAACATTCTCTCCTGTTTGTCAAAATGTCTCAAAGCAAGTATCTTTTAAACAAAAGTTATTTCCTGTACACTGTAGGAAATGGTGGAGGCTGCGGGAGAAGATGAAAGGGAGCTGGCTGCAGAAATGGCAGCAGCCTTTTTGAATGAGAGCCTTCCAGAAGCTATCTTTGGGGCTCCTAAGGCAGGCTCTGGTCAGTGGGCTTCACTGGTACGCATGATCAACCCCATCCAGGGCAACACATTGGACCTGGTGCAGCTGGAGCAGAATGAGGCAGCCTTCAGGTGAGGGACGTTGAGAGAGAGAATGATGGATTAATGGGGATTTATAAATCAACCATGGTCTTCTAAAGAGATTGATGTACTATACTCAGATTTACAATGCAAAGCGTGTTAAACAGTTTCCTGACCAGATATGATGCATTAAGACATGAAAGCTGTCTCTTCCATTTAAATCAGTGTTGTCCATACCAGTTGTGACAAGCAAATGTACATTTTGGAAACTGCTTTTTTTAAAAAAAAATTTTTATAGACTATTTATGTGGTTTTGTGTCGGGTAAACTAGCCTACCTTGATATCTTATTGGTCCTAATTCCTTCTCCACATAACTAACTGTATGTTAAAGATTAAACATGGTCTGATTGATTGGTATTTAAATTTTATTAAAACAAAATTTCATTTAAAGTGTATTGTGGACAGACAATGGAACATTGTTGCACCTGTTTAGGACAGAATCATGCTTAATCAGTTATGTCAGAATCATGAGTGCATGTAACGCATGTTAACATTAATGCATACTCAGTATTTGAATTGCACCGCTCTGATAAACTATAGTGTGAACTACTTCATTGCTTGGGTAAGCTAATCACAGCAGGACACTTAAAGAAACAATTTTAATTCAGAATCAAAGAGAGGCTGGGAGAAGCTCATGTAAACCTACGTTTCAATTGACTCTTCACTAAGCTCCGCCCCCGTTGACTACCATCGCTCACTCTGACAAGCTTTGCAGAACTTCCCATGGGAAAGAATGGGAGATTGCCGTGAACGGTGCTGTTTTTGGCAAAATATTCTCAAACGGAATTGACAATATTCATACGTGGGCTTGAATGAAGACTGACATTGTAATGCATGTTCAAAATCAAAGGTAACAGTCAGTATCTGGTGTGGCCAACAGGTGCATTAAGTACTGCAATGCATCTCCTCATGGACTGCACTAGATTTGCCAGTTCTTGCTGTGAGATGTTACCAAACTCTTCTATCAAGGCACTTGCAAGTTCCCGGACATTTCTGGGGGGATTGGCCCTAGCCATCAACTTCCGATTCAACAGGTCCTAGATGTGCGCAATGGGATAGAGTTCCGGGCTCTTCGCAGGCCATCGCAGAACACTGGCATTCCTGTCTTGTAGGAAATCATGCACAGAACAAGCAGTATGGCTGGTGGAATTGCATGCTGGAGGGTCATGTCAGGATGAGCCTGCAGGAAGGGTACCACATGAGGGAGGAGGATGTCTTCGCTGTAACGCACAGCATTGAGATTGCATGCTGTGACAAGCTCAGTCTGATGAAGCTCTGACGCACTGCCCCAGACCATGATGGACCCTCCACCTCCAAATCGAACCCGCTCCAAAGTACAGGCCTTCGACGATGAACGTGAGCCCTGGTGAGACAACTGTGACTCGTCAGTGAAGAGCACTTTTTGCCAGTCCGGTCTGGTCCTGCGAAAGTGGGTTTTTGCCATAGGTGACATTGTTGTTGGTGATGTCTAGTAAGGACCTGCCTTACAACAGGCCTATAAGCCCTCAGTCCAGCTTCTCTCAGCCTATTGCGGACAGTCTGAGATTTTTTTGAAAATTTCCGTTTAAACGTCAGTGAAATTAGTCATTCAGCACATCCCTAGTTTACATACACCTTAGCCAAAAACATTTAAACTCAGTTTTTTCACAGTTCCTGACATTTAATTATAGAAAAAATTCCTTATGTCAGTTAGGCCTCACTACTTAATTTTAAGAATATGAAATGACAGAAGAATAATATTTTTCAGCTTTTATTTCTTTCATCAGCTTCTCAGTGGGTGAGAATTTTACATACACTTTGTTAGTATTTGGTAGCATTGCCTTTTAAATTGTTTAACTTGGGTTAAATGTTTTGGGTAGTCTTCCACAAGCTTCTCACAATAAGCTGCTGGGATTTTGGCCCATTCCTTAGACAGAACTGGTGTAACTGAGTCAGGTTTGTAGGCCTCCTTGCTTGCACATGCTTTTTGAGTGCTGCCCACAAATTCTCTATTGGATTGAGGTCAGTGCTTTGTGATGGCCACTCCAGTACCTCGACTTTGTTGTCCTTAAGCCATTTAGCCACATTTTGGAGGTATGCTTGGGGCCATTTGGAAGACCCATTTGCGACCGAGCTTTAACTTCTTGGCTGATGTCTTGATGTTGCTTCAAAATATCCACATAATATTCCTTCCAAAATGCCATCCATTTTTGTGACGTGCACCAGTCCCTCCTGCAGCAAAGCCACCCCCACAACATGATGCTGCCACCCTCATGCTTGACAGTTGGGATGGTGTTCTTTGGCTTGCAAGCCTCACCCTTTTTCCTCCAAACACATCGATGGTCATAATGGCCAAACAAGTAATACACAACATTAATTTAAACTCTACCATTTGTTCCTCAAAAGTTTGCTCGCCTGCCTTCTTTGTGTCATCATCTGGCCGTCATGCTGACGGTCCGCCTTTTCTCGATCATACACTGGCAATTATTTTAATAAAAATAAAATATGTAAAGATGAACATAGTGTTTTTAAAATGTGATATAACTGAAAGGCAACGTGCATTTTCTTCAGTATAAGTTCTAGAAAGTCCATCAGCTTTCTCCAGCGACATGAGCCGCTGCTCTTGCTTAAGTCAAGTCAATTTTATTTGTATAGCGCCTTTCACAACACACATCGTTTCAAAGCAGCTTTACAGAAGTTCAGCATTAACAGACGATAAAAATGTAATGTCTATAAAGTCGATAAATCATCATCATTGTGCAGGGCTCCAAACTGCGACTAAAAATGGTTGCATTTGCGACCAAATAAATTTATTTGCGAGTGTAATTTCTGTCAAGGTCGCCATTGGCGACAGTAAAAATGTACTCCCTTTGATTTTAAAATTTGCATTACATTTCCCGAAATACATTACAAAAGTTTATATCAAAGAAATAGCGGGGAAAACGGAGTTCATTGCAGGAACTAACCATTTCAAAAAAGAGACTGTGAGAAAACACGGTGACACTAACAAGCATAAAAAATGCACGTGATCACATAATTGTGAAGAATGCTCCACAGACTACACTGTTAGCACGTGCAGTTTTTCTTGCATGCGAGCTGCGGGACGAAAGGAATGGGAGGAGTTAAAAATGAAAATATTTGGCGCCTGTTTTTCCCCCTATAGGAGCCAATGGCTCCTTAATTGATTTTTTGTTTGGAGCCTTGTTGTGGAATTAGATAAGATATGATTCTTTATCGTGTTTAAAAATAATTAAATAATAATTGTATTAATAACCCCAATGAGCAAGCCGAAGGCGACTGTGGCAAGGAACACAAAACTCCAAAAGATGATGGTTAATGGAGAAAAATAACCTTGGGAGAAACCAGACTCACTGTGGGGGGCCAGTTCCCCTCTGGCTAACATCATGAATAATGTAAATAAGAATTATTTATAGTTAAAAAACATGATTTAAAAAATTATTAAACTTATTAAGTGTTAAGGGTCAGTATTTAGACAGTGAATGTGTTTGAACTACAAGATTAGTGACCAGTGTCTTTGAAGTCCATCCTTGATTAAATTCCAGAAGTTCACTTGGGTGCAATTGTCCTTGTTTGGCTGATGAAGGCTTTTGTTGGCAATAGTTAGTCTATGTATCCCATTTCAAGATCGTAGTCCATGGTGATGGGGCATCTGAAGTCTCCGTGAGAGGCTGGATACAAACTGGAGCTGACGAACGCTATTTACCTCGGGACTGGCGTCCCGAGATAACAGCAGAAAAGCAGATGGGAAATAATTAGCATAGCTGATGTTCATAATATTAATGCATTATAACTGATTCAGCAGTAGTATAAAAAGTAAGCATTATGTGAATGCTTGGTTAAAGAGATGCGTCTTTAATCTAGTTTTAAACTGGGACAGCGAGTCTGAGCCTCGAACAATATCAGGAAGGCTATTCCAGAGTTTAGGAGCTAAATGTGAGAACGCCCTCCCTCCATTAGTGGACTTAGATATCCTAGGTATGACCAGAAGCCTCGAATTGAGTGATCTTAAAGAGCGCGATGGATTGTATGGCGATAGAAGATCCGTTAAATACACAGGAGCTAAACCATTTAGGGCTTTATAGGTCAGTAGTAATACTTTGTAATTGATACGGAACTTAATAGGTAGCCAGTGTAGAGATGATAAAATCGGTGTTATATGATCATATTTTCTTGACCTAGTAAGAACTCTAGCGGCTGCATTTTGGACTAACTGTAGCTTGTTTATTGAGGATGCAGGACAACCAGCTAATAAAGCATTACAGTAATCTAGTCTCGAGGTCATGAATGCATGAACTAACTTTTCTGCATCAGAAACAGATAGCATGTTACGTAGCTTAGCAATGTTTCTAAGGTGGAAAAAGGCTGTTCTCGTAACAGATGAAATATGATTTCCAAAGTCAAGGTGCGGTCTAGTATAACACCCAGGTCTTTTACTGTAGTGGATAATGTAACAGGACATCCTTCTAAATTAAAGTTGTATTGTAAGGGATTTTGTGGGTAGTTTTTTGGACCAATAAGTAATACCTCCGTTTTATCGGAATTTAATAACAGGAAATTACGCGTCATCCAGCATTTTATATCTTTAAGACACTCTGTCAAGTTAGATAAGTTAGTGTTTTCATCTGGTCATGATGAGATATATAATTGAGTGTCATCAGCATAACAGTGGAAATTCCATGTTTTCTTATAATTTTACCAAGTGGCAGCATATATATTGCTTACCTCCGTCACGTGGTTCAGCGTGGTGGTTCTGTTGACAGCATCACGATTATCAGCTCCCATCCTGGACACATCACTGTGTATGCTCTGGTAGGGCCGCGTTCAGTATTTCACAGCAACAATGGACGAGCCACCATTAACTTCTGATATGTTTGCATCCGTTTTGTTATGCGCTGGATTCTCAGATCCAAAAATATCACGTAAACTGCTCATACGATCGTCCAACGACAGGCCTCTGAGTGGTATGTGGAGTGTGTCTTATAACTGAGTTGAAAGTTCATTGGTTGCTCTCACGAGTCAATCCAATGGGGGGTTTTTTTTCCAACTCAATTCTCAATCTGTTAAAGGGTAGCTCAGCGAGTGTTGATGCTTACTACAAACCCTGGAGTCCCGAGTTCAAATCCAGGTTGTGCTGAGTGACCCAAGCCAGGTCTCATAAGCAACCAAATTGGCCCAGTTGCTAGGGAGGGTAGAGTCACATGGCTAACCTTGTAGTTGCGATTTAGTTGTTCTCTCTCTCAATGGGGCATGTGGTAAATTGTGCATGGATCACGGAGGGTAGCATGCGCCTCCAAATGCTGGGAGTCTCCGCAGTGTCATGCACAATCAGCCACGTGATAAGATGCGTGGATTGACTGTCTCCGAAGTGGAGGCAACAGACTTTTCCTCTACCACCTGGGTTGAGGTGAGTAACCGCACCACCGCGAGAACCTACTAAGTAGTGGGAATTGGGCATTGCAAATTGGGGAGAAAAGGGGATTAAAAAAAGGAAAAAAAGCAAAACTAAAAAAATAATCCTTTGGCAATGAATGAGGAAAAGCAATTGCCAAATACCTTTTTAAAATGCATTTAAAAGACTCAATGTACAAATTTATTGCTACATTTATATTTTAAACATGAATTAAATATAATTTATTAATGCACAATTTTATTGTTAAATATTACATTTTTAAACATTAAAACACATTTAAATGTCTTTTTATTTGTCCATTTATACATTTATTGATTTATTCAAGTTTTTATTTTCAAATGAATAGATTGATCATTTATTCCTTCATTCTTTTTTAATTGGCACTCCTGGGCTTTAGCTGGTATGAATTGACAAATGGCAAAAGAATAGGAAAAAGAAAAGAGAACCAATTGGCAAATGGATGAAGAAAAGCAATTGACAAATGCTTTTTAAAACACACTTTAAAAGGTGCATTTAAAAAAGACTTCGTAATGTGCCGTTTTATTGCTAAATAGAAGTACATTTTAAAACATGAATTAAATAAACACATTAAAATGTGTCTGTAAATTTGTTTAATTGGTTTATTCACATTTAAATGTGTCTGTTTATTTGTCCATTTATAAATTTGGTTTATTCACATTTTTATTCAAATTAATAGTTTTGATAATTTATTCCTTCATTCTTTTGTGTATAGCACTCCTGGGCTTCAATACATGACAGCATATATAATTAGATTTAGTCTCATTCAAGGAGAAGCTTGTTGGTAGTGTTAATAATACAGGGCCATTTGTTATGTTTTACAAGAGCCACAATAAGTGCACTGAAAAAAAACAAATGTATGTTTATGTAAGATTTTCAAATGGATGTTTAAGTGACATCCAGTCGAGGAACTTTGTGTATAGTAGGGTTGCAGCGGTATGAGATTTTCACGGTATGATAACCGTCTCTATGTGAGCTTTTGAAGTAATGTTCTATGATTATTAACAGTTAACACATACTGCTCCTGTCTGTACCTTTAACTCAGTGCTTCTCAACTGGTTTTGCTTCAGGACGCACATTTTACATTGGACATCAAGTGGCGACCTGCCATAGATTAAACATAACCTGTATTTAATGTATCCTGGGTTGCATTTCCTTTTGTTGCATAGTTTTGTTCATGGTTTTCCAGTACAATGACATGCATCAAGTGACATTATTTTTGTTGTTGATGTCAACGTTTGACATTCAGCGCACAACTGAAAAACACAGGCTACATGAATATGATAAATAATTACTGCAAGAGTTAGATTAACATACATGTGGACGTCAACATTTCTAAATTGCACAAATAATAAATACATATACATATTTGTCTCTGGCTTGATTTTACTCGCATGTCAATGTTTATCCTCCGTTTGTCAATGATTCCAATATCTACTTTTATATTTAATTTAATCATTGAGAAGGTTTACCTGCAAACTTAGTTGCACCAAACATCACAAGCAGCCTCAAGAATGGACACAGAGTAGCAGTATAACACTTTTCCTTGAGCAGAATATTGCACTACAGATCGTTAAGTTTGTTCAAAGGGGAAAGCCGGATAGAAATAGCGCACTCGCATGCATTGTTGCCAGATTGCACAAAATAAGTATTATATTAGGCGTTATATTTCCAATTTGCGCAAGTATGAATCTCAAACTGGGGGTGTTGCGTCTCTTATCTGGCAACCATGAGCATGGTAAACGCTTGTGGAGATGCGTTATGTCCCAATGCAAGTTAACTGAAATATCCAATGAAAAATAAAAATGCTTTTACGATAAATGACTGTAAATTGCCCGTGTCGTCTTTAGCTGTTTGCGAGATTATCAATAAATCTGCCTCGGCAGTCCTAAATAGTCTACAACGTCTATCTTCAATGGGAGAACCATGGCATTGCTCTTTCGTGTTGAGAAAAACTGCTTTAACTCACACACACACACACTCATGTCAGACCCCCTTGCTTCTCTGACATTTTCTTCTCTGCGTGTGTGTGTGTGTGTGACTAAGTTGACGAGTCTGACAGGCAGAGGAGGAGGAAAGGAGATGCGCACACGTATGTGAGATTCTCCGACCGGTTGCATATTTTTCTCAAATACCGTAGATAAACAAATGTATGTGGTATGATAACCGTCCATTTTCAAACCGTGGTATACCGTGAAACCAGTATACCGCTGCAACCCTAGTGTATAGTAATGAACATAAGCATGCATAAAAATATTCACAGTAGGCATACAGTATCAAACCAGCCCTTTACACACATAATGTATATAATCTAAAATAAGTTTATTTTTAATATGTGGCTTCATGTTGCATCTAGTGCTGGGTAAATATATGCAGTAACCCCAATAGTGATTGAAGTAATGAGCAAGTATTAAATATTTTTGAAAAGGGTATCAAAGTGTTAAAATGGATGAGCTGACTCCTGCAGATACCCTGTAAATAAATTGTAAAATTTTACAGTAATTTCATTCACATGATTATGTGAATCAGAATCGAGGCAAACAATCATCAGTCACACAAAAAGAGAAGTGTCATTTGATAGTAATTACACGCCTGATTAATGTTTTGAGCAATTCTGTTCACTTACATCTCTTAAGTCATTCACTATGATGCTGAGAACTCCTTATTTATTTGTTATTTTTTTTACTAGGACCTAAATCAATATGTAAATTGAATTGTTAACATTGTTACTGGATAATTCTACCCTGGCGCAAATGTAGGTGTCCTCTGATGTAATGCATGTTCACTTGAGAATGAGGATTGACACCTTTTATCATGCTCTTCTCACTATTTAATTATTTGTTTTTTTTTAAAAGAGATAACTCTGCATACATCCTCTGTAGGTAACTCAAGTCACTATTACAAGTCACTCAGTAACAAAGTTTTATGGTTTTGTGGGTCATTTCTGTAAAATTCCACTTAAAACAGCTTAAACGTATTACTCCCATTGACTCGTCAGGGAAAAAAAAAAAACACTAAGAGCAACAAGTTAGCACAGCAACAGTTGCTAAGATAGGATTACTCAGAAATGCTTTTAAGGCAGGGCTTAGCAAAGGGTCGATTGATTAAAACTAAAAAATATGGTCTCTTTGGATGGATGGTTCACCCAAAAATTAAAATTCTCATTATTTACTCACCCCCATGATATCACACCCCTATGACTGACTTTCTTCACCAGAACACATTTGAAGAAAAATATCTTGGCTCAATAGGTCCTTAAAATGCAAGTGAATGGAGATTTCTCATTTGAAACTCCAAAAATCACAGTCAGCATCAATGTCATCTATGCGACACCAGCCGTTAAATTGATGTCTTCTAATGTGACACGATCACTTCTGGTGTGAAAAAGATAAATATTCAAGTACTTTTTTTCTTTCTTTTTTTTAACTATTTCATGCTTCCAATCGGCTGCGGTTCGCACTTGTGACAATCAAATAGCCATTTGAAACATGGGAGAACCAACGCAGGTGCCTCACAGCCGGAAGAGCAGCACTGTTATAACGCTGCAGCTTGGTTGCTTGGTTTTGGTCTAGATCTGTATTTATATGTTTCTTTACTCACAAAGATTATGTCAGTATCATGGCAACACGAATACGTCACACGAGAGATTGCTTGGACTCCACCCTGTCATGAAACTTACCCTCATGGTTGGATTATAGTTTAAAAAGTAATTAAATATTGATCTTTTTCACACCAAAAGCAATCGTGTTGTTTTAGATGACATTAATTTTAACAGCTGGTGTCATATGGATGGTGTTAATGCTGTGACTGTCTGTTCTTTTTGGAGCTTCAAAAGAGAAATCACCATCCACTTGCTTTTTAAGGACCCAAGATATTTTTCTATTTTTCTTCAAATGTGTTCTGGTGAAGACGAAGTCATGCACATCTGGGATATCATGAGGGTGAGTAAATAATGAGAGATTTTAATTTTTGGGTGATATATCCCTTTGAGGTTATACCATCTTGCCATGTCTTCTATTGATTTTTTTTTTTTTTCCTCATCTCAACTTGGTTAAATTTTTTTGTGTATGTGTCTCTTTAATTCTGCAGTGTGGCTGTATGTCGCTTTTCCAGTGGAGGTGATGACTGGTATGTGTTGGTGGGCGTAGCCAGAGATATGATACTAAATCCCCGCTCCGTTGGTGGGGGATATATTTATACCTATCGGCTGGTAGGTGGTGGGGACAAGCTAGAGTTTTTACACAAGGTGAGTGAAACAGGAAATGACTTGGCATGAAACCCTTGATTGGTCCCATGTGTGAGCTGAGGGCTAAGAATTTTGGGATTTCCCACAAATAATTAAATGTGCCCTAGAAATTATTTAGGTGTGGTCAGTTGCAAAATGTTGTAGGTGCTCTGTCCAGGGCTTAATTTCTATTCAATTTAACTGTTTGGATAGTGTTTCTAGATTGATGTTCAGTGACTCTTTGTCCCAACTATATATCCAAGCCATATGTATTCAGGCGTATTAAGATATAAGTAGTTCTTAAGAAGGTTTCTAACTTTAAATGTTGATTTAAGGAAAAAGATTAGTATTTTGGAAAGTAATATCCAGAATGCAAAATATTCTTAGCTTTTTCCTTAAATTAGGCAATAGAAGAATCAATCATTTAAGATGAGTTTTATTCTTAATTTCTCATGATTCCGGATCCATTTACCGGTATTGTCAGCTCTCTTTTAAGCAAGACAAATGTGAAGGTGAATTGATTTTAACTTGGGTTTTGATTAACAGACGCCTGTGGAGGACGTGCCCCTGGCTATCGCTCCCTTTCAGGGGCGAGTGTTGGTGGGAGTGGGCAAACTCTTGCGTATCTATGACCTGGGAAAGAAGAAACTTCTCCGCAAGTGTGAAAACAAGGTGAAGAGTCACAGAATCCCTTTTCTCAAAGGAAATGACTGAATGAGTAATGTCTGTGATACACTGCACTTGCTCATATTTGTTGATGCATAACCACATGACAAACATTTAAACAGAAGCTCAGGAAGCATAGTTTTGCAAGTATTATATGGAGGATTAAGTTTTTTTTTATTTTATTTTTAGCAAAAAAAAGTTCATCACTCACCCTCATGTTATTCCAAACCCATATGACGGGTATTGCTGTTGCTATGTAACACTTCAAATAAAACTTAGACTTCTACACAATGAAATGTTTGGTAGAATGTCAGCCTGTCACCGTTCACATTTATACATTGTATGAAAAAAAAAAAAAAAAGATGCAATTCTGCCTAACATCTTTGGTTTTGAATAACATGATGGTGAGCAAATGATGACAGAAATTAATAATGTCAGTCAACTATAAGTTAGCCAACCTATTTTTTCTCTTGTTAAATGTAGGATATTATATATATATATATATATATATATATATATAATATATATATTAGGATAGTCTGGTGTTTGTGGTCTACTTTCATTTTTTTTTTTTTTTATATAGGGCTGCACATGGTACACTACATTCACTAAGTGTCATCTTGTTCTTGCAGCATGTTCCTAATTTAGTAACGGGCATCCACACCATTGGGCAGCGTGTGATTGTGTCTGATGTTCAGGAGAGTCTATTCTGGGTGCGCTACCGACGCAATGAAAACCAGCTCATCATCTTCGCTGACGATACTTATCCTCGCTGGGTCACGACTGCCTGCCTGCTTGATTATGACACGATGGCCGCCGCTGATAAGTTTGGAAACATCTGCGTTGTGAGTGTTGTCACTTGTTTGGTTTTGAGAACTTGGGGATTACCAGAATTGCTGATGTGCTAGATATTGAATATATTTGCTAGGCCAATTTAAACAATCCAGAATTTAATTTGCAAATAATGCATATTTGCACATTTTTTTAATTTCAAAATGCAAATGTCAATTTTCTGGGAAATATTAGGTAGTTTTTAAAGGGATAATTCTCCCCAAAATAAATTATATTATTATTCACTCAGCCTCATGTTGTTCCAAATCCATAATGAAATTCTTCCATTGAACACAAAAGGAGATGTTAGGCTGAGTGTTGGTCTCAGTCAACATTCACTCCCATTGAATTGGGCAATAATGTGCAATGAAAATGATTGGTAACATCATCTGTGTTCATGGAAGAGTTACTTTTGTGAAATGACAGCAGTGTGAGTAAATGACAGAAATTTCAGTTTTGCCTGAACAGTTCCTTTAAAATAGAATAAACTGAGGTGTCAAAATCAATTGCTACAGACATGAAATGCATACTGAGCATGTCTTTATATTCAGGTCCGTTTGCCCCCCAACACCAGTGATGATGTTGATGAGGACCCCACAGGAAGCAAAGCATTGTGGGACAGAGGCTTGCTTAACGGAGCATCACAAAAGGTTAGAAGCATCTGCTGAACCCTTTACTCAACACCTTGTTTCCCACAGGCTCCAGAAATTACTCGAAAGAGCCTCGGCACTGAGCTGTAACTAACTTGTTTTTTGGTCAGTGTTTTTGTCTGTCTGGTTTGTGTTGTGGTTGACCCCCTTCACCCAGACTTGAATGCCCAAACATTTGGCTAGTCCACACTCTGCTGTGGTTCTGAAACCTCATCAGCAAATCTTGTCCCATTCCCAGAGATCATTCTATGCAAATGAGGACCATGGAAATGTTTTGGTGGGCACAAAGGAAAGTCCCTGTTTGCACACCAGTGACTTGCGTCTAGCTTTGACAGACATGCCAAAAGCATGTATAAGCAGGACAGAGTGGACTGGGCGGGTTGCTATGAATCCCATTACTGTGAAACTTATCTCGTCTATTTGTGTCTATACATGCTGCAGTGTCATTTGTCCAGTTTTGGTAAATGTGAATTTCTTGAAAAGCTGATGTGTGTCTTTTTTTGGATGAAATGTCCTTGTATACCATCTGAATATTCAGAGTAGGTTGATTTCACCTAAAAGTTGAAATATTGTGCCGCTATCAAACATTTTGTTTGAGCAGCTTGTACAACCTAACTCGGCAACATTGGCTCGATGAGTTGTGTGATCTGTTTCTACAAACAATGGATGATAGGGTGTTACATCCCTATTAATCTAGGGGTATCGAAGGGACATCAACATAGAACAGAACCAACTAGAACAATCTAATATAAATAAACAAAAAGAAGCTTAAGCAGACCACCAACAAGGCTTGAAGCACAAGAAGCAGGCTTTACTGAGAATAATTAAATGTATTTACATATGATCAAACAAAAGAAAACACAAAAATGGTGAAAAGGGAACGATAGTGTTGCCAACAAAAAGAAACAAGGAAAACCAACTAACTAAAAGCAGAAAAGGCTTACCAAAAACAAAAACGCAAAATAAATCTGCCTACTCTAGCTAAAACAAACAAAAAAAAAAACTTACAATTGGTGGCAACCACTCCTTACCTGGTGTTACTAGACAGTGTTAAGGTCTACATGTTGCAACGTGCAGGGCCCCTAACCTGTTTCCAATTCAAAAATATAAGATGATTCCTGAAAGGTATCAAAGGACCTTACAAAGTTGAAAAGAAAGAAGGAAAAAAAGCACAGAAACAAACCGAGAGGCTTGTCAATAAAAACCACAAGCAAACGAAACAGGTTCCTCATATCACAGCCATCTTGGATTTTATAGACCTAGGTGATCTCCAAAACTCCGCATGCAATTGGCTGATCACAGAAGACAGGCGGTGATTGGCTGAAACAAAGGCAAATGGAGGAACCAATGGGGCAGGCTCCTGCAATAGAAAACACACAGAGAAAACAAAACGCATACGCCTAGAGGGCGTAACTCAGCTTTAATAATTGTGATTTGTATTGTAACCGCTTAAACGCTTGGACTTCTCATGTCCCATTTTAATGCATACCCGTTTTCATAATTTTTCTTCTCTTTTGATCGCAGGCTGAGGTGATAATTAACTATCACATAGGAGAGACAGTGCTGTCCCTCCAGAAAACCACCCTCATCCCTGGAGGATCAGAGTCCCTGGTGTACACTACACTATCAGGAGGCATTGGTATCCTGGTACCATTCACCTCTCATGAGGTACAGTTCCTTAAATCACAAAAACAGTAAAATAAGGGTGCTAATGTGCAATGGTCCTTTTTATTCTAAAACCACAGAAGAGGTGAGGTTCTTGGAGCGTTTGCTCCTCTTCAGGCAGGCAGAGTAGGGACTGTGACATTTATGGTGCAACTTCAGTTATCAAGCCAGTTACACCTTTATGCTGTTGACAAAGACAGGGTTCCCGCGGATCCTTAAAGTCTTAAAATGTCTTAAATTAATTTTTCCCAAATTTCTTAAATGATACAACAAAATCTTAATTATCATTCAAGGTGGTCTTAAATTTGGAGGTGGAAAGACCGGAATCGTGATATGACGTAATGTATCAAACTTCAAAAGAAAATGATTTATTATATAAGTACATGCACTCCATCCTTCAAAGTGTTGTATATTCTCCAAGCATGTGGGGGCTTGTGAGTGTTTCCAGTCTGTTGATGATGATATAGTGTTGATGAAATATGACAATGTTTACTTTTAGTTGTCTATATTGTAATACGCTTTAGATCATTGTTTGTTTGAGCAGCTGGAAGCAGCAAAGCACAAACATTTCAAAATAAGAGTCCCCAGTTTATTTCGGCCTTTATATTTAAAAGTTCAGCACTATGAATTAAATCTATTTTATTATTTTTATTGGTATATTGGTTGCACCATAATCTGCATCTGGAATTTAATTCCATTTGAACTCTTGTGGCCTCTGTCTGGCCCTCTCCATCACAGGAAGGAAATACTAATGGTGCATTCACATACAACGCGAAGTGGCACGATGACATACAAAGTCAATGCAAAGATGCGAATGATGCAACTCAAACAAACACACGAAATCGCTTCATTCGCGTGAGTTAAAATCTTTCAACACGAGCGAGAAATTCGCATGCTGCGTTGTTGCGAAATTGACCATTGTATCACCATTGAGATTGTCCAGATGTTACTGATGTGGTAGCAGAAAAAAAATTGATGAAACAATTGTTGTAGTGGGGTGTGTGTGTGTGTGCACCCAGTATTGTATAACGCAGCGTCATACATGTACAGAGACCAGACCAAAAAAGACATTGCTTGGAGGAAAGTGAGCGAGTAAGTTGGACTACCTTGTTAGTTCTGAAAATATGAGCATCTACTTGATTCCAGCTATTATTTGTACTTCGTAGGAGCCCCTCCTCCTGCCCTTTTCCGGAAGAAAAGGGGGAATACTCGTGGGTTCGCATTAATTGCACAAACACGAGTTTGCGAGGCGAAAATTTTCTTTGCGTTGCACCATAAGAACATTTAATAGTGGCTATCAATGGTAAAAAATTTTGGCAGATTAATTGCTATTCTTTCAACACATTATGGTATCAGCAATGTCCAATATTTGTTGACCATCAATTTGTATTTTTATAATGGTACATTAATAAATAAATGCCAATTTTAAAGTGATACTGTATATATGTGGAAAACATGTCTTGGGAGTATTTTAAACTTGCATATAGCCTACCGTGATTTAATGACAAACAATGTTATGGCCATGTTGAATGTGAGCCCTTGCCTGTTTAAGTAAGAGTCTGTGATGCATGATTTATTTTGAGATTGTGTGCTGTTTGTTTTTGTATGGGGATACATTGTTACTTTTATTTGTTCAGGTCTTGGAAAAAGGTCTTAAGACTTAAATTTGATTTTAAAAGCTCTGCAGCAACCCTGAAAGAGGTTTTGCATAATGTGGTAATTATTGTACCATATTTGTCATTATTTTTCCACTCTTAGTAGTTTAGGTTGAACCAGGCTGTTAACTTGAATTGTGCAGATTTAACGATTTGTCTTTCTCAACTGTCCTCAGGATCACGACTTCTTCCAGCATTTAGAGATGCACATGCGCTCTGAGTTTCCCCCTCTGTGTGGCAGAGATCACCTCAGCTTTCGTTCCTACTATTTCCCTGTGAAGGTCAGAGCTAACATACAAAACACAATCAATGCTGTACATAGCTTTAAAGGTGCACACAGTATTTTTTTTTCTCCCCACTAGAAATGATTAGTACTGTGAAAAGAAAATTTAAAGTCAGGTATGCTTGCATGAAATCACGACTCCATATATTTCAGTGGCCTAAATAAATATATATATATATATATATATAATATTTTTTTTTTTTTTTTTTTTTTTTCACCATATTGAGATCACATAACCATAGTTTTATTTCCATAGTCATCTTATCACACTTTTGTTCATAGTATAAAATAGTCATGGCTTATCACCGATAGTGCATTTGTACAATGGCATTGGTAACCAAAAAGTGCTGCTTTTGCATGATGCTGCATCCACGCTGCTATTTGTCAGTGTAAGTACTGGATGACAATTTCGGTCCATGCAACATAACCAAAAAAAAATAATGTGAGTGCACCTTTTTGATAAATAGGACCATCTCTTTTCAGAGACTCAGTAACTACACATTTTGCCCCTCTTTCTCTCTGAATTTCGTTTATTTCTCCAGAATGTCATAGATGGAGACCTATGTGAACAGTTTAACTCCATGGACCCTCATAAGCAGAAGAGTGTGGCCGAGGAGTTGGATCGCACACCTCCAGAGGTGTCTAAGAAACTGGAAGACATCAGAACACGCTATGCCTTCTAATGTCCTCATGTCTGGCAAGCAAACTATGTGAAATCCTACCGTTTTCCCAGGCTTCCCATTGCTGTGGCTCCAAAACTTTCCTACCACAAGTATAGGAGCAACATTTTGGTGACAGCTCAAGGAAGTTCCCCCTTTAACTGGAGCCAGCTGCGAGCGGTCACGGTCCCTGTGGTCAATGACCCTTTCCTGATGACTATCAAAAACACAAACTGCATTTGGTACTGTACTCAGTATAAAGAAACACTGTTTCATCACTAAGTTCATACTGAGCAGTTGCATCAAGAGACAAATATTTTCAGAGTGATTTTCATGCAGAAGACTACATCATATCACCCTTGTATACGTATGGTACAAGCTAAATAGACATAACCTTGAAAATGTACACAGTGCAAATGAAATCCAGCTAAATCCACGTTTTATTGAATGAATTGTATTCTGCGTAAAACATTAATTTATTCACATCTTGAATATTGTATTTTATTTTTTTTTTTGTTCCTAAATTAGAAAAACAGACATTGTGAAATAGCTTTTGGTTTGTTTTTTTGTCAAGGGAAATGGCAAATCTGTTTTAACTTGCTGTTTTTTGTATCGTGTTGGAGCCCTAATCACTTAAACTGAAAAGGAAAAAAAACAACAGAAATAGTCCTGTTTCTTGAAGTGAGAATTTTGTAAATAAA
Organism: Moxostoma hubbsi; assembly: GCA_032164185.1. Lineage (NCBI taxonomy): Eukaryota > Metazoa > Chordata > Actinopteri > Cypriniformes > Catostomidae > Moxostoma > Moxostoma hubbsi. The sequence goes on from JAVLUX010000027.1 coordinate 21,394,878, forward strand.
CCTTTTTTACGTTGTCCAGTATTTCCGTGTTTGTCATAAGACTTGCTGTTTGTCTTAACTGAACACACAGGCAAAGCAGGTTTACACTCTTCCACACTTAACCCCTTTGCTTTTCTTAAAGGGATAGTTCACCCAAAAATGAAAATTCTTTGATCATTTACTCAACCTCCAGCCATGCCAGATGTGACTTCTCCATAGAACACAAAAAAAAATGTTTTAGAAGAATATCATCTCTGTAGGTCCATACAACGCAAGTGAATGGCGACCAAAACTTTGAAGCTTCAAAAAGCACAAGCATAAAGGATATCCATAAGACTCTTAATTTAATCTATGTCTGCTGAAGCAATCCGATCGGTTTTGTATGAGAACAGACAAAAATATAAAAATCACTAAAAACCTTACAACAGAAGTATCCTTGGTGATCATGCTTTCAATCTCGATTACTCTTTCAAATGCCATCTATTGCTCTGCGCATGCGTCAAGCACTAAGAAGTGTAATCGAGATTGAAATGATTATGCCTAGAGACTGCCATGGCAAGATGTACGGTGAAAAGGGGATTATATTTTGGTCTTATCACTCCAAACCAAAATACATGAATTAAACCACCTGGAGCAGTATATATACCATTCACTTGCATTGTATGGATCTACAGAACTGAGATTTTCTTCTAAATATCTTTGTGTTCAACAGAAGAAAGAAAATCATACACATCTGGGATGGCATGAGGGTGTGAACATGATGAGGGCATCTTCATTTTTGGGAGAATTTTTTTTTTTTTTTTTTTTTTTAGTGGAAGCCTCAATGGTTTTGTATTTTTCTCATGATAATGAGTCACTCTTGTTTTTAATGCATTAATATTGTTATGCTTTCCTTGATGGAAAAAAAAAGAAAAACTTATTCAGTATTAATCTCTTTCATGTGAACCTACACAGGCTTTATTTAATCAGAATATTCATCAGAGAGTGATATTAAGATTACAAATTTACATGAGCACAGTGAGAAAATGTAGTGTGATTTATTTTTATCTCATTTGCTTATTTTAGTGCAGTACATTTGATTTTTGACCTTACTCTGTAAGTCAATGTTTACTTTGCTAACTCATTTAATTACTGATCTGACCTGAGATTGTACACATTTTGTTGGAGAGGTATGTTGAGCGCGCACTATAAAATCCTGAGTGATGCCAAGCTGTGTCCTGCAAAATCTCAGCTACATTTGTAATCTGTGTAGAAGCACATTACCTCAGTACTTTACACAAAACAACACACTGCAAATCATAATTTTTGACAACAATGGTTTTGTTGGTAATTATATTGTGTCATTGTGTAATTTTAAGTAACTGCTTCAGGCAGTGGAGCATGACAACAGTGAAAATAGATGATGAAAACATTGTTTTGGGCTGTTTGCTGAGTCACTTTCTGATTGCACTAACACCCACAATGTCAATGGAATAAAACCCTCTACTAAACTCCCCTGCTGACAAATCATCACACTGTAATGACACCATTAATCTAAAATCATTTACCATTATTTATCTCAAGAATTACAAAAATTACTGCAATGGCATTTTGTAGTATACATTTACAAAACTGAGCAACAGGAGTAAAGCCACAAAATGTACAAGTATGCTTAAAGGGATAGTTACACAAAAATTACAATGATCATTTACTCACCCTCATGCCATCCTCGAGGTGTATGACTGACTTCTGCTGAACAAAAATTAAGATCTTTAGAAGAATATTTTGGCTCTGTGGGTCCATGCAATGTTAATGGTGATCAGACCTTTGTAGCTCCAAAAAAAGCACATGAAGGAAACATTCATGCTGTGAGGTTGTTTGTATTGTTTTCTAGTCCAGTGTGTAAATGAGTCATCCACAATCATCTGTTGATTTATGGCTTCTTAGACTTAACCTGATGCAATCGAAGGAACCTTCCAAGTACTTCTGAGTGTAAAGTTGTTGATGTGTTTACTGCAATTTGTAATGTAATTATTGGTGATTGGACAACCCTCAAAATGTAAATGAACCCCAATGTTCTGTCCAAGTTAGTTTAGTTTATCAAAGCCAATTTGACTAAGCTAGATTTGCTTGACTTAGTTCACTGTGTAAAAAAGCAAAAGCAGATTGAGATATTCTGGGGAATGTCTTAATAACACAGTTCTCAATGACGTTAAGAAAGTTTAGAAGTTTTCTGTCACTCTTCTTCCATTGGGGGGTTTCCATCTTGATGTGATGTAATCTGCGCTGGCAGATGGTGTTTTGGCTGCTTTATTATTTTTGGGGGGTTGGGGACTTTAGAATGCCCATCTCATTTGTCGTCTTGGGTCTTCGGTAGCTCTGCCCTTTGTTAGGACATCACGGATAGTTGTATCGACCCCTAATTACAGATCATAGGTACCACAAAACAACGGGGCCATTGTGGCCACTGACAATGGCGTTCTACGCACAACAAGCATTGGTCACCCATATGCCCATCCATTGTCCATTGTGTTGCAAGCTGACTTGAAGGCCGAAAAAGTTGTTTTGTCAAGAAATTCCCAAACGTGTACAACTCTGCCAAGCCTACCACAGAACCACAGTAAATGTAGGAATCAGTAATGTGTGTGGGTGAATGAGATTTAGAGGGAAAGTGGGACAAAGACACTTTATAGTTGGCTGAAGTGACACTTGGCTACATGTTTCTTAGGTATGACTGATAGACCAAAAGTGTCTTGATGGGTCATTTGATAACCGGTCTTGCAATGTTGTGGGGGCCGAATCTCTGTCTGGTGATAGTTTTGTGGAAACTCAGACTTATTTATATGCCTATAACAGTAGCAGCGGTGGTAAAGTATGGGTTTCTTCATTCTTTTAACTTCAGGTAGGCTGTAAATCCGTTTTGCTCTTATTCAGCAACTGATGAGTTAAGTTGAGTCCACTGAAAAGTGAAAGTAAGAGTCCCATCGACTGAAGTGTGCACTTGGTGTGCACTTCACGTGGTAGTTTAAAGTGGAGAAGGTTGTAAATGAGCATATAGCGACTTCAACCTACAGAGGTAATATTAAGAAAGGGAGTTTCCAAGTCGTCTGGGTGGACATTGCATTGAAAAGGAGGCGAATTTAATGCTTCATCCAGTTTTCTGCACGTCTGAAACTGTCAGCGGTCATATCCACAAGGTTATGCAAACAATTATATGTGGTTGATTAAAGAGAGCCTGGCTCATCGCATCGAAAGGTTTGTGGCTTATTTACTTTCGTTGCACTGTTGAATGGTTGAATTGTACGCGCGCTGCTCAAGTGAGCGCATTCGTTCTCATTAATGCGTATTACGAAGGTTTTATGCGCGAAGGGGGAAAAAACGTGTTTCATCGAAATATAGCACTGTTCAAGCACTGTCAGTTTATGGGTTGCTTTTGGTTTATTTTTGAGATTTAAGGTGAATTATGTTCTGACGCCAAAATAAACGAATAGCTACTTTTTGTCAAACGCGAACGGCACATATGTGAATGCTAGTGCATAATTCATGAATTAGCTTGTTGTATTATGTTGTATCCTTTATATTGGCGTATTTTTCCGTGTTTTATCATTTTTTATTATTAGTAGTAGCTGTAGTAGGTATATACTCTTTATATTTTAAATAGCCTACTCTAATTGTATAATTCATTTTTAATATTTAAAGATTTTTAGATTTTTTGTTTAGTAGGAGTTTGTATTTCTTATCAAAAACAACTGTCAACTCATGTAAAAATCAAGTAATTGTAGCTATAACAAGCTGGCTCAAATATGCAAACCAAAAGATCTGAAGATATGAAAAGTTGGTAAGTATGTAGTCTATCTGTAATGTGTCTTTTTCGCGCCGTTTGGCCTCATCTCAGACTTAGATTTGTCAAAAAGGCGTATTTGATTCTTGATTGAGAGAAAAGTCAAACTGGTGTAATGTTTGATTTGGCTTTGATCTATGGATAGAAAACTACTTGACTGCTAAATAGAAGAAGAAAATACCAATAAAATAATAATAATAAAACTTGTTCATAAAAACTGGTGCGTGAGATAAAAGATGTGTTGGTTACGATGCGTTCACGTGGTGTGTATGTATACTTCACAGCTTTTTACTTCATGCAGTTCGATATATTTTCTATTTGATGAAAAAGGTTTGATAATTTCCCATATCCAAGAAATAAACCTAAAAGTAGACTACTGATGAAATTTCTGGTAAACACACACACACACACACACACACACACACACACACACACAATTTCACATGCTGTTCCGTGTATTCATCAAATGGATATTAGTCAGCAACTTGCTGTTGATGTCAAGATTCTGCTATGCTCCCTTTAGGATTAAAGTTCATTTTTTATTTTTCCTCCAGAATGAGGAATGAATTTTTTTTTTTTTTTTTTTTTTTTTTTTTTTTTTTTTTTTTTTACTCAGCTATATAGGGACTGCAGAACAAATACAGATTAATATTATTGATAGAGTTCCTGCCCTTCGGATAAACACTGAACTCCTTTTTTACAACTGTGTTTGTGGTATTTTATATTTTATTTTTATTATTTTTATTTTGTCATTAAAATCAGATGTGTTAAAGTCTGTCTGTGATATTGCATAATTTCATCCAAAAGGATAGTAGGCCTGTATGAATTCAGGTGTGCCATTCATGGTTCTTGTTTGGATTCTCTTTGTCCAAAAAGTTCAGGGAAGTGCAGTTGTGAGCACATCATGTCACTATCTTGTGATATTGTACACATAATATTGGTGTTATATCGAACTATCTAACTGGTGCGACATTTTCACTGATTTCATTCTGCATATGTCTTTCCACAGACCAAGAGGACAGAAGAAATTTCCGGAGTTCAGAGAGGTTTGTGCCGGGGCCCCATTACAGTGCAAAGGCTAATAAGCAGAGTATTAGCAGAACCATGCTCAAGCCCGAATGCCGGCTCCTCAGGGTGTTGTTAGGTAAGTGAAGTCCAGTGATTCTTTAATTTGAATCAGTCTGACCCTGGCAAGATCATATATATTGTTGTGAGGAAAGATTCTGATCTCTGTCTGGGTTTAAAGAATGAAAACTGACATGTGCAGCTATGAGCGACACTCAAACTATTTTGAAGTTTTATGAGTTGTGTGGTGATTTCACTTTGCAGAAGATGAAAAAGATTACATAATATGATTGATTACTATCTGAGCTAGCTGGAGAAAGACTCTTGTGTGCTTAAACAAATGACAAATATCACAGATATGTTCAGTTGGAATTTCTCTGGCTGATTGTTTGTGCAAGCTTAGACAACAAATTGTTTAAGGGATAGTTCACCCAAAAATGAAAATTCTCTCATCATTTACTCACTCCCAGATGTGTATGACCTAATTTCTTCTGCTGAACACCAAGATTATTAAAGAATATTTCAGCTTTGTTGGTCCATTCAGTGCGAGTGAATGGTGACCAAAACTTTGAAGCTCCAAAAAGCATATAAAGGCAGCATATATGTAATCCATCAGACTCCAGAGTTTAAATCTTCAGAAGGAATATGATATGTGTGGGTGAGAAACAGATCAATATTAAAGTCCTTTTTGCTGGCGATAATCACGAAGAATGCGAATCTGCAAAAACAAAAGAAGAATGTGAAAGTGGTGATTGATAGTACAAAAAGAAAAGTACTGAAATATTTATATGTTTTTCACTCACACTTATTATATTCCTTCTGAAGATATAGATTTAACCACTGGTGTCTTATGGAATACTTTTATGCTGTCTCTATGTGCTTTTTGGAGCTTAAAATTTTTTGTACCCATTCACTTGCATTGTTGTAACAAGTTCACAGTTAGGGGAAAGGAGGAATTGGGAGACGCCGAATCCAACTCAAACGGTATGTTTACTTTAAACTCAAAATCACGCTTTTCAGTGGAAACTGTTCAGCACAGTTTCTGGGTGTGTGTGGTAGCTCTCTCTCTCTCTCTCCTCACTGGTGTCTGGCTCACTCCTAAATCCATCTCCAACTCACACTGCAATGACAAACAGCTGTTAGAGACAATCATTGCCAGGTGATGATTCTTACCATTCTCATCTCCTGATCTTGCTCCTACCACCACAATTGTACTGACCAATAGTGCTTAAAAATTCTTCATAAAATTTTCATTTGTGTTCTGCAGATGAAAGAATGGCATACACATCTGTGATGGCATGAGGGTGAGCAAATGATGAAAGAATTCTCAATTTTGGGTGAACTATCCCTTTAAGACATGTTAAAGAGTAAAGACAAAGTGTTTATGAGAGTGTGTAGTATGAACATCTGCATATTTGGTCACCTTCTTTCTCTGAAAATGAGTGTCAGGATGAGCATATGCTTGAGGAGAGTCACTGTATTTGATGCTAAGAAGTGACTGTTAATGTCACCACTTCCTGTGCTGTGGAGATTGAGCCAGACAGACTGATGCAGAATGTAAAAGAGAGGGCAAGGAAGCCAGAATAAGTTAGTTGAGATGTGGGAGTTGAGTGATTGGACAAAATAGACCAAGTCCTGCGGTACAACAAATTCTTCTAACCCTCGGAAGTCTGTTTCATGGTCTTTAAGACTTTGCTGACTGTTGATGTCTGTGCAACTGCCTTTAGTGCAGCACAACCACAGAGGCCAACTGCACTGTGATCCACAGCAAAGTGACAGATGACTGCTGGTGCACTGTCTTCAGCTCTAGGCTAGGCAGTCAGAATGGCTTATCTTTAACAATAAGAGCCTCCTTTTAAAATAGAGACAGGATCAGGCCAAGCCGTGGCCTCAGGTTTACTACCACAATTCCTCTGTTTTAGTTTTACTTGAATCTTCTGGAAAATGATCGTCTTAAACTTTGTGTGTCCATCTCATGCATGTTATGTCTGCTCCCCTTGACCACATGTGGATTGCATTAGAGAAGTTGTAGTGCTGATTGAAAATGTTCAGTCAATTTTTGGTTTATGTCAGGCTTTTTCTTTTGTTTTTTTTGGAGGGAAGATGGAGAGATGTCAATTTGTAAACAATTTCAGATTTAGTTTTGCTTCTGTGCAAATGTTTGTCAAAGTATTTTGACACTCCGTTTTCCTTATAAGTCGATCTGTGGTTTTGTGGTTTGTTTCTAGGAGTCACAGTAGCGACCTTTCACACTTCAATCAGCCACATTATGCGTCATGCTCTTCAAAGAGACATCATCACATACCAGTATCTCTATCATACAGTACAAAAGACACCAAATTATCAGCAATAGTAACTGATGCTGTAAACATCATTACCTAATTAATGCCTGTTGTTAACACATCTTCAAAACATTTCTGAGTAAATGTAAATGTAACTAAAGTTTTTGTATTGTCTAAAAAAAAAATCAGACAGAAGAAAAAAGCTATGGGCTTTTAAATTACAAATATCTTGTTTAGGGACTGAATGCTACTCTTAAGTGATAGAATCATCTGAAATTATGAAACTATTTTTTTTTTTTTTTTTGGAAAAGGATAGTTGAATGTGTTAAGAGAAAATAAAGCCAAACCCGTTATACTATGAAGATTTAAAGACAAAACAGAAATAATTGTAATGATGTTTTGCCAGGCAATTACATTAATTTCAATCACTTTGTTTCTTCTTTTTCTCCTGTAGGTTTGATTTGTGTATTACCAGTGTGCGTGAGTGCAGCACCAGATCTCTGTGTATCTCTGAAAACAGTAAGGGATAGCCTGAACATAACTCTTAGGAGACGCTATATGGTAAGCAGATGCATAATGCCTTTAATATTGCTTAGTTATATTCTGAAACATAACAGGAAACATATGAAACTGAAACATATTGGGCTTTGTAAAGATTACATTGATATATGTTGAGAACAGTCATAAACAACTCTTGTGGTAAATGTCTGAAAAAGAAGAACTTGCATAAAGTGGAGAATAGATGTTTTTAATATAAAGTCTGTCACATAGGCTACTGAGAGATAATAGGAATGAATGATATGCAATTAAGCTGTTCTACTTTTGGCATTTACAGAAAACAAACTTTCCCATTAACTATACCATTCAAGTGCATTATGAGGAGGTGTTCAGGCTGCGCAACATCAGCAGGCTGGTGAGTCTTTACCCCAATGACCCAGTCCTCATTCAACCCACTGACTCATATTCCATCATCATATAAAGAAACACTCTCCACAACTTCCCAAATTATTTAGCTAATTTTCCCTGTTTATCAGCAGTCACCATAGATTTAAGATTGTAGAGTCAGATTCGAGTCACAATTATAAGACTTTTGAGGGATTTGATGGTTATGACTCGACAATTGCAGAGATATAATTGTGAATCTAACAAAACTCGTCTGGACATGTTCTGCTCATATTTCACCCCAAAATAAAGAAATAACTAATTAACTAAATAAATAAAATAATGCAATGCATAATACAGTTATTTTTAACAGTGATCAATGTATTATTTTTTTATTAAAATCAACATAAATGAAAGACAATACAACATATATTATTATAATAAAATTATAACAATTTAAGCTTTTTGTGAATTCAGAGAATTTGGAAGTCAAATTTGTCTAATTGTTGTGCCATGGATCCATCTTAATGTTGATGTATAGCTTACAACAAGCCAATAAAAATAGATTGACTTGTAAAATGTACTTTGCTTTATATATATTCTATTACTAATCCCCACAGGAGTGAATTTTCTGTATAAAATCTTATTATACTTTATTAATAGAGGCTCAAACACTTGATGCCTTAAATTCCTAACTTAACTTGGCCTGAACTACCATACAAAAAGTGACCTTAGACCTAACTCTATCATTAATTCTATCATTACTTAACTCGTAAACTCGTACAAGGATCGTAAAATAACCCATGTCTGTAAATCACAACCTTTCTAATCAAATCAAACATTTCCCTCATTGTAACATTTTCCTCTGGTCTCATTCCTTTGTCTTATCTTGTTCCTCTCTCACTTTTTTAGAGGAATGAAGAGCAGCCGGTAGAGCTGAGAGATCTACAGTATTTGTGGCTTTTTGTTAGTCAGCAGGGTATAAAGAGGATTTTAAGTATCCTGCCAGAGAGGCATCCTACACGCCGTCAGTACCTCTCCAATCTGGAAAACCTCATCAGAAATTTCCAGGTGCTATATAACCAACACAATCCCAGAGATGAGGAGGTTAGAACAATAATGACATCAGCTAACACATTAAGAATCATTCTGTCTTTCATTGCTACTCCTTACTTTTGTTGTCTTATAGCCAACTTTTGGACACGTCTTATCCACTTTTCGTGAGAGTGTTAATTAATCACAATTTTTGTGCCAGCGCAAAGTGCAAGTGGGCATGTCTGTGCAATTGTGGGTGTATGCGGCAAACTGTGGGTGTATTGTATATTAATGAAGTGGAGCAAAGCGCAATTTGCTATTTTCCTGAGAAATATGTCATTGCGTAAGATGTTTGAAAACCACGTTTTAACTTTGCACAAAGTTTCAACTCAGTTCCTGCATTTGCAGTTTGGCAATAAAGTTCATGTTCAAACTCAGAATTCTATAGGAGTCTTATATGGAAAGATTACAAAACAATTATGAGATTTGTGTTAAACTATCTGTAGGTCATGGTTTATTTTTCAATTATTGTTGTTATTATTTTTAAATGTACAATTGTATTTATGGTCTAAATTGTAAGTCTAAATGTATTTTTCCACCTGTTCAGTGATTTTTAAGTAACTGAAAAACAGGTTGGTGGAAGAAGTTGGAGAGTAAAATGTTTGGAATTGGTTGGCCATGATTTTTTGATTATATTTTCATTTCGTATGAAGTGTAATTTCAGTTTAGAAATATTTTTGCTTTATTTTTATAGTGTTTCAATAAATTAATTGATCAAAATCGACCAGTAGAAGTGAAGTGGATGCCGATACGGTCACTGTTAATACTAGCCATGATTTGTGTGTCAGTAGATGAAAGGGATTAATAATACTTACATTCTCTGTATTTTAACTGAGCCTACAGCCAAATTTTTAGGAGAATCACATTTTCCATGCATATAAAAGGAGCGTGTCACTGTTATAGAAATATACCCGACAGTCATCAAGGATGCATTTTAATGCACAAAAGAATGTAATTCTCAATTCTTCTAATTCACTGCATACAGTCCGTTACACTACCAACTTCTTCTGAATGTGCTGTCTTGGTTTATATCGCTGATGCTTGAGGGAATGAATTATATAATTGGACAGACGGTGTAATAATAGCTGGAGAAAACCTCATAATTAAACTGCACTTAATCCAGCACATTTGCGCATTGCACATGCGATTTCGCCAAACCTAGTTGCGGCCTTAGCGCATGCTTGCATGTAAGTACAAAATTTCATGGCCATGCCCACTTATGGCATAGCGCTGCACTTAACGCTAAATCTGTCATCATTTACTTACCCTGATGCCATCCCAGATGTGTATGACTTTCTTTCTTCTGCAGAACACAAATTTAAATTTTTAGAAGAATATTTCAGCTTTGTAGGTCCGTTCAATGCAAGTGAATGGTGACCAAAAATTGTGGAGCTCCAAAATAAAACAAGTCAGCATAAAGGTAATCCATATAACTCCAGTGGTTAAAACAATGTCTCCAGAAGTGATTTTATTGGAGTGGTTGAGAAATAGATCAATATTTAAGTCCAATTTTACTATAAATTCTCCTCCCTGCTCAGTCAGCCTCCACTTTAACTTTCACATTCTTCTTCTTGTGTTTTTGGTGATTCACATTCTTTATGCTGGGCAGGAAGAATAATTTCTATCAAAAATTGGCTTAAATATTGATCTGTTTCTCACCCACACCTTTAATATTTCTTCAGAAAATATGGATTTAATCACTGGAGTCTTATGGATTACTTTTATACTGTCTTTTTGTGATTTTTGGAGCTTCAAAATGTTGGCAGCCATTCACTTGCATTGTATCCTACAGAGCTGAAATATTGTTCTAAAAATCTTAATTTGTGTTCAGCAGATGAAAGAATGTCATGTACATCTGGGATGGCATGAAGGTGAGTATATAATGAGAGAATTTTCATTTTTGGGTAAACTATACCTTTAAAATTGGGCCCCAAATGTTTTCTCATTTTAAATACAAACATCTGTTGCATTTGCTGTTTATGAGAGAAGCATTCTAATGGATTTGATATCACATGCAAATAATAAATGAACATAGGCATATTGTATTCCAGACTGGCTAAAAAATTGGATTTGACTTCTTGAATCTGTTCAGTCTATGTTGCAGATGTTACTTGTGAGTAGTATGTTTTAGTAATGTAAAAATGTCTGCATTTGTACCTCTGTCCAAACAGAGAGAACTTCCAGAGAGCATACAATACATCTGGGATCACTTGAGGGACCCATATTACAAGGGATGGAAATCTGTTACACCAAAGTTCTTATTAGACAACTGTTATCGGACCATGTTTTGCCTTTTCAAAGACTGCTTCTCAACAGAAGACGGAAACTATGACTGTAAGTGAAAAGTTTTACATTTGTGGTACTGTAGTCTAACATATTGATCTGTTTAATTGATTCAACTCTGTTTTGATGAATTGATTAAGGGTGTGAAGGGCCCCTCAATGGATTCAACAAACAGAGAGTACTTGTTTTTGTAATTTGCAATTGGGAATTTTTGTGAATGATGGTTCTTACTTACTCATTGTTATTTGGAGGTTTGAGGTATGTCAGTTGAGGTCCTTCTAATTGTTTTTACCACTAGGAAAGGTTTGGGGAATTTATGATTCCAACCACAAGAAGGGTACTTCCACCATTCCATCAAATTTTGTTGATAACCACATGATCCCGCCAACCCCAAAATGTATGCACATAGTAGCAAAAAGCTGGAAGCTTGTGCTGTTTGTTGAAGTGTGTCTGTGGTCGACCATTGGCCGTTGTGAAAGAGAAAAAATGTAAGGGGATTGAATCTTTATCCCCTCCATTATAAATTAGATAGTTGCATGATTCAGCCTTTGTCCAATGTTGTCTGAGAGATATAATATACCTTAAAACCTTGACATGTCCTTACTGGGCTGGTCTATGCCTTCTACCAATTCTTTGTGGTGTCTTGACTGGAATTATGGTGATTACTGTGAACATGAGCATTATTAATAATGTTGTTTTGATGATGTTTTTTTTAAATAATTTTAGGGTGGAACATTTGTAATGTTTAAAGTATAGTTTATTTATTAATTAATTCATAACAAACACATATGACTTTCTTTCTTTCATAGAACACAAAAGGAGATGTTAGGAAAATGTACAGCCTCATTCATAATTAACTTTTATTGCATCTTTTTTTCCATACAATGAAAGAGAATGGTGACTAAGGCTGTCATTCTGCTAAAACTCTCCTCTGGTGTTCCATGAAAGAAAGTTACATAAGTCTGGAACAGCACGAGGGTGAGAAAATGATGACAAATCTTAGAGGTGTGACCACTTATACATGCTGTTTCTCTTTGTTCATTTCTAGATTGTGAAGTCCTCAACTGGAGGAAAGGAAAAAAAAACACATAGCAGCAGATGCAAGCGTTCTAATCCTGTTTTTATGTTGTTGGCATAGGTGTAAATGGGTGTTACTCGGTTTATGTAATGGCACGCAGCATGCTTGTGCACCTTTTGTCCTAGTGAAGTAATTGACTTTCTCCACCGGTGTTACCAAGATGAAAAAAGCAGCAGCCATCTCACCACTTGGTAGACACTTTACTAACCCTGCAGCTTTTGTTCTCCATCATTCGAAACCATGCCTTTATACGTCCATCCACCCATTTGCCCACTTAATTGTTTGCATTTTTATGCACATATGATCAAGTATGCACGGTGCATGTGCTTTATTGTGGAGAGCAGCTTTGATTCTGCACTGTAGCATTTTATTTAGGTAATTACAAAAAGTCTTTGCCACTGTGACTTATATTTCCTAGGAAAATAAATATGGTGTTTTTGATGTATGCCAAAACAGTATATTGTCATCACCACGTTGTAAATGTTCCTGAATTTGTTTATGTAAGATGTACAAGTAACATGGAGCTTCTTTTGTACGTATCATTTGCATGCAAATGTTGTGCTGACTGCTGGCTTGGTTGGCAATTGTTGCTTTTACCCAAAGTTTCTGTACTTTACTGCTGGTCCAATGTTGAAAGATTGCACCAAATTATTATTAAATGTCCTATAAAAAGCCGTTTTATGAGATCAGGTGGATTTCATACCAGATTTTCATATGTTTTATGCACAGATTTTAATCGAGGATATTTATTTGGACTCCTGCCACAGAATGTTCTGGGAACTGTTGTAACATGGATTGAAAAATAAAGCTCTCACTATCACCCCCTTGTGTTCACACGCATTATTTGGTAAATGGGCTTGGTTTCTTTACAAATACTCTCTACCTTTCACACACATACACACGTTTACTTAGCTATATAAATGAGGAGATACAATTTTTTATGTATATAAAGCTAATTATATATGCTAAAATCTAACACAAAAAGAAAATAATCAAATATGTACATTATTTTAGTCGTTTTTCCACATGAGGGCGTAGCTAAATGGAACAGTTCTGTCAGATTTAGCTCACTTCAGAATTTTTTGATTCAAAATAAATATTATTAAAAACAATTCATTAGTAAAATATCACATTAAGAACGTCAACGAATATCGCCAAATACATTTTTGTCCGTTTAAGCTCACTTTTGGGGACATAAAATTGGGCGTTTCCGTTTACACTACAAAGATTGTCCTACTGTACCTGCCGTAGATCAGTTTCCTGTTTTCATTCGCCCAAGTTTGTCATACGACGAAGGCGGTCCTGATTATCTAGTGCACTGTGATTAGTTTTCATCTAAAGACATCTGTCCAAATCCCGCACAATGTCTTCAAGCAGCGGTATTCAGATCCCCAGCCGGTTGCCTTTGCTGTGTACACATGATGGAGTACTTTTGCCCGGTTCGACCATGCGAATCAGCGTCGATACTGCGAGAAATATGCAGTTAGTGAAGAGCAGACTGCTGAAGGGGACCTCGCTCAAAAGCACTATCATCGGGGTCATTCCTAACACCAGAGACCCCGAGCACGACAGCGATGAGCTCCCGGCCTTACACAGGTGGGTCTGTGCTGTCAGAGACAGTGAAACCAGCTGCATGATCAGTGAGTGACACTTTTCAGTGTGATGCAACTGTCATTGGGGTTCGTTATGAAACTGCACACTGTTATGCTTTATAGCTCTTCGTTATGCATTTGATATATAAATGTGTGTGTGTGTGTGTGTGTGTGTGTGTGTGTGTGTGTGTAAAACAAAATGACAGAATATTTCTGAGACTTTCTAACGCTGTAAGGAACAATAACTGTAGTAGCTAGCTATGGTATTTTTTTTTTTGGAAACTATGGTTACCACGGTAAAGTTACCAATGGTGTGCTATTTTTCTATTAAAACGATGAGACAAAATATGTTAAGGAATTCTGCTGCTCAGAGTGTCTGTAGCTGAATAATGCTACACATTTATACACAAACCAACACTTTGACTTTAACTTATTACATGTTGGAAGAGGGCCTATTTTCCAGAATATTCGTTTGTGCAGCAGATGGACTTTGTCAGCTGGTCAATGTTTTGAACATGTAAATCTACGTGTCTTCAGTCAACCTTGACTCTGTAGCACATATCTGTATACTGACTTTGTTACACTTTTTGTCCCCAGTTTTGGACAAATGTCTTTAATATAGCCTAAGTAATTTCAATCTCTCAAATAAATTGGGAAAATTTAAATAAACAAGACAGAAAATTGTTCAAAATAGCTGTCTTTGTAAGGAAAGAGGTATTTTGAAGATGACCAGTTTTCTTTATTCCTGTGCAGCTCTCAATTATTCCAATTTAAAGGGATAGTTCACCTCACTAATTTACTCACTAGTATTAATCTCACTAATTTACTCATCCTTATGGCATCTCAAACTCATCTGACTTTCTTCCATGGAACACAAACAAAGATCTTTGAATGGAGATAGGATGTCTCTTTTAAAAAGTAAAAGCTCCAAAAGCACATAAAGTAATCATAAAAGTAATCTATTATATTCCACTGGTTAAATCTATGTATTCTGAAGCGATCCAGTCAGTTTTGGGTGATTCAACATGAGAATTATCATTTTTGGGGGAATGATAGGTGTGTGTAAGAAACCGAATACAATTTTTACTGAAAATCTACACTTTCACTTCTACATTCTGGCTTGGAAGTGACTTTCCCAAGCTACTGGTTGGGGCTGGTCAAAGGTGGAGATTTGTAGTAAAAATGGTTCAGATATTGATCTGTTTCTCACCTACACCTATCATATCACATCAGAAAATATGGATTACTTTTATGTTTCCTTTATATCACAATTCATTTGTATTGTATGGACCCACAGAGGTGAGATCTTCTAAAAATCTTAATTCGAGTTTAGCAGATGAAAGAAAATCATATACATCTGGAATGGCATGAGGGTGAGTAAATGTTGAGAGAATTAAAAGTTTTGGGTGAACTATCCTTTTTACAAATATAACAAAATAAACATACTGTATAATGTCAGTTCCAAAATCTACCAACAGCCTAGGATTATGTCCATGATTTACTCAATATTTTACTGTTTAAAAAAACCCCAAATATTGTGTAAAACAATTGTTCATTTAATTTTTAAATTTTTTGTGGATGTCTTGTTTTTATCATTAAATTGTATTATAATGTATACAGATATATTATAGTGGTCAATGGCCACCATGGTCTGTAGTTATTGGTATTGACTATTGAAAATCCATATTGGTGGTTTTCAACCACTTTGAAACATACATGAATTCACAAGATATGTTTGATTGTATAATGCAAGACTAATTTCCCTAATTTCTTCTGCCTCCTCAGCATTGGCACTGCTGGACTGGCGGTGCAAGTAGTGGGCAGTAACTGGCCAAAACCGCACTACACACTGCTCATTACAGGGTTGTGTCGCTTCCGTGTGACCCAGCTGCTGAAGGAAACACCTTTCCTTGTGGCAGAGGTTGAACAGCTAGACAAACTGGAGCAGTACACGGATGGAGACCAGGGAGATGGAGAGCTTGGGGAGCTGTCACAGAGGTTCTATCAGGCTGCTGTACAGGTTAGAGAGTTGACACACGCCAGGAAATGGTCATGCTTGTAGTAGTTTGTGTTTATATTGCGATGGTGTGTTGTATGATGTCTCGAGGTACACTTATAAATGTGTGTATTGATGTTGTACCCTGACCTCTAACTGCTTGTGCAACTCAAGCTCAAGTTCATATTCCACTGTCTAATGCTGTTAGAGGACTTTAACTATGTATGTTTGCATAAATGCATTCTGTAACCTGTATATAATTAGGGTTTTCAACCAGGGGTCCAAGGAAGGTACTGCTGGGGTCAGTGGAGAAGTTTTTCATGACATTTTCAACTATAACGAACTTTGACTAAAAAATATGATTAGCATAATATAATATAATGTAATAATGTTAGTACATGTTATTTTACTTTGAAAATCTAGCTTTTTTATTTTGGGACAATGGGTTGCCTGAGAGTCTTTCACCAAATACTCTTGGCAGCAATGATAATGATATACAGTAATCCCACTTGGGGATTTGATAGATTTTTTTGGGATAGATGTCTGAAGAATACAGTTCAAATAAAGGCAGCACTTTGTATATATAGAGCTAATGGCAGCCAATGTTTTGGCACCAGTCATCCATACAGTGAGTCATTATTTAAAAACTGAATTAATGAAATACAGGCTCTTCATTTGTTGCCAAATGTGTAGGACATTTCATTGCCAGTTGGCTTTTAACAGTCTATTATAAGTGGGCTCTGGCTTCTCTTTGACCAGCTGGTCGGGATGCTGGACATGTCGGTGCCTGTGGTGGCTAAACTCAGACGGCTGTTGGACAGTTTACCTAAAGAAACACTGCCTGATGTCCTGGCCTCCATGATCCGCACTTCTAACAAAGAGAAACTGCAGGTACACCAGCAATAAGGGTTATACTGATTCTTGAGTCAGTTTGTTTTGCCTAGAGTGATTATGAAACATACCTTATTGAATTTGCCTTTATTAAAACTAGAGATGGAATTTTTTGTGTAATTTTGTTGTTGAGTACACTAAACAGAGCCAAATTAATGCACAGGCTTACCTGGGCTGAAACCCCCCTAATGAATAGAATAGCATCAGTCACGCTATTTTCCCCCTCAACGTTTGTGGGAGCAAGCTAATGTAAACACGTGTGGCGGGAGGCACAAATGTAAACACGGAGATGGTGTGCAACAGAGATAGTGGGCCATGTAGCACATGTTCATAGAGTAAAAACATCCTGCTTCCCCCCCCAACAACTGGCTGGGCCCAGCAGAGGGGTAAACCTCAGGGCCCCACGTACTTTAATGCAGCCTTGACTCTAACCCTCAAAAAACAAGTAACTTATTACTTGTGAATTAAAATTTAAGTTACAAATAAAATGTATGACATGCATGTGAAACTAAGACTTTGCTTTATTAACTTTGCATTTGTTTGGCAAAAATGAAATAATAAACAAAAGGCATTAATTCAGTTCTCATTACATTTCTCAATGCACTCAGTTGTAACTGCAAGATTTGGTGAGAGATTTAGAGGGAAATTACAGTCAAATACTGTTTTGCTTTTGCGCAAAAGGAAAATCAATGTATGGTATTCGAGTAGTATTTTTAGTTGTGGATTAGCTGGTGCTGAACAAGTCCTCGATTAGTCGATAACTTGTGCATATCCATAATTATAACATATAGGTTGTTGATGTATAACATGTCAATGATCTTTTCTGAAATGTATATATTTTAGGTGATGTGATGTTTTTTATTAATAACCTTTTATGATTGTACTAATTAATTTTAAATAGTCATGCGATTTGACAAATGAATTTAAAAGTACATCTGTATCTCTCATTTAATATGAGGTTATTAAAGCTGGAGGCATAATAATTATAAAAAAAAATGATCAAATGACTAATTAAAATAGTTTTAGATAGAGTATACCATGTCACACTGCAGGTCATATGTGCCATTATGTTTTTAAATGAATGTTGTTGTTGGCAGGTGCTGGATGCAGTAGACTTGGAGGAGCGGTTTAAGAAGGCCCTTCCGCTGCTCACCAGACAAATTGAGGGGCTCAAACTGTTGCAGAAGACCCGCAAACTCAGACCTGGCGATGACAAGAGAGTAAGCCTCATGACTTCTTTAACTTCTACCCTTACCCTCCACAAATTCCTGGTCCAAACTGCTGTTCTTCCTCTTTCTCGAAGGTGCTGGCCATCCGTAAAGGTGGAGTGTTCCCAGGCCGTCAGTTCTTGCTGGAGGATGAGGGGGAGGATGAGGATGGTGATGATATGGCTTTGCTGGAGAAGAAGGTGAAGGCTGCAGCCATGCCAGAGGCAGCACTGCACGTGTGTCTCAAAGAGCTTAGACGGTGTGTATTATCCTTTGATCCCTATCAGTAGACTTTATGCAAACTGTGTTCATTTTGGAGGAAACCCTATTTGATGTTTATCCACTGTCTAAAGAGTAGAGTTAAATCATAACTATGCACTCCAGACAGCAAGGAATGCTTCGCTGACCACTGTCAGCATCCCTCCTGTTTTCTCTGGGTGAACTCTTAAGCTTACAATTTAATTATTATCTTAAGTAGTAACATAATATATAATGTATTAATTTATTAATATAAACAAGGTTATTATTGCACATATTATTTGACTGGTTAATATTTGAAATAGGGAAGTTTCTTTAAATATTTGTCTCCTAGAGGAGGAGTCCAAGGTTTCTTCCTCATCTACCTTACATTAATTTGAGATATAAAGCACTTTTTTGTTTTTCACAACACGCGTTATGAAAAGTACTTTAGAAATAAAACTGACTTGATTTGACTTGGCATTTCAGTGTAACTATTTACATATTCTGAGTGGCAGTAACCATTCTTGTGTGGTGTACTGATTTGTAATGACTGTATGTGACCTTTAATATAGATTAAAAAAGATGCCGCAGTCCATGCCAGAGTACGTCCTCACCCGCAACTACCTAGAGATGATGGTGGAGCTGCCATGGAGCAAGAGTACTACTGGTAAGAATGATTTTATTAACAGAACAATAGTACCTTAAAATGATTTCACAATTACAGGAAGTTTTTAAACAAATATTTGCATCAAACTTTAAAGCTGAAGTACTGTATGGAACTTTTTCAGTGTGACAATCCTTTCTTCTATCCCAGATTAATATGCAGAGACAAAAAGAAGTAAGCCATTTATAGGTACATTTTCAAAAACTGTCTCACACTTGTCTGTGTCACTATAAAAATTTGTGTGTTTGTTTTGAGCGACCCGCTTAGACCTGCCCCAACAATGCTACTCAACCAATGATGTGTGTGGGGGTGGGACTATCACTTTGTTTGACAAATGGCAGACAAGGGGCGTATTCAGAAAGCTGATTTGAAAACTCTTTTCAGTGGGGCTAGTGTGACATACATCAGCTTTCAAGTGTGTCAGATTTCTTTTTAATGGATTACTCTGTTCGGGGAGCCTGGGTAGATCAGTGTAAAAAAACGCTGGGTACCACCCCTGGGGTACGATAGTTCGCTAGTTAGAATCCCAGGGTGTGCTGAGTGACTCCAGCCAGGTCTCCTAAGCAACCAAATTGGCCCAGTTGCTGGGGAGGGTAGATTCACATGGGGTAACCTCCTCGTGATCACTATAATGTGGTTCGTTCTCAGTGGGGCGTGTGGTGAGTTGTGCGTGGATGTTGAGTGGTGGATGGCGTGAAGCCTCCACATACGCTATGTCTCCGTGGCAACGCACTAAACAAGCCCTGTGATAAAATGCGCGGGTTGATGGTCTCAGATGCAGAGACAACTGCGTTTCGTCCTATGCCACTCGGATTGAGGCGAGTCACTACGCCACCATGAGGACTTAAAAGTTGAAAATTTACTCTGTTCAAGCAAAATCCATCTTAAAATATACATTTTAGACTCCAAACATTTCTTTTGTAAACAGAAATGTGGCATAAGGAGGTGGAGGCCGGGTCGTAATCAGGCTACTCAAGCCTACAAGAGGGATAAAGGCTGACGGCCTAAATATTACTTTGATACTTTGTCCGGTTCTCGTCTCCTCCTTTCCGGGCTTTTACCCCATTACATCCCGTTTCGGCACCATGTAACAGGGTAAAAGCCCGAAAAGGAGGTGACGAAAGCTGAACAATGTAACAAAGTAATATTTAGGCCGTCTGCCTTTCTCCCTCTCATCGGCATCAAAAGCCTGATTAGGGGCCGGGCATGCGTCATTTGCTAATTATTTAAAATAAAGTTAATTAGAATTTCGAAAATGTTATGTTTAATATTTTTTTTTACTTATTTAAAATTCTAGGTTAAAAAGTGACAACAACAAAAACAGTTCATTATCTTTAAACTTTTTCAACTTGAACAATTTTAATTCTAGGTAAAACCTTCATAAACGGATTAAATAAGCTTGTAATCAAATTTAATATTCATTTTTAAGGTTCAATAAATATGCCAGTTCCAATCTATTTATGCAAAGGAAATGTCTGCATTGTGTTTGGCCACCAGAAGATGGAGTATTGGAGCTGTTTATATGTTTAATTATTGTCATGTTCTCCATGGCCACAGCTAGAGTGTTTGACCATATGTTGAGAAGTATTAAACATACCTTATATTCATTCATGTTTTGTGTCTTGTATTATTATTTCATGTGCATAGCTAAATCTTTTTGTTTTACCTATACCACACACACATTCACCCAAATAGACCGTGACACACATTCACACACAGACTGAAGTGTTCTGTATGCATTCCTTACTACCCTAATGTTATAGGTCTCCTTGAAATAGGATCCCTGACTTTCCATGAAGAGCTCAGACTCAAACAAACACGTGATTTGAACACACACATGCATACAATGCCTTACATACCTCTTTATTTCTCTTGCTAGATGTGTAACAGACCTTGAGGCTGGAATTCTGCTGGGAAAGTTTCATGTACATGACGAGCACAGTATTTTGAGCTCAGCGCTCAAGGGTGGGACAGCATTAGAGGAGAACTGATTTAGTGGTTTCGGTGCTTGAAAGAGCCTGGGAATAGAGAGGTGGATATACAGGGATTTTGTTCTGTAAATGCAGAAAAGATTTGTGAGAACCATAAAGAAAATTCTGTGCTTAGTTTAAGTTTACTTTATGGGACAGCTGCACATACGTCTGTGTCTGGTTATATGAGGTGGTGGAGAATGATGCATATGTCTCTAATAAAATACTTGCATTCCTTTCAAAATCTATACAACATGTGTGCGGCTGCAGTGGGCGAGCTCTGATAGTACTTTTGTAAGGTTTAAAAAAAGATCAGTCGATGACAATAAAATGAATTGGTATAATAAAAATAACCCACATTTTCTCTTTTTTTACTCTTTGGTAAATTAGTGGAGTTTGAACAACCAGACAATTAAACGGGTGAAGAAATTTACCCCCCCCCAGTATGTCATATAAGATTTGGGGGTGGGCTCTTTTGACTTGGGCTATTAAGCAATTATCCAGAAATCGCCTAGAAACCATTTAGCAATGCTCTAGCAACCACACAGAAAACAAAAACAGACCAGTTCAAACCACAAAGCGACAGAACCCCATTCATGTGCATGAATATTAACACTATATTATGAGATATTATTTCTACTTTAAGTCTATTGCATCTTTCTCTAATTAGATTGCCTGGACATCCGTGCCGCACGGGTGCTCTTGGATAATGATCACTATGCCATGGAGAAGCTGAAGAGGAGGGTGCTGGAGTATCTGGCTGTGCGCCAGCTCAAGAGTTCTCTTAAGGGGCCCATCTTGTGTTTTGTGGGACCCCCGGGTGTGGGAAAGACCAGCGTTGGACGTTCCATCGCCCGCACACTGGGTCGAGAGTTCCACCGCATCGCCTTGGGAGGAGTCTGTGACCAGTCAGACATCCGTGGCCACAGGTGAGAGTTTAAGCAACAAAAGGTAGTACAGCTTTAAAACACCTTATCTTCACACTGGTAGACTATATGGTAATTGTCTCAGCCTCATGCCCATATATCTCTTAACACAGTCTTTTGACTGACCCTGATGTATATTACACTCAAAAAATGAAAAGAAATGGCTAAAATTGACAGTTCCATTCCAGTAAAGTGCAACAATCGGGTTCCGGAAGTAATAATTTTCTCCAAAGCCGAATTGATTTTTAATGATAGCTTATAAACCTTTAAAGACAGATCTAACTTGAGCTCTGAGTTTATGTCTGCTTTATTTCAATTGAATTTCATAAAAAAAAAGAAAAAGAACAACACTACCAATCAGAGAATCGCTGCCAACAAAGCGTTGCCATCAAACAATGACGCACTGTAAAAATGCAACCGAGTCAGACTCCTTACTTTCTCAAACTACGTACAGTGTATGTTTGTATATATCTGACTATTTTGTAATCTACTTTAAATTTCTTTATTCTTTACTAATAAATCAATAGTTTTCTGTTTTTCTATCATTTTTAATTAAATTACATCATTTGGAAAGCTTAATGGAATTGTAGTTTGGTCATTAAAATCTAAGTTTGAAATTTTGTGATTCACCTTGGAGCTGGTTGGTTTGGTTTATGGCTTAGAACTATTCTATGAAGGATTTTTTGAAATCCCTATGGAAAAAATGGAAAAATATCCTGGAGGAAAGACCACCGAAAAAGTGGGTGGGTACTGTTGCACTCTGTGGAAACAAAGTTGTGTGTACAAGGTACCAGGTTGCAGGGCTGGACTGGGAAGAGAAATCGCTGTCCTTCTCTGCATATCACGGCGGCTCATTTTAGATTATCGTGGCCAATTCAGCACGTTTTGCGGCCGACCCACTGGCCTGCACGGTTCTTCCGATTGGCCAGTCTGCCCCTGATCAGCCACAAAGTGCGTCGGCCCACCGGAAAAATGCCCGGTATGCTAGATTACCAGTCCAGCCCTGCTGGATTGCTACAATTAGCACTTTTGAGGAAGAATTAACCGTTGGATTTGCCAAAGTTCACCAGGTTATTGGACTTTTTTTCAAGGCACTTAGTAGCAAGTAAACTAGTTGAATTCTATAGTCCACTTTATTTTAAAACTTTTGGACAGACGTAAATTGTGATTACAAAGTGTCCTAAAATTTCTGTGAAAATCTTTCTCTACAGACCCAGCAGGTACTACAGATATGGCTGTGGATGATTTAAAATTAGATTTTTCCTTGTTGGCCTAAAATTATTGGATCAACTGTTTCAGATAATCCTGCCCCTAAATCCCACGTTAAAAACTAAATTTAACTGTGTTTTTTTTGCTTTACGTGTTAGTCAGATAGTTAATTCCTGATTGTAGTAGATGGTTCTTGGCTGGAATAAGCTGTGAACTGGTATATGCTGATAGTCATAAGTCTGGCTATGCAGGACTGTACGATAGATAAGCATCAACCAGTTTTGGACGCTTGTTGTTTTGAAAAATGTTAGACATTCTCCTGTAATATAGCCCATGTACACCCCCCCCCCCCCCCCCACACACACACACATACCCCACTGTAATGCAAATTTCTGTGACCTAAACCTGATGATACTCTGATTAACCCTGGTGTTAGGTTATGACTAATGCAAGATCATTCAAACATTTGCATATCAAAATAACCATTAAAGCATTTCCTTGCCATTCAATAATGAGTCTTAGCCAACATATGTGGCATGTGGTGACGCAAATGTGAGCAGATGGTTCAGAATGAGGTGTCAGACTATTATGGGTCCACCAAAGGGACATGACATATGCCTTCAATAATGGGAGAAACTTTAAACCTTGACCTGCACCGTGATGTTGTCTTTGATGTTCCCTTTGATCTCCTGTCACAATAGAAACTAGAAGGTGATAACATCACAGCACCCTGCGGGCCAGGGCAGGTCTCAGATTTTTCTGGTTGGTTAAAATCAAAGCTCTAACAAACACGTACTCAAGCACAAACACATGCAAATTGTATCCTTGGGACAAACGGCACTGATAGACTTTTCCCGCACACTCTCTTGCTTTGTCTCTTTATTACTTGGCTCTTTAAAAGAGTGTGCATTACTTTACTACTGTAGAGTGTTAAAAGTTTAATGTCAATGTTACAGCTCCTAATGACTATTATTAGGGCAGTTTTCGTATCCTGCCTCTGTGTCAATCCAGTGGGAGAAAATACTGTTAGTGATTTTTAGTGTTTGCAACACTTTGCGAAATGTCTTCAGAAGGATCCAAGCTTAATGGCTTTGTTCAATCAGTCAGTATTTTGGATTGACCAGCGCATTTAGTAACAGGTGTGACTCCCAAATTATTCTGTTCATACAGTTACGTTCAGGAGCGTATTTAATGCTTTTTGTTTGAACGCGTAGCTCAGAAGTAAACCTCCTTTCTTATTCTTGCGATAGCTGTGAACTGGTGGGAGCAGCTCCCATGGGACAGTGATTGTATCTAAAACCTTTGGATGACTCACTGCTCAAATCTCTGTGTTGCCGGAACACCACATGATAAAAAAAAATGCAATGTATATGAGACAAGCATGTGTATAGAAGATAGTTGCCGTCGCATTGCATGGCATGACACGCTTTATTAAGCGTTCATTGCGGTTCTATTCTATGAAGGTAAATCCGTAGCAAAACTAGAGAGCTTGCATATTTAGATTTGAGAACTTGTACAGTAAAAATTTGTACTCGTAATTTTAAATTTACACTCAGCACCGATGTGAAAACTTGTAAAATAAATTAATGTTGCAAACTGCACTCACAGACAATAATTCAACGTTTGTGTTTTGAATTCACAATTGCAGACAAGTACTCACATATATGCACATAAATACAATTACAGATGCAAACTTTTATTACACATTAACTTTTGTACTTTAATTCATTTTCGCAGTACAACAACAAATCGGCACTTACAACCTCTCAAATTTGGCAATGCAACTTTAAATCTTCACACCTTGACTTTTGCAACTACTTTTTGCGAAGAACCTGTAGCAAAAATCACTTGTGCATTTGTAAATACTGATGCAAAAGAGCCAGACCGGTGTTTGGCTGGGGAGAGGGAGGGGTCAGTGAAGTCGTTTTGTTGGTTGATGCCTAGCCAATGAAATGGGGCATTTTTGTATGCGATGATGTCACGCTACAGCGCCAGCTTGCAACTTTTGGATCAACTGGGGATGGTGTAAAATGAGACCTATGTATCTGCTGAAAAAAATTGGCTTTTCCCAATCAGTGGGTGTTTTCAAAGCATTGAGATTCCCTACT